>CM022474.1:32694850-32740869 GCA_011952105.1 Coreoperca whiteheadi | reverse complement strand
ACCGTGCACCCCCACGACTCACTTGTCTTTTATTTATTTCAAATGCAAACCAGCCATGTTTACGAGTTACAATCCGACCAATCAATCAAGCTGGAGGTGTCACATAGAAGTGTAGGGTCTATTACAGCCTACGGTTGGCTTTTGTAGCAGCCCTTCTGTTAATAACCTGACAGCTACTAATCAGAACCCCAGTGTCTGGCCCCCTGCATTTGGAGGTCAAAGTGGAAGCGATGCCCCTGAGATGTCACGAAGAGGGTAGGGCAACTGTGATGGCTGTTTACAGCAGACATAATGTGACAAACAAGTCTGACTCACCTGGAGGGGTGTGTCCAACACAAAAACAATACCTCATCAATTAGGCACTACACTATCCATGTTTTAAGTGATCAGGAGGATCATTTTGGAAGGAAGCACAGCACACAGCTCTAAATAAAGCTCGCAGGGTTCTGCTGATTCATTTCAGAGTGGGACAGTCCTATGCATGCTCCCACGGGGGACAAAGGGCTAAAGGTAAGGCTGTGTAATTAGCAGCAGTGTGCATGCAGGGCTCGCTGCTTGGACCACTGGGGCTATGCAAGCACGCGGACTCTTTGCAAAGTCCACACAGGGTGGCCCAGAGAGCGGCTCCGCTATGGGCGAGCTCCCTCGGCCCGGCTGCATCCTGCGTGGACTCTGACCTGGTCTCTCCTCAGGGCTTCCAGCGTCTCGGTGTCTCGCCTCACAGCCTCGGCGTCTCTCTCCAGCCTCCTCTGGGCCTCCCTCAGCCTCTCCAGCTCTCTCTGGTACTCCTCTTTCTTCCTCTGCAGCGTCTCCCTCTCCTCCATCAGCTCCTGACGCCTCCTCGTGCTCTCCTCCTCCTCCACCCTCAGCCTCCCCTCCCGCTCAGCCAGACCTTTCTCCTTCATCTCCCACACCTTCTCTCTCCTCCTCTTTTCGTCCTGGTGTGCGGCCTGCTGTTTCTGAAACAAACAAGCAAGGCGTGCAGATATTATTGAGGCTGTAGGACTGTGAGTTAGGGCTAGCGGTGGTACTGAGCTTGGCGGTGAGTCCCTTTAGCATTTCTCAGTAGAGACAGAGACTCCCACAGATACACAGAATACACATGTGATGAACAAGGCTCCCTGCAGCCATGACTCAGTATGTGAACAGAAGCCAGGCTGGACCTGCAGGCTGGCCGCCTCCTGCCGCTGTCTCTCCAGGCTCCTGTGTTTCTCCTGCTCGATGAGGGAGGAGGGGCGGGACGACGACGAGGACGACGGCGAGGAAGATGAAGAGTGTCTGGAGGAGTTGGCGGCGAGCCGCTCGCTCAGGGCCTGCCGCTGGTCCTCGACGAACGAGTCCTGCTGGACCACCACGGCCTAGAGGCAGGGGAAGGTGGTTTGGGATGAATAAGAGTGAAAGGGAAGCGTCACCACAGCCTGTACTGAGTGCAGAGGGACTGCGGGTGTGTTGCCGGTACCTGCAGGGAAGTCAGCAGGTGGTGAAGATGGCTCACACTGTGCTGGACCTGCTGGAGAAACAGCCACATGCAGCGGGCTTTCAGTGATGGCACTTTAACCTTTTCAACCCCCAGCAGCCAGTGACAGGAGTCCCCATCTCTCCGAGCTACTGGGTTCACCTCTGCTTTCATGCTGACACGGCACTAATGTGCAGCTCCATGCTTCCTGGGCCAGTTACGCCAGACATCAGGCCTAAACACTCACAGCAGCAGCGCTGAAAGTGGCAGCACAGCCTTTTAAGGTGCTTCCGACAGTCCGTGAGGGCTAACCTGTCCAATGGTAGCCTGGAATTAAACGAGGACCAATAGCTCACTTTTCAGTATAATGTTGAAGGGGTAATATCGGTCCTAACTGAGGAGCTGTGTTTCTGTGACGCAGGACACGGGTTTTCCTTTCGTTATTTGGGCAAACAAGCCTTTCAGTATTACAGTACTCGAGCTACCAGCTACCTGGGTTAACTGCAGTGGGTGGTGCCGTACGTCGTATGAAGAGCTTCAGAACATCGATCAAACGATCCCGGACGCAGCATTAACCGAGAGGCGAGCGGGTGGGGCTAGGCCAATACTTACCTCACTGTTCCTCTTCAGCAGCATCTGTAGGCTGGCAGTGGCTCCCTGAGGGGCGCGCACACACACACACACACACACACACACACACACACACACACACTTCATATTAACATTGACAGTAACCCCCGCACAGCCATGCTGTTGTAGAGACCGGGACTGACTGCGAACAGCAGTGGGAAGGGCCCCGAGGGGCTCAGGGGACACACAATTAAAGAAAATTGCCTTCTTTCACCTACGTAACACTGCAAAACTCAGGCACTTCCTGTCTCGAAATGATGCACAAAGATGAATCCATGCTATTAATCCATCCAGAACGCTGCAGCACGTGTACTGACAGGAACTAGGAAAAGAGATCATATTGCTCCAATATTATCTTCTCTGCACTGGCTCCCTGTGAAATCCAGAATAGAATTTAAAATCCTTCTCCTCACCTACAAAGCTCTTAATGGTCAGGCACCGTCGTATCTTACAGAGCTCACAGTGCCTTATTACCCCACTAGAACACTGCGCTCTCAGAATGCAGGGTTTCTTGTGGTTCCTAGAGTCTTTCTTACTGTCACTTTCAGCAGCCTCAGGGGTCGTATGTTACAGACTGTGAAGCCCTTTGAGGCACATTGGGATTTGTGATGTTGGGCTGTAGAAATCAAACGGAACTGAATAACAGTGACATATTAGCCACAATAAGCTGCACCTAAGCTGAAAACGTCCACCATCCTCTTCAGACGCTGAGTGAAGCAGTTATGTCTAAGGTGAGTGGGATTAGGAACATGATTTCCAGGGCAGCCACGACAGCAGATAGCAGCTCCGTGAGGCTCTGCTTTGAGCACAATGCTAACATGCTGATGTTTAGTAGGTCTTCACTATGCTAATTACAGCTTTTCGCAGTCACTTTGGTACATTTCTCAGATCAGAATTAAAATTCTCTAAACTACCCGTTCACATCACTGTGTGGCGTGTGCACGTCAGAACAGCAGGTTCTCCTTCCTTTGAACAAGTTGCACATGCTTTGGTACCGCCATGCAAAGGATTATGTTCAGTTCTCTGCTGTTTCCTGCATTAGCAACTGCTTATCAAAACGGATTCTATTGGGTCTCTGTTGAATAGTCATGGAGTTGGTTCATAGCCGAAGTCTTTACATGCCAAATGGTTGAACAAGTTGTCAGAATATGTCAAGCATCAGCCGTTGCGTCTAAATCTGCCCTGAACTGGTAAGTTGCAGCGCGGGACGACATCACAGCGGATGACGCTCTGACACGTTCTCTCCACGCTGCTTCGCAAGAGAAGATGGCGGCTGCGATGTGGCCCAACAGGCAGGGACGTCAGCAGGTGCAGGAGGACTGCCCTGGAACTCCTACAGCGCTGCATGTACAGCAGAGCGTCCTGTGTTCACAGTTCCACTTTAGCTTTGCAGTCTTTTCCTTTCTGTATCGCTCTGACGCGGTCGGTCAACAAAAGCGTACATGTGAATCTCGTCCAGTCTCTTGCACTCTTGCAGTCCAACTCCCACAGACACTAAGGTGGAACCCACAGTTTCCCATAAGTGTCATGAACGTTTGCAGCAGAGCCTCCAGAGTCCACTGCTGGCCACACAGGGACATGTCCATGGACACAGATATTTACTTCTGAGAGATGAACTAAGGACTCTGAGCAAGAGACTGGCTTTTGCAGGTAAACCATGGCGTTCTGCTACTTGTACGAATCGCTGTGAGAAAAGCACTTCCTGTCTTGCAAATGTCGAGGATGATTCGAGAAATGGACCAAAGCGTGAGAAACATTTGGACTGATTCACAATCTGGGGAATAGGAATGTCTAACTCAACTGATGTAACGGTAGATACGTCGCAGAATACCCGGACACTTTGACCGGATGATGGCGCTAGATGAAAGGTCAGAGGATCCCTGGGAAGTCCTTGGGACTCATCCCTGGGGAGAATGAATGTCTAAACCACATCTCCTTTCAATCCATCGGATGTTTGTTGAGATATTTCAGTCTGGACCAGTTTGGACCCTAACCCAGCCCTGACATCCCGACAGTGCTAAAACACTCTTCTTAAAGGGTTAAAGTGGGGTATGACTGAGAGAGAGTTAGCTTGATTGACAGGCGACTCGGCCTATCATGCTCATTTGTTTGAGAGCACCATCCCGACGGCACCCTTTTCCTACATTTGGACTTGCTTCAAAGTGTCCCTTTGACTGCAAATCTGGAACTCATCCCTGGTTTCATTTGGTTTCATCCCTTTGACACAGTCTATGGCACTGAAAAGGTGCGTTGTGTCTTTTAGGTCCTCGCTTAACAGGAACCCTTTGGTACGTACCGTGTGAATCTGCAGAAAAGGATCAACAATGCCAGAGGTTTCACAGGCAACCAGCAGATGTTCACTGCCGTGTTCTTCAGGCCCACTCAGTGACAACGAGATGCACTCTAAACTACTGCATCGGGGACACACACACACCTTCTTCAACACGCTGTCTGACTCAGTCCTGCGGAGGTCCAGTGACTCATCCCCCTCTTCCTTCTCTCCATCTGAGGTGAGAGAAGAACACTGCGGTCAGGTGGAGCGCCTGAATAAACCAACGTGCTGCAGTCTCTCGGCTTCCTAAGCGTGTCTCCCTGCGCATGAGCGCACGAGTCTTACTCTTGCTACTGTTCATCTGATGACTGTCGAAGCCCCCGAACGTCTCCGCTCTCCGGGGCAGACAGACCGGTCCCACACTGCCCCCTGCCAGGCCGGCTGGAACACTGCAGCCTGCTCCACCAACACCACTGCTGACTAGAGCATGCAGGGTCTCCACTGGACACGGAGGGAAAAAAGCTTCCACTCAGTATTCGCCTGTCATACGGGACACGCACAGTACGATAGAACCTCAGCACGCCGCTCACCTTCCCTCAGGGCATCCTTTATAATTGGCTCCCCCTTTGTGACATCATCAGGTGTGGCCCTGAATAACATCCGCTCCCTGACTGGTGGATTTGGATCATCGGGGGCGGGATTACAATCGGCCAGGTCTCTGAAGATGTGGACCTTCTCCTCCAATAACGAGACGATCTGCTCGTCTTTCCTGCGTAGAAGCGCTGGAATAAAACACACATTGAGGTACGAGTGACACGAACGCGAGGACTTGAAGTGCTGACTAGAACAGAACACGACGTAAAGGTGGGCGTGGGAGGGCACCTCGGATCTCCTTGGCTCTGTTCTCCTGCTGCCGCCTGTCCTCTTCCGTCTCGCTGGGAACTCCCTCGTCCTCGTCTTTCTCCCTGGCGACACACAAATATCATCTTCAAGTTCTATTCTCCGTCCAAACAAATGGAGGGCCTCTTTGAAAAGCTCTTTTGGACCGCTGCAGTGCATCATGCATCCCCACGTTCCCTGAGCACTAAAGAACATTGGGTAAAACTGATGGGAATTCTAACGTCTTCAACTGTGTTCTGTAAAGGCTCAATCAATCAGGGGTTATACGTGAACTGATCATACTGGAAACATCCAGTTAGGCCTCCCAGTCGTCCTCCCAGCGTCTCCCCCCAGTTTACACAGAAAACAAAGTCCGCTCGAGAGCTCAGGTGGCGGCTGGTTCCTCCACTAGAAGAACCCGGAAGTAGTTTGTTCCAGAAGAACGAGGAGATAGTGTGTGTGTGTGTGTGTGTGTCCTCACATGCAGTGCATGGCGTCCTGTATAATGGCCCTCCAGGTGTTGCGCTCGTCCTTGCTGCTGGCCAACACCTCCACCATCTCTGGTCTCTCTATACCAGCTGTGATCAGAAAGAGACCTGCAGGAGGCAAACCCTCCGTCAGTGTTTCACAGCAGCTCAGTCTTCCCTGGTGCACAGGACGCTGTCTCAACACCCAGCCTGAACTATTACGGACTTGTTCAAGGTGAAGGAATGGATGCAATGTTGCGTATGGGAAGAAACAAATGCACTGACCTCGCTCCTCATTGGCCACTTCTCTGACAATCAGACTCTGCAGAGAGACCACAGTGGAGCGCTGGTCCTGAGGACAAACAGTGCAAACATTTACAGCAGACTCAGTGACATATAAAACAAATCCAGCTCTGCTATGTGCTACTGACCAGTGAGGCAAAGACATATTTCTGGTCTTTTTCCTGCAGGAAGACCAAGACGTCCGACAGGAGCATGGCGTGGACATCTGCAACACGCAGAAACAAACGTGGTAGCAACATCCTGTCATCATCATTTCCCCTCTGCACGCCACAACAATGAACCAAGCCTGGAAGCATCTCCAACCTTTGAGGCGTCCGGCAGAGTTTTTCAGCTGCAGCGCGCCGTCATGCAGCAGCTTCCTCCCCCTGATCAGGTCCTCTTTGGCGAACATCTGACCGCTCTTCATCCTCATGATGGACTTGCTGTCAGTGCGACTGGAGGCCACAGAAAACATTCGTCAGGCTACCTTCCACTGGCCTGAGAACAGGGCTCCAGCTGACCCTGAAAGCGTGACACTGGGCACGCCCAGAGACGATGTTCTACTGTCCGGGGCTCTCGGGCTTTCATGACCTTATTCTTCTGTTTGACATGACCACATTGCATGAAACTAATCGAGAACACTTGTTAAGGGTGAAGGTCCTGGAAATGTTTGAAAAACCTATTTCACAAATACACAGCGGCTGACAGGAGGAAAAAAGAGGAAATGTGACCTCGAATCCAATCCCACGGTGGACTTGATTCACAGCTGTATGTAGTTATTATTGACTGACCTTTTAACCTCAGCTTGGAGGAGGGCTGCACTATACGGCAGAACGATCATGCTGCGATGCTTCTGACAGCTACTCCGACTGGTTCGCCTTCAGCAACAAACTGCAGCTCTGAGAGCTGGATATCGCACTTGGCCGTGGTGGGATTTCGAGAATTTTTATCAATTTGCTGCGCAGCCCTGGCTTTGGTGATTTCATTTTAGACTATCTGGGGGACAAATTGGCGGGCTTTTCGTCATGGGACAGTAAACTGAGAGCCAAGTACGCAGGACGTCAGAGCCCCAGAACAGAAAACAGTATTTTAGTCCCTTCTGTGTGGTGAGTCTGACGTGCCCTGGCCCTGTCAGCAGCCAGCGTGAAGTCTGTACCTGTAGACCTCCCTCAGCCTCTGTTTCTTCTCCTGCTCGTGGACTTTGCCGTCCACCGCCGTGATCAGCTCCTTCACCCGGCGCAGCGCTTCACAAACACAGCTGTGGTCTTCATCCGAGTCTGTCAGAGCAGAGAGAACATGCTTTCACTGTTCCCGTTTCATTCCCCATCTATCACACACCATGGAGCGCGGCGACGCTCCGAGGTTTGCGTAACTGAACTGGGTAACCTCCGTTGCAGTATCATGAAATTGCCTGATGAGGTCGTGGCACTGGTGTCACGTTGCTTCTTGTCCTCCTTGATGTGACCGTGGCGCTCTTGGTCCTTACCTTTAGTGTGCTGGAGTATCCTCTGGATCAGAACGGGATACTTGGTGATCCTCTGAGTGACCAACAAAATGCACTCTGGAATACTGAGCCTCCGCACAATGCTGCTGCTCATTGTCCGCTGCACAAACACAGAGCTCATGTCAGACGCACGGCTGTGGGGACACGTATGTAGAGAGGAGCTGGTGTGAGGTGCTGCTCACCTTGATGAAGGCCTGGAAGCGTTTATCTTTGGCATGCAGGTCTTTGTAGAGGCCGACCGCTTCATTGTGGCGACTGCAGAACTTCCCATAAACCTTCTTCATACGATCAGCGCTGCAGCCTGAAAACTGAATTTAACAACAGTCAAACCAGAGGAAGGCTAAACGCTATTCACTTTGTTGGATGGACTGTGAATATTGGTGAAACCTCAGGTCCTCAGGCTGACAATGACACCATCCCGAGCAGCAACATGTGTAGCGTCGGGCTGAAGAGACACTAAGAAAAGTCCTAACGATTGATTACTGATCTTTTCGCTCATTTTCAAGAACAACCCCCTGTCGGCCCAGTTCCCGGCAGGGTTCGTGATCGCGGTACGAGCCGTGTGAACGGAGCTCCTCCGTCTCCTGACCTGGCTGAGCAGGACGTCCCCGATGCTGCAGATCAGGAAGCTGCTGTTGCTTTGTCCCTCAGCGGAGGAAGCTCTCTTTCTCTCCAGGAGCAGCGTGAGGAAATGGGTGTGTGTGTCCAGCAGGTCGTCCAAAACGGGGAAAATCTGCAGAGAAGGATCAACAGGCTGGCCTTTAATGTGCCATTCTTCTTCTTCTTCTTCTTCTTAATCAACGTGCCACAGCACATTCCCCACCTTGTCCAGAGAGTGCGGGTCGAGCTGCAGCTCCTTCTGAAGGCCTTTGTAGTACACTTCAGACATGATCTTCAGCGTCCTCACGTGGTGGAACTCCGTCTGGTACAGCTCTGTGGAGAGAAACCATGTATGGACACTGCCACCCTGAAGAGGAGCCTCCTCCCAACATGAGTTACAACACAGTTTACCATAGACGACGTCTTGCTTCTTGATTTCATCTTTCTTCAGCGTTTTCAAGAACTTCTTATCCACCGTGCCGCTCCAGGAATCAGCTTCCAGATCTCTGACGTCGCACTCAAACTCTCCCATCAGCTGACTGTCCATCATCTCAGTACCTTCGCACACACAAACCATAGGAAGGACACACGCAGGGATCGGCTGCAACAGTGTTTCTGGCTGTCTTCACAGTGTGTGTGTGTGTGTGTGTGTGTTTGCTGACGCTACCTTCATCCGTGAGCGACTCCGTCGAGGCATTCACTTTGCTCCCCTGATGCAGAGAGTCAGTGGACTGGGACAGAAACTTCAGGCCTTTCAGGGGAACGTCGTCCAACCTACAAGGAACAAAAGCATGAGCGCTCTCTGCAGATCTCTAGCATACGCACCGGAGGGCTGTTCCACAGTTTGATAGCAGATAGAAACACAACTGGTCTTGCTTTTCCACGCTTGCTTTAACTCCCCAGGTAACATCTGCTTTTTAACATAGACAAAGAAAAGAGACATTTGTGTATTTGTTGGGACCGGTGTAAGCTAATACAGTCAGCCAGGCCGATGTGATGCCACTGCTGCTGAGGCTCTGTTGAAGGTGAATATGGAAATGAATCCAACGTTAATCAGCTGAGTACAGCCCGCCAGTTTATCGGCCGGCCGATATTGGCCGTACGGCGTATTTGTTTTTTTTTCAGTATATCAGGCAGGGAGGGAGAGTCAAGTTACTTTATTTGTCACCACAAGGTTCATCCGGCCGCGTGCGTGGAGAGCTCGGCCCGATGCATTAGCATGCAGACAGGAATGAGCCTCGCTCTGCTGACGCCCTGAGCGCCCTGCCTCACCACGGCAGCACGCATACGCACTGTGTGGGCGGGGGGGGGGCTCCTCACCCTGCTATGTTGCTGGTGGAGATGCTCTTGGCCAGGTTGCTGTGTGAGTTGAAGATGCTGGGGTGTCTCCGTGGAAACACCACGGGAAGCTGGTCGTCAGGGGACGTTACCGTGGACCAGCGTTCCCGTGACGATGAGGAGGATGTGGATGATACAGATGATGCTGAAGATGTAGCTAGATATAAACACAAGGTGTACATTTAGGACAGGTTAATGAGCAGGGGCTCTCACTGAGTCGCCTGCCTCGACAGAATACTGTGGCTCACTTCTTCACTCTGCCCCCTCCCTAACCAAAAGAAGGGTAAGTCCCTTCCCCTCTCATTGTGAACGGAGACTTTGTGTCACCGCGCTGGGTGTCAAGGGATAGTCACAGTTTGTCATGCTTCATGAAAGCTGTCAGCCGGAACTCTTCAATCACTAGCCCGGGCTTTTATTTGCTTCAGCCCCTGAACTCCACCTGCCTATATTTGGGACACAAAACTCTAATGGCTTACTTAAACCACCATCAATTACGAATCATTCACTAGTTGTAGCTCCGATAGAGAGCCCCATATCTACCTTAGCCCCGGTAGCCCACCTTAGAAAGGTTCCCGTGGTAACTCCGACTCGGGATGGGACAGGGGGAAGGACAAAAGGCCTAATGACGGCCGAGCTGCAGTTGCAGGGCAGCGACTCTGCTCTTTAATCTACTTTCACGATGCTGCCGGTTGGAAGGTGCCCCATCAGAGGCATTCACCTTTTCAACAAGAGTTTGCTGGATCGGATGTGTTCTTACATTTACTCCTCATGTTCCCAGCTGACCCAGGACCAGCTTCTGGCGCCAGCGACTGCTGCTGGAAACAAACACAGGATCAGGTTTTGGTCTTTGACACAGCCCACGATGTTGTGTGTGTCCTTCTGCTCCTGTACGGGGCGCTGAATAAGCTTTATGTAAGGGGCACAGGCCGATCGATTTCAACTTGATGTCGTTGCCGTGGTTCCTGCTGCATGAAGACACTGACTACTAAAGTTTATTTGAGTCCCTCAGCCAACATATAGGCCACAATAGAATAGAATATACCCAAAAGAATAAAGGGCGTGTTTGGCCTGCTAATGGTATCTTCAGCTTGTGCAGGTTGTGTTGTCCCCACTGTTAACACAGAGGGTTGGGAGCTCCTCTAAAAGGACTAGGCAGCCAGCGGGGAGCCCCAGACCTACCTTTGTCCTGCTCTTTGTGCAGACAGCCAGACTCTCTCTGCAGCACTTATGGACGTGGACTCCACAGTCTGCAACACATGAGGAGCATTACAAACATGTCCGGTGTAAACGGCCTTCTCACTACTCTCAAGCAGTACGTATTGCGCACACACATTGACCTCTTCCTCCACTTCCTGCACGCACACATCCTGCACAGTGTTCCTCCACACACACACACACACACACACAGAGGCAGAGGGATGCAACAGACTGTAAGACTGATGGAGAAGTTAGCAGACAGCAACGCGTCTCAACCCTTCACGGTAAAATCCTCTTACACAACTGGAAAGTACTACGCCAGCTAAAAACCTACAACTTCCTGTTGTCTGCCTCTTCACGTCTACATTCTCACAGTGTGTTCAGAAGCTCCAGGAACTTAACACTGATTGTTCTGAGACAGAGCACTAACAGTTGTGAGCTCCACCTTTCACGCTGATCCTACATCAGTGACGTGCAGCCAGATCAGACACTGAGCTCTGCTCGGAACAACGAAACCCAACCACAGACTTCCAGTGCCTCATGTGAAACTCGCCACATGGGCGGCTGGGTCTACAGGAGACTAACTTCGACGAAGAAGTCGAGCAGAGATTGTGTGGCCCTCCTTCCTCTGGGCCTCGTCCAGAAACTGTTAGAGCCATCAGTGAGCCTCACTGCCCTTCCCTCATCACCGTGAACACACACACTGGAGTTGATTTACACCGTCCTGAGCACCGTGTGGATTAATCCGCCACTGGAAATAGTCCCCAACACATGCACTACCTCCTGCTGTTTGAGGAACCTTTGATACCAAATGACACCATCTTTTTCGAAATGAAACTACATATTTGTGAGCTGTTTTAAAGCGTCACGTCTTCGGTGGGACTAAGGTGCTGAGGACTGAGAGCCACAGACAGGAGGGCAGTCGGAAAGAACTGACCAACACACTTTTGGGTGTGGTGTTTCACAAGGTTTGTTGACAGTCAGAAACATAAGCCTTATCCTTTAAAGGGCTGCTAACTAGGAAAGCCTCCAACTGCGTGTTATGTCAGTGAAATAAAAAGGGCAGGGTTGACCCTCCAAACACCACCCTGACCTGCAGCAGAGACTCTAGGACGCCGTGGACAGACGCAGGCAGAGAGACTGAGGGAGGTCAAACCTAGTGGCTGAGCTAGCTTCTAAAGCTGCTCCCACCGAAGGCAAAGACAATAACCCTATCACAGCACGTTACCCTGCGCGTGACACGCACTGCCCAGTCCAAGAATCCATCTCCCTTATGTGGGACGGCTACAACAGCTGCGTGACTCCTTAGCTGTCTGTCAATCAATGGACTGACCTAATGACTATCATGGTGCAGCGTCTCTTCCCGCTGACGACGGACATGTTGATGCGCGAGGAGGCGACGGGGACGACTGGGGACTGCACCCAGTTATCCAACACGGCACATGGATGCACTTCACCACTACCAGATGTTATTGCTGGTTATTTGGTTCTTTTCCCAGACCCTGCGAACTCCTGAATACAACAGTGAGCTCGGGCATTCACTCGGGTGTTAATATGACCGTAGTGTTCCCGCGTGGACTCCTCCTAGGGCTGGGCTCTCGCAGTTCAGCCCGCTGCTCCTCTCGCGCTCGGGGGGGGGCATGTTAGGTAACTGCAGGCTCCCATTCACACCATGGGTATTGGATAAAGTACTCTATAGGTTTCGGTATCACTTGAAGGGCCATTTTGAAAGGATACCCAGCCCTGTCTCCTACTGTGAGAAACAAAGAGTTAAAGGGACATGAGGCAGACACGTCAAAGACTGCGAGAGGAAGAGGTGGCCACGGAGAAGGGAGGAAGTAGAGAGTGGAAGGTTAACATGAGACCGAAGAGAAGCAGAAAGCGTGCCTGGCTCTTGGAAAAGAGAGAAGAGAAGAGAAGAAGAAGGACGGAAGGAAGGAGGAGAAGGAGGAGGAGGAGGAGGAGGCGTGAGTGAGGCTTACTGTTGCAGAGGAACGTTTCCTTGTTGTGCAGAGGTTTGGTGCAGTGCTGGCAGGCTGTGGAGGGACACAGACCGACCGGGAGGAAGAGATGTCCGTTTGCACTCTTCTTTTCTCTCTCTTTGCTCTCTCGTTCCCTCTCTCCCCTCCTCTCCTTCTCCTGGAAGCAAAACCAGAGACGCAGTAGATATTCAAGAAATTCTATTGTTCAGAGACAAAGTGAGCGTCGTGGACACCTGCTCTGTCTCATCAAAGGATTTCAATTCCACCTGCTTTTTATCGTATTGATGCAAAAACCCTGCAAAGTGTCACAGGCAGGCCTGCTCAGTTCCTGCCGCCCAACACCTGTCTATCAGGGCCTAAACTGGGGGGCAACATCTCATGATATACACCGTAATACCCAAAGTGGATGGTCCAGTGGCACCACAGTGACATCACAGTTAGCAGGCCCCTTCTCACTACAGCTACTGCTGAAAGCGGTATTATCCGCCCTCCCCCCATTAAACCTGGCCTCCATAAAAGCACCACCGGCAGACAGGATGAATCACACCCACTCGCCTCGCATTTTATTCTAAAAGGGACAGCCTCCCAGGCCGTTGACAGAGTATCACTAAAACACACTGATTCAAACAGCAAACTGTATTTCACTGTGTGTGTTAGAGGCAGCTGGAACAGTCAAACGTGTCGAAGTAACCTAAAGAGGGTCACTGCTCATTCAGAATCCGGAAACAACAAAGACACCACCACATCCTGTTTCCCAGGCTGCACTGAGGCCTGAGTGAAAGGTGCTGCAGCACAGCTTTACGTGGACATTGGGAAGAGGCTGCTTAGACACGTCATGGGGAAACTCTCCTCTGTTGGAGACTACGCAGTGCTGTCATCTTTCACTAGCTGGTTAGGGTTCCTGACTGTCACCTTAGGCTTAGCGTCAGGCTTAGGGTCGGTGCAGCGATCCATATCAGGAGAGCCTTCATGTCTGCCATCCAACGCTTCTCCACTGAGCACATAAACTGTGACAGGTAATGAACACCAACCATTTAGTTTCAAATGCACGACGCCCGAGCCGCTCGGACAACCACTGCAAAAACAACATTTCCAACATGAGGAGGTCAGAAATCCTGGGATCACTTCTCACCACGATACACGGTTGCTACAATGCTACAATAATGGACTTAGAGCTGGTACACAGCAGCATGATGTCACTACAATAATAAACAGCTCGGATGCGTTCAAAGAACCAACATGACAGAGTACATAAAAGACCGTATGCGCTTCCGTCAGCAACACCACTGTAGCTTTAGGGTCTCCTGCTGCCCTCTGACCTGTGAGAAGCGTCCTCCGGCTGGCTGCGCGAGCATCACCAACAGCCACGGTGTCGTGCCGACAGCTCAGGAAGGGGGAGCAGATGTAAGGGTACGCTCTCTGATGACATGGCAGCAGCCCAGGCCGTTGGCCCCTAAAACCACTTCTTTCTTCTAACAGCTTGCTACCATGTGAGCAAGAGACCCGTGGCCGCACCCTCGGCGTACTTCATGGGAACATCCCGCCACCACCCCACCTGTAGCCCCTCACACATCTCCTTACCTCATCTGATAGGGCCTCTCCTCTCCACCTCACAGAGCGACTGAACCTCTTACTGTGCATGGCTGCAACTGTCCTCCTGTCTGTCCTCCTATCTGTCTGCTTCTAATCCTCAGTGTCAATCCTGTCTGGCTGGATTTCTGTCTCTGTCTGAGCATCATGTCGTCTTCTTTTAGATTCACTCATTGTGTACAAGCTGCTGCTGCTCGTCTATCTGCTTTCAAATCAGGAAGTGGGCAAGCAAACGTCTGCACACACACACACACACACACACAGAGAGTTCCTCTTTCACTGTCTGTCGCAGGTTTTTGGTGAATTCTTGTCATCTTCACATTTCTTCATAAACCCCCAAACTGTATGTTGGTGTCTGATGATAAACATCTCTATTATTTCATCATCATCATTATTAAATGCAGGGTGTTTATAGTTTACAAACATTTCTCTTTAGCTTTCTTTTTTTTTTTTTATGTGGGTTTGAATAATTTAACTTCAATATTTTTGTCTTATTCATATTTGAATATTTCATTTCACTTCAGTTTTTATTTAGTTTCACTTCTATTCTCAGTTTGCTTGGTGTTCTTCTAAAGGTGTAATCATATACCCCGTTTCCAGCAGAATGACCCGGGTGCTGGTCCAGAGCCAGTGCCGGTGCCAGTTCGGAGTTGGTTCGGCTGTCGAGCCTTCTAAGAACCGGCTTGTGTTTCCATGGCTACAGAGCAGCACAGAGCCAGGTCTCACCTGACTGTATACGTCACATCTTTCCCGGTAACACCAAACACAAACACCGTCACCAATCGCGGACGTTGCGTTGCTGTTGATGTTCGCTGTAGTTTGTCCAGACGGAGATTACGAGCGAGAGTAACGGCACGTACAGAACATTTATTTTTAACAGTAACATGTCAACTTTAGCCTCAGCATGTTGCTAACCACCTAGCATCAACGCTGCTGATAAACCATCACACTGCAGTTAAAATGTCTGTCGGTTGCTCTGTAGGTCACCCTGTCAGTCGCTCTGTAGGTCGCCCTGTCAGTCGCTCTGTAGGTCGCTCTGTCAGTCGCTCTGTAGGTCGCCCTGTCAGTCGCTCTGTAGGTCGCCCTGTCAGTCGCTCTGTCAGTCGCTCTGTAGGTCACCCTGTCAGTCGCTCTGTAGGTCACCCTGTCAGTCGCTCTGTAGGTCACCCTGTCAGTCGCTCTGTAGGATAATAATAGACCTACAGAGCAATCAACATAGTGACCTACAGAGCGACCGACAGACTGACCTGTCAGTCGCTCTGTCAGTCGCTCTGTAGGTCACCCTGTCAATCGCTCTGTAGGTCACTCTGTCAGTTGTTCTGTAGGCACACTCTGTCAGTCGCTCTGTAGGTCGCTCTGTCAGTCGCTCTGTCAGTCGCTCTGTAGGTCACCCTGTCAGTCGCTCTGTAGGTCGCTCTGTCAGTCGCTCTGTAGGTCACCCTGTCAGTCGCTCTGTAGGTCACCCTGTCGGTCAGTCTGTCGGTCGCTCTGTCAGTCAACCTGTCAGTTGCTGGCTCCATTGGTTGCTCTGTGGTTGATCAATCCCTTGCTAGCTCGCTCACCACATGTTTAGCAGCTCTACAGTTCCCTCACTCACATCGTCCATCGGTTGCTCCGTCGTTTGCTCCGTGGGTCACTCTGTCAGTCGCTTTGTCGGTCGCTCTGTAGGTCACCCTGTCAGTCGGGTCACCCTGTCAGTCGCTCTGTAGGTCGCCCTGTCAGTCGCTCTGTAGGTCGCTCTGTCAGTCGCTCTGTAGGTCGCCCTGTCAGTCGCTCTGTAGGTCGCCCTGTCAGTCGCTCTGTCAGTCGCTCTGTAGGTCACCCTGTCAGTCGCTCTGTAGGTCGCTCTGTCAGTCGCTCTGTCGGTCGCTCTGTCGGTCGCTCTGTCGGTTGCTGGCTCCATTGGTTGCTCTGTGGTTGATCAATCCCTTGCTAGCTCGCTCACCACATGTTTAGCAGCTCTACAGCTCGCTCGCTCACACCATCCGTCGGTTGCTCAGTCGGTTGCTCTGACGGTCGCTAGTGCTGGGGCACCACGTGCCACCAGAATAGCTTCAGTGCTCCATGGCATTTATTCTCCAAGTCTCTGAACTCTACTGGAGGGATGAGCACCTTCTTCTAAAAGATATTCCCTTATTTGGTGTTTTGATGATTGTGGTGGGGAGCACACGTTGGTCCAAAATCTCCCATAGGTGTTCAACTGGGTTGAGATCTGGTGCCTGCGAAGGCCGTAGCATATGATTCAAATCATTTTGATCCTCATCAAACCATTCAGTGAGTCCTCATTCCCTATGGAAGGGGGGCATAGTCATCCTGGAAGAGCCCACTCCCGTCAGGGTAGAAATGTTTCATCATAGGAAACAGGTGATCAATCAGAACAATGCTGCATTGGTTTGCAATGACCGTACCCTCGATGGGGACAACTGGACCTCTTGATGTACGCCACACATGCACGACCCACTTGTGGAGAACATGGTGACTCATTCACTTTTCTCCACCTCTCTGTAGACCAGTGTCGATGGGTTCTCCACCACTGAACTCTCAAATGTCCATCCATCTTTGGAAAGAGAAGTTTCTGCACTGCAACCCTACTACTATATCCCTCTCTATGGGACTGTCGACAAACTGTTCTTGCTGACAGTCTGATCACGTCCTGCATTGACTTTCTCAGTCACCTGAGGAAAGATGCTCTTCTTGCATTAATGCAGAAGCATCACGCTCATCAAATGTCGACCACAGTTTACTGGTGTCTTTCACATAGATCTAAACGAGGACGTCACTTTAGTCATGGAAACACCAGACAGTTGAGAAACATCCATGCCCCACCAATGAACCCTCTTTTAAGGTCACTTTGATCTTGTCCTCTTGCCATCTTGATACAAAATCAGAATCAACTGCTGCCTGCTCTGCATTCTTTACAGAGCAGGATTGGATGCAATTCATCTGTTCATCTGAAGCATCTGCGTTTGTTTTGTTTCTCCACACATTTTTTCAGGTTTTTCCTGTCATTTCCCCCCTCATGTAGGGGTGGGTTTTATGGCCCTAAAATAATATCACTATATTGTAGGCTATTTCTGCGATAACGTTGTTCTTGACAATATGACAAAATCCTAGAATAAATGTATATAATCAATATTAAATATATAATATTTGAAAGAATACATTACCCTATTTCTAGTAAGTTATTACTTATTCGTCAGATGCTATGATCTTCTGCTATGAATCTATTCTGTACTTACGACATGTATTGCATGTCATCCCTCCTCTGCTGCTCTTCCTGAGCTTTCTATCATTTTTCCCCTGTTAAAGGGTTTTTTTGGGTAGTTTTTCCTTATTCGAATCGAGGGTCTAAGGACAGAGGGGGTCGTATGTTACAGACTGTGAAGCCCTTTGAGGCAGATTGTGATTTGTGATATTGGGCTGTAGAAATAAAAGTGAACTGAATTTAAATTGTACTGAGGTCTCTGCCTTATTGTAGTGTTGGCTCACCTTGACTGTCCACTAGTTAATCGGTCGCGGGTTGGTGGCATTAACATATCTGGGTGGCCCGACCAAGTAAAATCTATGTGCTGGATCTTTTGTAACCAAAGCTGAAGTCGCTGCCCTTTTTGGAAGCAGCTCCTCCACCGCCGAGCCGGTACCAATGTGACTTTGGCTTGCAGCGATGCTCGTTTGCTGCCGTGCATAAAGGTACGACGTCATGACGTCAACAAGTCGGAACGTTGCCGATCTCATGATATTAATTTTTATTCTCAAATAAAAAATGATACCGGTATTATCGTGAAAGGTATGATATGGCACACCCCTGTATGTGTCATTACCAAACAGCAGTTACTGATTCTTGTGAGAAAAAGGCAAGTTAAGACTTTTCACTCCATCTTTGGTCTCCATTATAATGATTCAAGCTACAAATGTTGGGGCTGCAAGCACCATCCAGGGCGCTTCAGTAGCTCCTCTAGTAGCCCACCTGTCACTACATCACAGTAACAACTTTATGCCCATTGACTGCTGGAGGGTATCTAACGTTATTTTAATTTCATATTTAGGTGTACTTGTGGAAGCTGCGTGAATTGTGTATTAGGGCGCGTGTTACATAGATACAGTATGGAGGTAAAGGCTGGACTACTGTTTTCAGGAAGTTCAGGAGCAGTGTTCCCTGTGGGAGAGGGTAACTACCTTTAGGCTTTTTCACTTTGCAAACCTATTACATGCACAACAAAGGCAAAAAGCATAATATGACCACTGTAAAAACACAGACCAGTGGGGCGGGACAGCTGCCGTGCATTACTGCACATCGTCATCATCCCTGTGATGTTCTCTAATCGAAACCAAGCAACCACTATCTCCATCACAGGCCAACCATTAAAAGGCTTTTACAGTGATGCAGCTACTGCTTTCTGTAGCCTTTTTGGACGTCAGTAAACTGCTACCTCTTTGGTGCACAAAAAAAGCTACAGCAGGATAGAAATGTAGCCTGTTGTATGAATGGCTGCGTCAACAAAATGAGAAAATAAATCAACACCTCTGCTTTATAGAATATAGCTCAAGAGGATTTCAAATGCCAATACCACTAAAAACACCAGCTTCTTACTCAGCTGAGCCCACACAGGAAACACAGCAATCACCAAAGATGATTGTGCTGACTGCCATGTCAATGGGACCTCCTACCATGTCCTAAACACATCAGACAGAGTATGCTAGAAAAGAAGAGCCTCACTGAAACGTGCCTACGTAACAGCACTCCTTCACAGTTCAGTGCACATGTGTGTGGGGCAGACGTTCTCACCTTGCCTTTCTTGCTCATCTTGCTGCGGAGGTAGCTGAACGTCCGACTGATCTTAGGTCCTCCTTTTCCCTCAGTGTCGCTCCGCAGAGGGCCCGGCTCCTCCTCTGAAATACTGGCAAACACGCAGAGGGACAGTGAAGCCAGCGTGCTCGGATGCTCATTTTAATCCCACTGAACCCGTTTTGTTAGTGGGTAACGTCAACACACAGCAGTCGCATTACTTCTCTCTGTAATGCAGCAGTGTAACACGCCACAGCTCATCAGATTCCCTTCTTACCTGTACTCCAGTGACCCGGAGTTACTGGAGAACGAGTTCACCCCTGCAGGAAGCAGAGAGGACAGACAACATATGATCAGGCCAACACAGCTGCTACACTGCATGGCAATACTGTGGATTTGATACCTGCAACAAAGTGTTTCAAGCCAAGTTTACTCACTGAAATCTGGTCAAGCAAAATGGCAGTTCAAGTGTAGAAATACGGTAAGTAAAGAGGGTAAGACAAAGTTCCCCCGGGGGACACGCAGAGGGAAAGACACGTGGGCTCACCACTGATCCAAAACGTACAAGTACAACGCCTTTCCATGCAGCAGTTAGAAAAAGTGAATGTGCTTTTGGTCCTGTACAGCTTCATACAGTAGGTAGAGAAATCCAGAAGTACCACCAACGTGCTGAAAATCCGGCCTGCTATCCACGTCAAGCCACCGGCTGAAAGCTGCCCTGCGCTAACGCAGCGCCGGGGGCTGTGTCGGTGGGGGCGGGCCGTGGGCTTATCAGACACCGAAACGCTGCCCGGAGCTTTATAATACTATGGAACAGGATTAGACAACTGAGGAAAGTCAGAACGACTTGATGAAATATCGATGACATCATGTTGCGCTGCAGCAAGAGCAGATCCTGGTTCAGCTTGTTTGGCCGGAGCCCCCTGGGCAGGCATCCCTGCAGTCGCTATGGAACGAGGGGCTGAAGTGGAAGCGGACATCCTTTGCGGAGCCAGCTAGCCCAGCGTGACCCTGGCCACGTGCGGGTTGTGAGGATCGGCTGGCTGCGTTTCACCCTGTGTTGAAGTTGTTCAGGTGGCGGAGAGTTTGGAGTCGAATACGACAATGTGCGTTTTCCGTTTCCAGCGTGTGTGCTTAGCTACGGTGAGCTTCATGTGTCTCTGAGGGATGAAAGTGCAGCTCTGGGAAGACAGCGAGACAGCAAGTTGTCCTTGGACGGTAAAGTAATGACAGGTTTAGGCGTGGTTAATATGGCTCTAAAGATGGACTTTCATGTTAGTAAATGAACCAACATGAAGCAGCATTTGATGCTTTTCATCTGTAAATGTTCCGAAGGCAGTTACCAGGCGTTCAGGACAGGGGAGATTAAAATGGACAGAAGAGACACTCCTGTACAGTCCCACAATCCACAGAACAGTTGGAGCTGTACAAAGCCGACGGCTTCCAGGACAAACGAACCAGGAAGTGTCTTTTCTGTCCGTCGGATTCTGCACCTCCCAGGAGCAGCTGAACACAGTTTAGTGCCGGGCAGTGTTACAGGACAGAGGGAACACGGGACTACACCTACATTCACCATACTTACTCCCTCCCACCTCCTCCTCATCGCTGGAGGAAGAGCCAACAGAAAAGAAGCGTCTATTTTTGGGGAGGAGTGGGGAGATACTGAGGGAGAAGCTGATTCGCCGCTTGGATCGAGGAACTCCACTCACTAAGGGGTATGGAAGGGGTGTAGCAGGATGAACAGGAAAGTACAAAAAATAACTTATTGCACAAGTTCAAGAGTACATCTAACTTCCAAACTACAGCATGGTAACAGGATGAAAGGATGAAGTCACAGATGAGGAAACCAAACGGAAACGCAGTAATAAAATAAGCACAAACTCACCATCTATATCACGGTGACTGATGGTAACCATGGAGATGGATTTGGTGAGGGTTTGGTGATGGAACGTGGCAGGACAGCTGGTTGTCACTGACAGTACCTGATGTGATGTCACACACGAGGGGGAGATAATGATTAATATTCTAAACACGGCTATTGATATAATATCAGTTATGGAAAGAGTAGACAGCACCTGGGACTGCTGTAACTGCTAGCCGGGCCCTGACACACACACACACACACACACACACACACACACACACACACACACTGTATATATGCACTGTATTTTACTCAGTAGTGAGAAGGATGAGGTGTCCACGGTCTCAGGACATGTGGTGGTGAAACATAAGCAGATCACACACACAAAAGGAATCTCTAGATGCTAATGACTTCTCAGTGATTTTGGTTCCCGATTTTCTTTCTTCTTAATCTGGCAAATGATTGTGTACACTCCTCTCAGCTTTTATTGTGAAAGGCCGATTTTCCTGTCTGTGTGTCCGTACAGAGTCAACACTGAACACTTACATGGTCCAAAGGTCAAAGGGAACGTTTGAGCTGCTGCCCGAACCTTTTCTATTCAGAAAGAATAGAAAGACGGCTGGAAGCCCCCTGCGCACGCACGCACGCACACACACACGCACGCGCACACACACACACACGCACGCGCACGCGCACACACGCACGCACGCACGCGCACGCACACACACACACACACACCTGGCTATCGACGCTGCTTCCGTCTCCCTCCTGCTCCTCCTCCGTGAGGGACACCAGCGAGCCTCTGTCCTGGCTCTCCAGACGGGCAGTCCTCTCCTCCCGATCACGGACCTGGGCTGGCCCCCTCTCCCCCTCCAGGCCTTCCAGACTGTAACTGGGTGCAAGGACACAGCGCCAACATACGACAGTATTCCATCACCATCTTTTACAGGATGGACTATTATACCTTGTAGTACAGGATTTAAGCGTGAGTATTTGGCCTGGAACTGACCCATTCCTCTGAAGGAAGCAAAATCACTTGGTTACTATTGACCTGTACGGATTACCTTCTATTGTCTATTTGCTCCTGATCAGGACGACGCAGGTCGGATGGACACCAACTCATACTTGGGGAATGGAAAGAGGGATGAAGGGTGGATGACGGAAGATGTGAAAACATGGGAAAGAGAGAGGGGAGATAATTAGGTGTTTGAATTAGGTTTGAATCCAGAATGGGACATGCAGCAGGAGCTGGGTTAATGGTGACGGTGTTATGGTGACAAAGGGTCTAAACTATTAAAGAGTCCGATGTGTGACGTTCTGAGTAAGCTCGCTTAAGTTTTCCACAGGGCCTCTGTTGTTGATTGGCTCATCAGCAACATGTGGAAAGCTCGACACAGCATCACCTACAGGCACCTTACAGCGCTCTTCTGCCAATGCAGCCTGTTCACTGGTCATTTTGAGCTTTAGGCTGGTCCCATTGTAACAGGCGGTCATATGTTTGACATATCAGGTGTCTCCTTAATTTAGAAAGTAATCACATCTCAAATAATATCTTTTATGGACAATGATAGGGTTTTTAACTTTTTCCAGTCTGGTTTCCGAGCACCTCACAGTGCAGAGACGGCACTTGTTGAAGCTACTAATGAGCTGTTACTGACAGCAGGCAGAGGTGGCGGCTCAGTTTTAGTTCTTTTAGACTGAAGTGCTGCCTTTGATACTGTCGATGACGGCATACTGCTGCATGGTTTAGAGACTTGGGTAGGAATCAAGGGCTCCGCTCTCGGTTTACGCTCTTCTCCCTCTGCACCAACGACTGCACCTCCAGTGACCCGTCTGCAAACTTTAACTCGAACAGCTGGCCCCCCACACGGCCCCCCATCACCTTACTGAACAACACTGTGTCTGCTGTGGAAGCCTTCAGGTCCTCAAAAAGGTCCAGCAGAGGATGAACTACCTGCGCCAGCTCAGGAAGTTCCACCTGCCTCAGGAGCTGCTTGATCCAGTTCCACTCTGCAATCATCCAGTACTTCCATCACTGTCGGCTTTGGATCGGCCAGCACACAGAACAGGAACAGGCTACAGCGGACAGTCAGCACTGCAGAACACCTGCCCTCCATCCAGGACTTAGACCCGTCCAGAGTCAGGAACCATTCCTGCACACAACCTGTTCCCCCTCCTCCCCTCTGAGAGGCGCTACAGAGCTCTGCACACCAAGACAGCCAGACTCCAGAACAGTTTGTACCAGTCACACGGTGTCAGGAACTATCCCTGAGCAATACCCCTGAGGCACCAACATCCATTGCACCTGTACATCTACCTTGCACACTGCTGACTCAACAGGGACCAGTTGTAGGTAGCGTAGCATTTTGCATTTTAGCCTTGGTTCAGGGTTATTACACAGAAGCCAGGTAACAAGTCACAGCACTGGACTGCCAAGACCTTTCATGGGCTGTTGAAGGTATTATGCTGATATACTATACTATACTATACTATACTATGGAGAAGACGCCAACCTACATTACCTCACCGTGTTACCATTTTTTATCCAAATATTGCACTGATACAACCACTTTATTGTTAGCAGCGTAGCACATTGTTACCATTTACCTAATAGTTTTGCCTCGTTGCTATCTTTCACTGTGTCAAAATACATTTGTGTCGAATATTAGCCAGATGTGCCAGTTGTTCATACCAAGCTGCTACCTGGTTACTACCTGGATAGTTACATGGTAGTACTTAATTATTAACGCTTTATTATCAAACTATTACCACGGTTGTACCGAGCTGCAGTGTAAAGGCTCTTCCATCGCCACCCTCCTCCAGCTGCCTCAGTCCTAGCAGACGGTGTGGAGCTACTTCTTATATTCCATGAAGGACTTTTCCATTGGATACCATCCATGGCACAGGGAGTGTGTGTGTGCGTGTGTCATGTGAGCAGGCTGGGGCTGGAAAGATTCTGTACTGACTCATAAAAGACAAGAATGCTACACTCCGCTGCTACGAAGGAGCGCAGTGACGTGATGCTCATGTTTTGAGCGCTTCAGATGTCGCTACCAAACGCTGCCGGACTCCTGCTGTTATTCAGTGTGGCACACTCGTCTGTACTGGGGCTGCACATTTAGTGCAACCATTATCGCAATCGCAATAGGGCCAAGTGCAATAGCCACATCGCAGAAGCTGCAGTTTGTTCAAAGGAATCGTAATCTCTTCCAAATCATGCCAATAGGATTTCGGTTTGCCCTAACCTTCATAGACACAGAAGGCCTGAGGATGTCATCAGAACGTTTCTACAGCCGTGTTCCCATCATGTGGTCAGCAGTGACTAATGGGAGCGTGAAAGAACCGAGTGGATTCCGAGCTGAATTACTGGCCGTCTCATGTGGAAAGGCCTGGACAGTGACTCACTGACCGGCCGTTCGGCTTAAACACACCAGCTACGGGAGCAGAAGAAAGAGTGATGCGCGGGTAAAGCAGGTGCTGGATGAAAGGTGTACCTTCTCCTGTGGAGCGGGGGCTTGGCTCGCCTCGCCTGTCCTGACAGGCTCTTCACTGAGCTGAAAGAAGGGACACACGGACTGTTAGTGGAAGGACGGGGCGGATAGACTGAAAGAGTTGAACAATAGCCAATTTCAGTGACAATCCGCCAAGTGAACAGGAAACGTTGCTGTGGTGTTTTTTGCTGCTATCACTGTTGACATGCAACCTGTTCATGTTAAAGCCATTGAAAAGCCCTTGCAGTGCGCCGCCACACGCAGACGTTATTGTGTTCATGTAGGCATGGCGGTGACCTGAACAGGGGGGGGTAACCCTAAAGTTACCCTAATGTGTACAATTCCTACATTATCATAGCACGTTTCTAACCACTCACGCAGTCGTAAAATGAGACAATCCAGGTGAACATGGGGGCAGTCTACGGGTCGTGTTCAGGCTTTTCACTGACTCATGCTAGACTGAAAGGCGCTTCGGCTCACTGGGAGCGTTGTCGCTGCCGTGTGAGCCAGCTGACATTTATTACCCCTGCTAGCTCCCGTCACGACCTCATTCTGGAAGATAGCCACCCCTTGGTACAGCTGCACACTATACCTTTCTGGCAGCTCAGCTAGTGGGGCTAGCTGTAGTCACGTATTATCGCTGTGTGGCTAGCACAGCAGGTGTTAGGCATTAATGTAGGAGGGAACCCTTTCCTCTGACATTTGGGGGCTGGAGGAAGTGTACTGTTGATCAGCCACTGTGTGCTGAGCTGCTTCTGCTCACAGCAACTCATCTGTCACGCTCCCTTAAACGCTAGATGACCACCTCCTTCCTTTGCTGTGTGAGGCAGCACTGCTGAAAGGGCTTTGATTAACGGGGCCTTGCTTGTTAGAGTGCTGCCGCTGCAGGAGCCCGTCCAGCCGTACCAGCTGGCGAGTTTGGGATCATGTCTACCTCCCTCTCTGCCACGGGCCACTGTGTTCTGCTCGCTGCGCTGTGCTTTGACAGGCTAACGCCAACACACTGGCGGCTGTTCCTGCCAAAATAAAGGCTTGATGGGCGTGTCACATGCGGTGGGTCGTTACTATGATGATGGATGAGGCGGCAGTGCCACAGCGTGTTTCACATACTGCATCTAGAGACCAAGACAGGGTCAGACGCGACGGACCGGGGTTACCAAGACTAACCCGTCCCCTGACGTGTCATGAGGACAAGGTGCGTCACGGCCCGGCCTCGGAAAGCCATACCTGCGCTGCGTGATGTCATCACCTGCGGCGGCGTTGTTGCTGCCCGGCTCCCAGCTGTGACGACGGAACGGCGACAGGGAACGCATGGAGGCTCGCAACATGGACGAGGAGACGGGGCTTCCTGGAAGCTGGTCCTTTTTCTCGTCTTCTCCTCCACCTGGGACTTAGAAGCCAAATACAAACTATCAGCCTCGGTGACTCTGACAGAACCGGTGCCAGCCCCCCGTCGCCTTCCCTGTTCAGACCAACTGAGCGGGGACGAACTTACCCGTGTGCACTGAAAGGCACAGCCTAGGCTTTCCGTGACACGCCTTCGACACGAGCAGCGGAACTTATGGGAACTTTAGTCATACCGGGAAAGGTTTGGGGCCCAAGGACGGGATGTATGTATACTACATAGTAAAACGAATTGCAAATAAGGTGGAAAAAGTATATGTACATGTAGAATACAGGGGTTGCAAACAACACATGAATCAGAGTCCAGGGTACGTCACGTCACTATGCTGCAAGCACAGCAAGGAATAAATCACTTCATCCCACTGTAAGTAGGAGATCGCAGGAAAGATTTGTTCAAATACTACATCGCCAAACAAACACACTAACGTTTTCCTGTGTACAGTAAAGCGGCTCCTCTTGTGGCGAGGAAAGCTCGGAATGTACTTCATTCCACAGGCAAGAAGAGGAAAATGAGGATCTGTATTTTTAGGTTTGGAATAAAAGCCCTTCCTGGATTTGTTTGAAACAATACGAACCGCTTCTGTCAGACAACATGAAGAACAAAGTGAGCGCCTTACCTCTGTCCTCTGTTTCCCACTCCCAGGACAGTCTGGAGCTCCGAGGGGCCGCAGCGTCAGCTGTGCCCACTGACGGAGCCCCCTCCCTGGGACTGAGGGCTGTGGAGGACCCGTGTCCAACGCAGGGGGGGAAGTCTTCAGGCTAGAGAGGAACAGGACATTAAAAACGACAGTCCTCTCAACAAACAGTCTGTGGGTCCCCCAACAGTCCGCAGGAAACATCATGACGTCGCTGGGAAACACTCTCACGCTCATTTTACTGGCTTATTGAGGACGTCCCGACTACTTACATTACTACAAATTTAGTGAGGTGTCAGCAAAGCCCTCATTCTAATCTAGCCCTGTGTGGGAGTGAAGATTATAAAAAGCATGTTTCTCTATCTTGCTAGCCCTGTGAGGACTTGTGATTTTCCTAGGACTCCACAAGAACACTTACACACACACTCCCATCGCTAAATTCCCTCCTGTTGTCCAAATCCCCTCATTTCTTTCAAAAGTGGAGTTCTGGAGTCAGATTTGAATGTGATTTCAAAGGATCCTGTAAGACAAGGTGCTGGGGGAAACAGCAGCCATAATCAGCTTAGCCACATGTAGCCTCTGAAGTTGCAGGACTATGCGAAAACTGAGCGGAAACAAGGGAGTCCCACTCCGGCTCCTACCCAGAAACTCAACAGTGTTTCTTTCAAGGCCCTTGTGACAGCCCGTACACATCAGCCCGTACACATCAGCCATGCTCCGCGGCGCTGCGCGGCCGCGGAGCATGGCTGTAAAAGGCTTTGATCTAGTGAAAGGGCGATGCGGCCTTTGGTGCCACATATCGAGTTTAGGACCCGGCGGCCAGCAGAAGGGAAAGGGTTTCCATCCGGGTTCATGTTAGAGAAGTGCAAAGGTAGAAAGCTGCAGCCGCTCTGTGCGTTCTGAATCAGCCGCTGAGCCATGTGACACCCGTGGCTACGCACCGAACCCCCGGAGACTACGAGCTGAAGAAACGCGGAGCAGGCGCAAACGCACGGACGCGTGGCGGCGTGCTGTACCTCTTCCACTTCAGCACGGACGTTGTCTGTGGGCAGCAAACCCACCGACACACACTCCCGTCTGCCTGGGTGGACGTCTGGAAAGAAAGAGAGGGGGGGGGGGCAGTGAAAGACAGAACATGTTGTTTTTCAGCAGCGTATGTCTGAGCAAGTGGCACATTGCAGTGCTGGTTGCAATCCACGAGGCAGGAAGCTGACCTCATATCAGCCAAACCACAGAGACCCAGACTGAGGGCCACACCGGATCCTGAGCATGCTGTCATCCGTTGCATGGTTACTGAACAACGAGCCAAACATGAGCAGGTTGTGAATGTGTCGTTGATAGCGGCGCCTGAATTTCACTGGCTAACCTTTCAGTCAGCTTTGAACTGCACCAATAGGAAATACACTCTTTGCTTTTATCAGTCCAGTCCTTTATTACTCCCAGCAAACCTGTTCTAAATGACAGTTACATCAGCCCAGCAACACTTCCTGGAGGTATCTGCGTCCAACAGACTTTGCAGACTGAGGCCACATTGTGACACGGCGAGCACGTAGCAGACACTCAGTCAGTCAGTCAGTCTGTCAGTCTGTCCCCTGCTTTCTTTCCCACCAGTGGACTAAGGGTTTGCAGTTGTGGGTCTTACCCGTACATGTAGTTACAGTGTGGGATTCCGGGCAGGGCTGGACGGGGCACAAAGCATCCCTCTCCCTCTGGATCTAAGAGACAGAAGGCAGAATCATTTACCGCATGAACAGAGCTGTCACTGAATTATTTGGAGCCCTTCACATGTTTTCAAAGGGTTCTCTGTCGAGCGCTAACGCTGTCTGCTGTGGAACGTCTTCTGGTTCTATGCAGAACCCTTCTCAGCGCCACATCAATATTAACACGATGTGGCTCCACATGTGACTGCTGAAAACACACACACACACACACACACAGGTCACAAGCAAATGGTTGTCCCGCCCCTGCACCCAGGCACAGCCAGCTCAGTGTGATGTCGGAGAGGCGTAGGAGGGCTGCTGTACGGCTCCGTCCTCTCCACACTCACAGCTGGACACTTGTTCTGTCGTTTGATCCAGGGCAGACAGCCCCACGCAACCCTATCCTGCAGGAGCAGCTCACGAGGCATCGCCCTCGGCCCCCCAGCCCCGCACCCACCCGGCCTTCCGATTAGAAGCGTCCGTTAGCCCGACGAGAGGTAACGCCATCGCCCAGCAGGTGCCCCGAGGGTCAGCTGGACCTAATTCCTGATGTGTCGGTGTCGACATGACAGAGGCTGCCACGGTTTCAGTTTGTTCAGCAGCCAGTAAAAATGGATTTAATGTTCATAAGACAGACTTCGAGCTCAATAAAGAGTGGATAGGTCAACATAGGTTTTCAGCATTCTTATATATTTGACATCGTTTTCCAGTGTGGAACATTTAGGAGGAGCTATTGACAGAAATGGTATGTCTTCATTAGCGTGCAATCAGCTGAAAATAAGAATCACCTTAGAAATGAGTCCTTCATATCTACAGAGGGAGCGGGCCCCCTTCCACGGAGGCCGCCATGTTGCACCGCCATGTTTCTACAGGAGCCCAGAACGGACAAACCAAACACTACAGAGGGCCGTTCATGTTCTCGTGAGTTTCGCGTTCCACCGTAGTTTCTCCTACACGCCTGGAAGGGGAGGGGGAGGCGAGCGGCGGTCAGGTGGCTGCAAACCAGTTTCACCACTAGATCCTACACACTGGACCTAATACATTTCAAGGACTAGTTTATAGTGTTTATTGTTCCTTATTTAATTTTCACTGATGTTTACGGATAATAATGTTCTGTTACATTTGAGTCGAGCTTTATTTATTCAGGAGGTCTCACTGAGATCAAGTTCTCAAACAGTAGATATACAGAATCCAAATGTAAACTGAAGGACTGGCTGGCTCAGGGGCATAGAAGATGGTTTCACCAGCCCCTCAGGCACAGACTCACTTAACACAAGGCACAAAGAGCATTATTCCCCATGCAGGAGGAGGCTAAAGGCCTACCCCCTCAGCCAGATCACTGCGATGACACTGTTTCCACACTGGTGATGCCAACCAACCAGACATCGTGCTGATCTCCAAGCAGCAGCAGAAGGCGGTGGGGATGGATGTAGCAATCCCAAGAGACAGCAACATCAAGAAGAAGGAACACGAGAAGCTCGAGAAATACCAAGGGCTGAAAGGGGAGCTGGAAAAGATGTGGCGGGTAAAAGTGGTGCCAGTGGTGATTGGCGAACTGGGGGCTGTGACCCCCCCCCCCCCACTGGGAGAGAGGCTCCCGCAGATTCCAGGTCCAACATCGGAAGTCTCTGTCCAGAAGAGTCCTAGAACAGCTGAGATACTGCACAGAACCCTCAGACTCCCAGGCCTCTGGTAGAGGACCAGAGCTGGAGGATGACACTACCCCCCCACGGGGGGTGAGAGGGGGAATTTATATATATATGCACACACACACACACACACACACTGTATATCAACTGACAACCTGACGTGTTTGAAGCGAAGGATTTTAAAGTCACCCCACCAGTCTGTTGTGTAACTCCAGTAGGACGAGCCATCACAGTGACCTCACATTTAGTTGTGTGATTGTTAATCACTGAAGCCAATGACTCCTTTGTCCTCTCGTCCACTTGTCTCAATGGATCTGTTGTCCTGGCTCCATCATGTTGCCTGCTCTGTCTATTAACATCCTGCAGAAAAGAGATCTGCACAAAAGAGCGACTCTCCAACACGTAGGAGACAAACGGCGGCATTTGAACACCACTCGCCTCACCCTCTCCTTCCAAGTGTGTAGTAGAAACTACGGTGGCCTTCAAGTGCCATTAGCCACTTCCAATGATGTCATTTACAACAGCATTGAGTCTTCCGTAAAGTGGTGAGGTTCTTTTAAAACGAGGAAATGTAGATGGGCCAGCCATTTTCAGAAGCCCATTTCAAACCTCTTTAAGCTGTGTTTCGCCTCGGAATATTCTATTATTTATCTCTCGACACACATTGGTTTGGAGATGGCGGTAAAATAAACAAGTAGTCTACTTGCCAGTCCAGGCAGGTTCAACTGACGGTTTTCACTGTCAGTTTTCCGTTTCAGGGTTTACAGAGACGTACCGTAAAACTTCAGTCCCTTTTACTGCCCGCTGTGTCTACGTGCTTTGTTAAATAAACGCAGGCGTCAATTAGCCGCCTGGTTTTTATCGAAGTTCTTTGGGCACAAAAATCCTCTTAAAGCCCACTGGGTCGCCCGCTCGAGTTACTTCTCAGCTGCTTAGATCGTGTATACAAATATAAATGTCTAAACCTTTGTCGACATGGCACACATCGTTAGATTCTCCACAATTCAGTTCATTTTACGAAAAAAAGGCTGATGTCTCCGTGCCTATGAAGCGTCATAAAGTCCAGATACGTGTCCAGTTTTTGATCATTTACATTCCTTTAATTTGTGTGAGTCCACAGATCAAGTTATAGAATATTGTCCTGTGTCAATGTTCACTGTCTGCTAACTTTGTTCGTCAAATGAAGGCTGCACTGTGATTGGCCGTGGCGCTTCATCTGCAAACATCTTGCCCAATCGGTACTCTCAGCAGAGACGAGAAGGAAGCGAGAGGCTCACTCGTTAGCTGCGCCTGTAGTTTAATGTTTCTGTCATGCCAGAGCCATGTATGCAGGTTGCTTCTGGGACACCGACTGAATAGGCCTGCTTTAGATCGAGTTAGAAACTGTATTTAGTCTGTAAACACTTCAGGTCAAAGCAACATGTAAGATAGCAAATGTTATTGTTACCTGTTCCACATTGTGTTAGCATTTGATTGCTAACGTCAGATAGTTAATTTTTTAAAAATATTTGTATAATTTCTCTACAATTACTTCATTTGTTTAGTATTTGTTCCCCTGAACAGATGATCGTCAGCTGTACGTGCTGTATTTGTTGCAGTGACATACACAGAATCATGTACTAATAAGTCCTCTTGTACACGTGCTGAGGCCAAAGCATTTTGGTTTAACGTTACACTTTTCTAGGCAATCATTTTGTGCAGCCGTGGGCTGATCTCGGTAACGTTCCCAGGTCTTTGGGGTCCACATAAAATAAAGACATTCTGGTTCCGGCGCGCCAAGCAAAATTCCAATCTGATAGCTATTAGATATGTCAACGTCGAGGCGGGGGATGTTGTTGCCATGGCCACGTTAGTTGAAGCTACCGTTGTCAGACATGGTAGACTACACTAGCTGTCGGGCGTCACTCTGAAAATATTTGTCCCTCATCAGCGGTTTCCATCTGGGAAGGCCGCACCAGCGTTTACCCCTGTGTTATGCTGTGTGCGGGCGCGGTTTTGTTTTGCTCCATCATGTTTTCGCTCCTTTGATGACGAGGATTCTTCTCCCGCTTGCGTTAAAGGATAAGAACCATCCTCCATTTGTAAAAATGAGGCTTCTCAAACTTCTCACAACACAAAATGGTTAGCCAGCACCAGCGAGCACGTTTTCCTTTCTTCTTCCCATTCCAACTGGTGCTATCACTCCACCAGAGCCAGTGTGTGGTTTGTCCGCTCTAGGCTCCCGTACAAACCTGGCGGTGCGACACAAAGGGCTCATTCTGAGGTCATTCGTATTTTCATACACTAATGGAAACATACTCATCCCATTTCTGCCAAAAGATCCCTGGAGATGTTCCAAACAGGGCCGTTGGGTGATTTAGGATGAGCGTCGCCGAGAGTCTGCGTAGTGAACTGAAAGCTCAGAAACCCCTCTGTAGCCTAGAACTTCCTGTTCACACTGTAACCATGGAAACAGATTACAATCACCTGGATTACTTTTGATACTGAACAGTACAGAGCTTATTATCTGTGAGTGTCTGAATCATGTTCCAGCCCTGCTACACGTGACCCAGAGCTGATACGTGGTGAGCTGTGAGCTACGCAGGGGTCTTGTCTGGACCTGGAGCTGTGCAGGAATGTTTTAGGCTGGGAGCTTCAAATCCAGTACAGGCACAGCGGGACAGACCTGAAGACATGTACATGAGGACGCACCCGAGGCACCATATCAGCTGTGTCACCGGCTCACGCACTACAGACACGTGAGTGTGGGTAAGACAGGCCCACGTAGAGCTAACTAACCCTGGCCAGGCCAGGACAAGTCTGTGATGTGGGACGGGAGACAGACAGCTCGAAGCGTGTGAGCCTGCTCCAGAGGTGCAACTCTAATATTTCCTCTGATGTTCCAGAAAACATCGGATTGGTAGCTCAGCCAGTACAAACCTTCTCATTCCTTCCTGCATTTGGTTACTCCCCCGCACAAAAAAGCCCCCAGCTCTGCGGACTGCCAACACCTCATGGCTTCTACACGGATCTTCAGCGTATTCCAGCACCGGTTATGTAATCGTGTCCGCTTCCATTGCAGCCACACTCGCTTGTCTGAACGGACTTCAGGTCCTTAGTTCCTGTATTTCCCAGGGTGCTCTTCACCACTCCTAAGAAAACGTGCCTGGACTGGTCTTCAGCTGGGAGTTTGGATTCTGGGTGAACAGAGCAGACTGCATGTACAGAACGGACGAGAGAGGTTTGATCTGTCTCCTCCACGGCTACATTTTGTACCAAAAGTCCTGAATTCCAACCTCGTTATGGGCCTCTGAGGAACAGATATGGGATGATGGGAGTTCTGTTTAGCTAACTGGAAGGTACATTCTTTACCCCTTTTAAAGTCTGGTGATATTCTCTACTTTTTCTCCTCGTCAACAAACCCCCTGACAGACCAATCCAGCAGTGAGAGTATCCACTAACAGGTCCTGAGTGAGTACCACGGCCTGGTGTGTCTCCTTCCTCCCCTGTCGTCCAGAAACTGTTCTTAAAGATCCTCAGTAGGAACCAGTGGGCTCGGAGCTGAGAGCCGCAGACAGGGAAGTCCCAAGGTGCTGAGAGACGCACGGACACACTGTTGGCTTGGCTCTGCACATGAGATTAGTGAGAGTTGGAAGAACCTCGACTATCCCAGTCACGTTAGGGAGAGATCCCTTCAAGGCCAGGACCAAGGACTACAGCGAGCTAGCAGCAACTAAACATGCTGTCCACGGGCCCAGGCACAGTTGTATGAAGATACCAGATCAGCTCTGAACCTCTCCTGAGTAATGAGCTTGACTAGAGCAGATCGGGGACATCTGCCAGAGACGTAGAAGCAGCTTGTCCCAGTTCAGACTCATTCCGTTGGTGGGGCTTCAGTCGGACCCGTCCAATGAGAAGCTGTCCAAACCCTCAAATCTGCAGGCAGACATGGGTCGCTAACCAGAGGGCCAGTGTTCAGACTGTCTCCGTCTGTATGTCTCTACGTCTGTCTGTCTCTGGTTATTTATCTCTGTCTGTATGTCTCCGTCTGCACGTCTCCGTCTGTATATCTCACTCTGTATGTTTGTCTTTGTCTGTATGTCTCCGTCTGTATGTCTCTGTATGTTTGTCTCCATATGTTCATCTCCGTCTGTATGTCTCCTTCTGTTTATCTCCGTCTGTATGTCTCATTCTGTATGTCTCCATCTGTACGTCTTCGTCTGTACGTCTCTGTCTGTCTGTATGTTTGTCTCCGTCTGCACATTTCCTTCTGCATGTCTCTGTCTGTACGTCTCCTTCTGCATGTCTCCGTCTGCATGTTTCTGTCTACGTCTCCATTGTACGTCTCCGTCTGCATGTCTCTGTCTGCATGTTTCTGTCTACGTCTCCGTCTGTACGTCTCCGTCTGCATGTCTCTGTCTATGTCTCTGTCTGCATGTCTCCGTCTGTAGATCTCCGTCTATACGTCTCTGTCTGCATGTCTCCGTCGGTACGTCTCCGTCTGCATGTTTCCGTCTGCATGTCTACGTCAGTACGTCTCCGTATGTTTGTCTCCATCTGTACGTCTCCGTATGTTTGTCTCCGTCTGCACATCTCCATCCGTACGTCTCCGTATGTTTGTCTCCGTCTGCACATCTCCATCCGTACGTCTCCTTCTGCATTTCTCTGTCTGTATGTCTCCGTCTGCATGTTTCCGTCTGCATGTCTCCATATGTTTGTCTCTGTCTGCATGTCTCTGTCTATGTCTCCGTCTGTACGTCTCCGTCTGCATGTCTCCGTCGGTACGGTTTCGTCTGTATGTCTACGTATGTTTGTCTCCGTCTGTACGTCTCCGTCGGTACGGTTTCGTCTGTATGTCTACGTATGTTTGTCTCCGTCTGTACGTCTCAGTCTGTACGTCTCCGTCTGCATGTCTCCGTTGGTACGTCTCCGTCTGCATGTTTCCGTCTGCATGTCTCCGTCGATACGTCTCCGTCTGTTTGTCTCTGTCTGTATGTCTCCATATGTTTGTCTCTGTCTATGTCTCCGTCTGCATGTCTCGGTCTATGTCTGTACGTCTCCGTCTGCATGTCTCTGTCTGCATGTCTCCGTCTGCATGTCTCTGTTTGTATGTTTCCATCTGTATGTCTCTGTCTGTACGTCTTCGTCTGTATGTCTCCGTCTTTACGTCTTTGTCTGTACGTCTCCGTCTGTCTGTCTCTCTTTGTCTGTATGTTTGTCTCCGTCTGTACGTCTCCGTCTGCACATCTCCGTTGCATGTCTCTGTCTGTACGTCTCCGTCTGCATATCTCTGTCCGCAAGTCTCTGTCTGCATGTCTCCGTCTGCATGTCTCTGTCTATTTGTCTCCGTATGTTTGTCTCCATCTGCATGTCTCTATCTATGTCTCCATCTGCATGTCTCCGTCTGTACATCTCCGTCTATACGTCTCTGTCTGCATGTCTCCGTCGGTACGTCTCCGTCTGTACGTCTCCGTCTGCATGTCTACGTCGGTACGTCTCCGTATGTTTGTCTCTGTCTGCATGTCTGTCTATGTCTCCGCCTGCATGTCTCTGTCTGTATGTTTCCGTCTGTATGTCTCCGTCTGTACGTCTTCGTCTGTACGTCTCTGTCTGTCTGTCTGTCTTTGTCTGTATGTTTGTCTCCGTCTGCACATCTCCGTCTGCACGTCTCCGTCTGCATGTCTCCATCCGCAAGTCTCTGTCTGCATGTCTCCGTCTGCATGTCTCTGTCTATTTGTCTCCGTATGTTTGTCTCCATCTGCATGTCTCTATCTATGTCGCCGTCTGCATGTCTCCGTCTGTACATCTCCGTCTATACGTCTCCGTCGGTACATCTCCGTCTGTACGTCTCCGTCTGCATGTCTACGTCGGTACGTCTCCGTCTGTTTGTCTCCGTCTGCATGTCTCCGTCTGCATGTCTCTATCTATGTCTCCGTCTGCATGTCTCCGTCTGTACATCTCTGTCTATACGTTTCTGTCTGCATGTCTCCGTCGGTACGTCTCCGTCTGTACGTCTACGTCGCTACGTCTCCGTCTGCATGTCTCTATCTATGTCTCCGTCTGCATGTCTCCGTCTGTACGTCTCTGTCTGCATGTCTCCGTCGGTACGTCTCCGTCTGCATGTCTACGTCGGTACGTCTTCGTCTGTATGTCTCCGTCTGCATGTCTCTGTCTATGTCTCCGTCTGCATGTCTCCGTCGGTACGTCTCCATCTGTACGTCTCCTTCTGCATTTCTCTGTCTATACGTCTCCGTCTGCATGTCTCCATCTGTACATCTCCTTCTGCATTTCTCTGTCTATACGTCTCCGTCTGCATGTTTCCGTCTGCATGTCTCCGTCTGCATGTCTCCGTCGGTACGGTTTTGTCTGTATGTCTACGTATGTTTGTCTCCGTCTGTACGTCGCAGTCTGTACGTCTCCGTCTGCATGTCTCTGTCTGTACGTCTCCGTCTGCATGTCTCTGTCTGCATGTCTCTCTCTGCACGTCTCTGTCAGTACGTCTCCGTCTGCATGTCTCCGTCGGTACGTCTCCTTCTGCATGTCTCTGTCTATGTCTCTGTCTGTACGTCTCCGTCTGCATGTCTCTGTCTGCATGTCTCTCTCTGTACGTCTCTGTCGGTACGTCTCCGTCAGTATGTCTCTGTCTGCATGTCTCCGCCGGTACGTCTCCTTCTGCATGTCTCTGTCTATGTCTCTGTCTGTACGTCTCTGTCTGCATGTCTCTGTCTGCATGTCTCTGTCTGTACGTCTCTGTCTGCATGTCTCTGTCTGTACGTCTCCGTCTGCATGTCTCTGTCTATGTCTCTGTCTGTACGTCTCCGTCGGTACGTCTCCTTGTGCATGTCTCTGTCTATGTCTCCGTCGGTACGTCTCCGTCTGCATGTCTCTGTCTATGTCTCTGTCTGCATGTCTCTCTCTGCACGTCTCTGTCGGTACGTCTCTGTCGGTACGTCTCCGTCAGTATGTCTCTGTCTGCATGTCTCCGTCGGTACGTCTCCTTCTGCATGTCTCTGTCTATGTCTCTGTCTGCACGTCTCCGTCTGCACGTCTCTGTCTGCACGTCTCTCGCTGTATACCGTCTCTGCCCAGCAATGTACCTTTTCTCAAAGCTCCCTTCGGCTTGAACGTAGTAAATATGACTTTCAGCAGAAGGGACATCTCACGTGAATCAAGGGGACATGGACCAGTTTCTGCTACGCTACAACGCAGTCTGTCCCTATTCTAGCTTCCACGACAGAAACTTTACCTTCCAGTTTGAAATCACTGACTCAAGCAATCTCCAGGGACCTAAATACCTTAAACCTAAAACCTGAAGCTCAGTCATCTCCTTTGACTGTGAACCCACACACACCAGTATTACAGTATTACTATATTATTCATGTTGGCACACTTAACAGCACTGCAGGCGAGACCTGCAGAGACAGGAGTAAACGTCTTAACTGGACAGACGTACTGTCCCTGCAGCCTTTAACAAACTATCCATGGATATTGCTGTTGGTTCTGTTAGTAATGGACATATTTGTGTTATTTGCTGCCATAGATCTATAGTGGGGCTTGGAGCCGCAGTCATCAGGCGCGAGGTGTCCACGCTGGACATGGACTGACTCTGCTAACAGAAAGGGTTACGGATGCCTCCATATTTGTTACAGAATGCACAAAGTGAAAACCTGACCTGAGAGGCTGCAGATAAAATGGCTTTTAGAAAAATACAACCCAAACCAAAACTGGAAGGAGCGGCTCAAACAGGGTTCAATCCGCTGAACGGACGAACGGACGGACGAACGACAGGCCCAAGGTTTGGTCCAAGGTCTGAAGCTTGACACTGACCAACAGTTTGTACAAATATTCAGACATCAGTATTGTTTGTATGGGCGCCCACCCACCCGCTCCTACCTTAATCAGCACCACATCCACAGTCCTCTCTCCTCTGGCACAGAAGCTGTACCTCCGCCTGTGCCTCTCGTACATGCCGGCAGCTGACGGCCGATGTGTTAACACATTCTGCAGGTTAAACGCTCAACAGTCACACGTCTCTCTACTGGCCCTCCTTCCTCTGTCGACTCCAACTCAGCCAGACAAACAAATAATGTGAACGGCTCAGGGTGGAGCTCCCAGGAAAAAAATAACCCATCCAACTGGCAGTTACCAGAGCTGCAGGCTGCTGATTTTCTGGCCATCAAAAGAGGAAAAAAACGCCACCTATCAACTGAAACGAGACATTTTTGTGCCACTAATTAGCTACAGCAGATGAGAGAAATGGGCCAAGACAACCGTTGAATTCACTTGAACCTTGCCGTCACAGATCCCAAAGCAAAGCAAGACGAAAACTCGAGCGTCGGCTGTAATATTAAAGCAGAGCGAAGGCCTGCGTGTCCACAGTCCGATGCGTAGTCCAGTAAAGTCTGTGTATCTGCTGTTCCTTCTCAGGGCAGTTTGGGTTGGAAAATGAGCCTCTCTGCCCACATCTGTTCACAACAGCGGCCCCTCCCTCCATCCCTCCTTCCCACTCTTTCTTCCTTTTTTCCTTCAGGCCCTCCATTCCTCTCTCTCTCTCTCTCTCTCTCTCCCACCGCCCATCACATCTGTCCTTGACTTTGAACCCCACTCCCTCTCATCTCTTCGCTACCTCGCTGCTGCTCCCCCAGCACTGCAACAATGGAGCTCTATCTGACAGGACGTTTTATCGGAGAAGCGAGATGAAAACCAGCCACCATATGCTGTATGATGTGGCACGGTAATTACATATGCTTCATTTCTAATCTACTGTTACACCCATATGCACGATCAAAGCAAAGGCAACCCCCTGATCCCTCGGTTCGGATTACTGGGACGAGTAGAAATGTGAAGGAAACGGGATTTTGTCATGTTTTCTACTGACTGACAGTTCAGAAAGGTTTGTACATTTCTTTTGGGTGTTGCAAACAGGGTGGGTCATGGCATCGAGCTATGTGCTAAAACCTGAGCCCAGGGGTTTTTCATTCTTACCGCGGTGGTTCGCTTCTTATCGGGGGGCACTGCCATGGTAACCTATGCTGCACACTTAACCTGCTCCGGAGCAGGCCATGTTCGAGATAACATCCCTTCTAAACTGGTCAGAGGACAGTATAAGATGGCTGAGTGTCGCACTGCCACAGCACAGCAGGTCTTTCAGAGAAAGGGCTTTTACAAGAGCTCAGGAAGAGAGTTCCACGTCATGAGCTGATCCTTCATGGACAAACCTCGCACTGGCTTTCTGTGTGTTTCACAACAGTTGGGGTCTGCGATTCTGGAGAAATCCACTACCATGACAAACACCATGATACAGAGCGAACAACGACACAGCAAGTAATGTGACTAACCTTAGCGGGGCTGTGGGTTTCAGTGAGGACTATCCCTACAGTAGCTGCTGCTAAGCTAACAAGCCAGAGAGGACGAGAAGTTTCCCAGAGCAGCTCAGCAGCTCCAGACAGATACTCCCAGCTCTCCTGCTGCTCTAGCTAACATCACAACTACAGCACCTGGAGAAACTAGAAAGGAAGCTGAATTACCGAGGGCGAGTCCTTGAACGTTACTGACTCACACATCACGGCTGGTATGGTGTTGTTGTTAGTTTCCTGTTTACAGAGCAGGGCTGAGTACAAACAGCGGAGTTCATTCAGCGCACTCACCGAACCGGCAGCTAGTGAGGAGGTATTCACTGAATCTGACTAAAGCACGTGTACTGGATTAGAATCGCAGACCCCACCTTCAAGTTCACCTGCTGTTACCTCACCTGCCGCCTGCTGCTGCAGGTGTGAAACTGATGGAGCTCTGTGGTTTCAGGTACATTTTCAATGTCCCCGTTCACTTTCCATTTCATTACTCCTATCTCTTTTAACAATCTGGTACTTTGCGGTATGTGCCCTTGTTGCCTTTTCTGTAACTTATGACAGGTGTTCTACAAATAAGTGATTCAGTGATTGTTTAGTACTGGCCCCTCTTTTCTGTTTAATCGTAATCATAATCAGGCAGCAGTCAAATGGTCAGGACCTTTGCCACAAACGTTGGTCTGTTAGCAACATGTCAACAGGCAAAAGTTCTCACAGTAAACCTGTCCTATAATCAGCACAGTACACTGTGTGTGTGTAGATGCCGCTGAGGGCTTCAGCTGAAAGTTGTTCTTAGTAAATCAAAGTGTAAAATGCTGCTATTCACTAACTGGAACAGAGCACTAACTTAAAGCCAAGACGTAGAAACAAACTGTTTCGTCTGTCACCAACCAGCAGCACACAAACACTGCAATAACCATGGTAACAGCTTTACACCATCCAGCTGTGACGCAGAGACAGAGAGAGAGACATCTGGAAGTAGTTATACCTGCTCTGAACACAAGGAGGCAGCAAAGGACAGACCCTCACACCTCTGGCCTCGCACATACACATACAAGCACAACAGTCCTGAGAGCTGGGCCCAGTTCTTCAAATGTGGTGTAACTGATTCAGGCTAAAATAGGCCTGTTTATTCTCAACCAGCCAATTTGGTTCTTTGAAAGCAGTTTGAGGATTGATTTGTTGTTCCTCGATGACGTTATCATGAAAAACAATGCACTCTTATTATGAATAAGGGCCAAATGAGAAGATAGTTGAAAGCCATTCAAATGATTGGCTGAGTGCGGATTATGTGATTGCAGTTGCATGAGGTAGGTGTGTTGGGAACCCTCCCAGCATGCACTGTCGCACCAGATTCATGGGGTGCATCCACGTTTCCCTCACTCAAGAGAACCACACGGGGAGCGGGGAGGAAATGAGGAAATGTGTTGTCCGTTTCTGATCCCAGCTGGATCAGCTGTCGATCAGTTGGCCGTAACAGCAGTAGAGGCTTGTGATGGAATTCGATTCCACACACACGTGCACTGTGCTGATCCTAATAACGCAGTTGTCTCTGCCGGCCTGTTAGCTGTTTAACAAACACCTGCACGTGGAGAACAAGCTGCAGTCTGTGTTCACACTGTATCCTGTGTCCTGCTCAGAGGCAAAGAGTGCCTGCATATTATTGACTCATTATTTGGGTCTATATTCATTGATATGCCGATTGTGACTTCATTATTGAATAGCCTAGGGAAAATTTTAATGATGTAAAACCGTGTCCTAACTGAATGTGAGCATCCGACTATCGCGTCGTATTGAGTAACGCTCGGCGCTCTCTGTCCACCCTGAAGCATGTGTTGTCGTGGAAGCAAACCACGTACCTATCAGCTGTGCGCTCAAGGTCAGCCTAGAGAGATTAACCACCAAGTGAAGATGGGTGAGTAGGTTACTTGCTATTTACAGTTGTACTTTTTAAAGAGAAAACACACGTTTTATATTGTGTTATTTCGTGTCTTTACTGGAAATGACATGTAGGTTGTTATTAGCCATGGTCATTTAGCCTGAGCTCCCTGGCGATCTCCTCCAGCCAGCTGCCACCATATCTAGGTTTTTATAGTGAAGAGGCGTGGCTCGCGCCCAGTTCGGTGTTTTCTTTAGAGGTAATGAGGCATGGTGGAGAGCTCCGTGTGACTGCCTCTCCTGCTGAACTTTAGCCTCTTACATTGTTGCCTTGGACACCATTTGTCTATAAGTATTTTGTTTTATCACTTTTTGGATATCAAAGGCAAAATATACAGTAGTTGCTGTATTTTTCCATCCAGCCATCTTCTGCCGCTTATCCGGGGCCGGGTCGCGGGGGCAGCAGTCTGAGCAGAGACACCCAGACTTCCCTCTCCCCAGACACTTTCTCCAGCTCTTCCGGGGGAATACCGAGGCGTTCCCAGGCCAGCCGAGAGTCATAGTCCCTCCAGTGTGTCCTAGGTCTTCCCCGGGGCCTCCTCCCGGTTGGACATGCCCGAAACACCTCCCCAGGGAGGCGTCCAGGAGGCTTCCGGAACAGATGTCCGAGCCACCTCAGCTGACTCCTCTCGATGTGGAGGAGCAGCGGCTCTACTCTGAGCTCCTCCTGAGTGACCGAGCTCCTCACCCTATCTCTAAGGGAGCGCCCAGCCACCCTGCCGAGGAAACTCATTTCGGCGGCCTGATCTTGTACTTTCGGTTAGGACCCAAAGCTCATGACAGACCGGTAGATCGATCGCATCACTGCAGAGGATACACCGATCCGCCTGTCGATCTCCCGCTCCGTCCTCCCCTCACTCGTGAACAAGACCCCAAGATACTTAAACTCCTCCACTTGAGGAAGGAGCTCTCCACCAACCTGAAGGGGACAAGCCACCCTTTTCCGGCAGAGAACCATGGCCTCGGACTTGGAGGTGCTGACTCTCATCCTCGCCGCTTCACACTCAGCTGAAGCTCACTTGGCCCTCCGGTACCTATCAGCTGCCTCCGGAGTCCCCCGAGCCAACCAGGCTCGATAGAACTCCTTCTTCAGCTTGACGGCATCCCGTACTTCCGGGGTCCACCACCGGGTTCGGGGATTGCTGCCACGACAGGCACCGGAGACCTTACGGCCACAGCTCCGAGCGGCCATGTCGATAATGGAGGTGGAGAAAATGGTCCACTCAGACTCAATGTCTCCAACCTCCCTCGGCATCTGGTTGAAGCTCTGCCAGAGGTGGGAGTTGAAGATCTCTCTGACCGGAGACGTTCCCGGCAGACCCTCACAGTACGTTTGGGTCTGCCAAGTCTTTCCAACTTCCTCCCCCACCATCGAATCCAACTCACCTCCAGGTGGTGATCAGGTGACAGCTCCGCCCCTCTCTTTACCCGAGTGTCCAAGACATTCGGCCGAAGGTCAGACGAAACAACCACAAAATCGATCATCGACCTCCGACCTAGGGTGTCCTGGTGCCACATGCACTGACTGACACCCTTAAGCTTGAACATGGTGTTCGTTATGGACAAACTATGACTAGCACAGAAGTCCAAAAACAGAACACCACTTGGGTTCCTCCCAATCACGCCCCTCCAGGTGTCACTGTTGCTCTCCTCCCAGAGACACCAAGAAGGTCAGGTACTCTACATTGCCATTTGGCCCGTAAGCGCAAATAACAGTGAGAGACCTATCCCCAACCCAAAGGCGCAGGGAAACGACCCTCTCGTTCACCAGGGTGAACTCCAACACATGGCGGCTGAGCTGGGGGGCTATGAGCAAACCCAACCAAGCCCGCCGCCTCTCACCACGGGCAACTCCAGAGTAGTAGAGAGTCCAGCCTCTCTTGAGGAGTTGGGTTCCAGAGCTCAAGCTGTGTGTGGAGGCGAGCCCAACTATCTCTAGTCAGTATCTCTCAACCTCCCGCACCAGCTCAGGCTCCTTCCCCCCCAGCGAGGTGACATTCCATGTCCCTAGAGCCAGATTCCGTGTCCAGGGATTGGGTCGCCGAGGCCCCCGCCTTCGAATGCCACCCATTCCACAATGCACTGGCCCCTTACGGTTCCTTCTGCAGGTGGTGGGCACACCGGAGATCGGCCCCACGTCGCTCCTTTGGGCTGAGCTACAGGGTGGGGCTCCGGTTGCGCCATACCGGGCGACGTCACAGACCTTGGTTTTAAATTTCTCATAAGGGGGATTTGAACCACTCTTTGTCTGGCCCGTCACCCAGAGGCAGATAGCCCCAGACAACATAGCTCCTGGGATCATTCAGGCCCGCAAACCCCTCCACCACAATAAGTTGCCTGTTCAAGGAGGTATGTTTCGTTCTTGCTAAAAAATACATTTAAACGTGAGTTCATTGATAGCTAGCTGATAGAAAGGCAACATTTGCTGAACGTTTGTCGAATGCTCAGCCATCACGACTTAGAGTTGGACTTCGGAACTTAGGTTTGTTAGCAATTTATTGAATCTGAATCAGTTGCAATTCCTTATCAAATCTTTCTTTTTGATTTCAAGATTTTAAACATAGAGTAAAAGCACATTCTTAAAATCTGTCATTCATCAGTTTGTTGTTTTAATTAGATATATAGTTGTGATCTAAACCTTTAACAAAAATAGTTAATAGTGATAAATGAAAATATTAAGACGGTATTTATAGGCTAAACATTTTGCAAAGTTAATGTTACGTGCTGGTTTTGTTTGGACTTTTCTTTAAGACCAACGTGGACCGTTCTCTGAGAAACTCAACTCTTGTGAAAACAACTATCTGCACGCCCCCCAGGAGGTGTCATTCATTTGCGTTCTCTGAGAAGGTATTGTGAGGCCAAAACTGTATAGTATAAGTAAAAAAACATCTCAAATGTTCAGTCAGTAATAACCACAAAAGGAGCCAATATAAATAGAATTTATTCTTGTTTTTTTTACAAAAGTACATAAAACATGAAAAGGTGGTTAATATTTAAAACTATAAATGTAAAAGTAAAACATTCATTAAAATAAATTCCACAGACTGGGCCTATGCAAGAGGTAGGAGCTAGTCCAGAGGCCATGGGGTGGGGTTGCAGGAATGAGGAAGAGCAGAGGTGTTATTTTACAGATGTTACTTTTTAACAACATAAAAAGTAAAATTAGTCAGGGCTATATTTAGGTGTAACAAAATTCAAAGGCAGTGACCAACCGTAAGCAGCTCCCTGCGTTTGGAGGAGGTCTTTAAGGCAAATAGCCACTGTACTTAACACATCATTTCCTCTAGGCCTGAAAGGAACAGAAACAGCCCCGGACAGTCATGTGTAATGTGAGGGTGCCCAGTCATGACAACGTTAAGCTACGAACAAATCTAGCTAAAAAACTGGTGACAGATTTCCTGGCTTCACTGGACTGGCACCAGGAGGTGGAGCTGGTGCAGGGTCTATAAAGGGTGGCTGTGTTTTCCATCTTTACAATACTATTATTCACATCTGTAGGAGGACATGGAACCAGGGAGCAACCCCTCCAAATACAGGTGACAGTCTAACATTGTTTGTTGTCGTTGTTGACAGACAGTGGACATGGAAATGGACAAGGTGCTTACAGCTGGTGCTGTGTGTAGCAGGCGTGGTAGAGGCGTCACAGGTGGCCACGACCTCAGCAAGCACTGAAACAAAGACACATCCAGTCATTGCTTGCACAGCGCTGTCGCTAGCAGTGCACAAATCAAAATAATACAATCTATCTGGAAGCTGTTATGCAGCGACCACTGAACTGCAGATTGTCTCATTTCCTGTTCGGCATGATTCCTTCATGGGGTAAATACATTCTGACTATGTAATCACATGCAGGTAACTTAACATTAGCTGGCATCTAAATAAATGAAACAACTACAGTTATGTGATTATTTGATTTGCTTTAACTTGTTCATTGGACATGTATTAAGTAGACTTTATGCTAACTCACAGTAACACTGGCCAAATGTCTGCAAGTCGCAACACAATCTAGTGGTGCACATTACCATACTTACATAAAGCACTGAGGCCTTTTTAATCTTGTGGAGTGCAATCTCACTAACAGATTAATCATCATTTCAAGTTTTGCTGTATAGTTTCAGGTTAACTTACCTCCCGAATGAGCTGGGACGACGACCAGGAACCAAGCGCAGACCGCCAACCCGGTTGGCCTGCTAGCAACGCAGAGCAGCATATAGCCTAGCTTCTTATCCATAGCTGGCTCGGTAACTTCGAGCTGGGTGGCCGTGTTTCAGCAACCAGACACCCTAGCTCCACCCATGCTCTACCTCTTTGCCCGTTTATGGTTATCCAGGGGTTGGGCCAAGTGACGCGCTGCCAAGATGGTGGCGGCCGGCGCCGCCCCCTTTGAGCTTCAAAATTGCTTTTTAGAAACCCACGGGTGACGTGAGGGACACTGCGTCCACGTTTCATACAGTCTGCCATACTGATGCCTGTATAAACTTCACTAGAATTGATCTCCTGGCATTTTGGTTCCAGGGAGATATTCGAGTTTACACAGTGACGTTGCTGTTGGAGATATTAGTGTTGCTGCGCTAGAAACAACATTAGCTCTGTTTAAAATATTCAGTTCTAATCCTGTTCTGAATGTAAAGACATCCAGGTTCACATGGTAACTGTATGGCTAATATGTTTAAGTATCTCAGGATTTCCTCACACGGTGCAGGGCTCAGCCACTCCTGCCACCATCTTGTCTACACTACAGTAAAGTCAGTAGCTTGTTCAGTGTACTAACACTTGGTAATGCCACTTTGGGAACTTAACGTAGCACTCGCTATGGCTCGAAGCGTTGGAGAGAAATCTTTTCAGGAAAGGACGTTTGAAAATAAAGTAGCTTCTCATTTTACTGCAGTTTCCAGTGTATTATCCCTCCCCTGTCTTTGACATTACATCATGCAGCTCAACCAAAACAAGACATGCCCCCCCCCACCCCCCCCCACCCCCCCCCCCCCCCCCCCCCCCCACCGACACCCCCACCCCCACCCCCCCCTCC
>CM022474.1:32653606-32694823 GCA_011952105.1 Coreoperca whiteheadi | reverse complement strand
GTCACACCAGCACCAGGACGAACTCTGCTTTCATTGTGTTCATTCTGTCTCTAAAGTAGAACGTCACCTGCGGAGTGCGTCTCCTGCTCTGCTGACACTCTCCTTCTGCTGCTGGGGCCGTTTCTGCTTCTGTAGAGGACAGAGAACATTAGGTCATCTTTACACGACATCATCAAGTCATTTACATGCTGACACGATGCATTTGATTGTGATTATACTGATATATGAAACATTCTGAGACAACGCATCGAGGCAGAGAACACACAGGCCAAAGGGATGAAAAGAGAGTGACGTACAGATAAAAGAGGCTTTTCCCCTGGGTAACGTTCTTCACCCTGTGCTGCAGATGCTACTCCTCTTCCCCTGCTGCTTCAACTTAGCTGGAGATATACCCTAATGCACAGGGTGGTGCGTACAATACATGCTGGCAACAACAGGGCTTGGCACGAGGAAACGGACCACTGCCTGGACCCACAACCAGCACACCATTTGAAGGGGACGAGGGGGCTCGCCAAGAGGGGTTAGCAAAATGACCAAAACCCGTCCCCCTGGTTGGCCTGCTCAGAAGCTGTGCTTTGTCTCATAGTGGCGCTTCCCTTTGCTGCTGTTAATAATCTCTGAACATGTGAGACCTTCTGGGTTTGAACTAGGAATGGCAGCAACGAATCGATCAAATTCAATTACTAAAAAGGGTTGGCAACCAATTTCACTATCGATACGCTGCGCCGCCCGATAAGACGCGGAGACGTTTGAGTGTTAAAGAAAAGCGTGGTTGAGCGTGAAACGACAATAAAAACAGGGCGGAGGTAGAGGACGGAGCATCGCAGAGAGCGTCTCAGAGGAGGGTAGTAACGAGTTACCTTTACTCTGGTTTGTTTTTTTCATTTATTCTACATCTTCTTTGCTTTATTTTTGCCAGAGAGACGCCGTCAGTACATCTACCCCATGACTCTGTTTCACCAATCAGACGTAGCGATGCAGTCACATGACCACACACAAACCGTGTCATAGCCTCATAAATAAAGATGACAGCTCAGGTCCCTTTAAACACAAATATCCATCTTTTTGTGCCCTTTATTTTAAAAGCCCGTGTATTTGGCAGATGGAAAGCAGACATGTGTATGTTTTTGGTTTTTTATGACTTTACCAGCTCCGATGTTCAAGGAGCGACCGGTTTGTGCACTTTCTGAAGACTGTCAGTTGTGTATTTGAACGAAAGGGTTGGAAATGAATGCTTTTATTTATTTAGTTTTTATCTGATTAATCGAAAAAAGAATCGAGAGATTATTAAAACAATCGTCAGCTCCAGCCCTAGTTTGAACTGCCTGCAGACTGAACACGTGAGAGTCTGTCCATTCTGGATTCAAAGCTCTACTTTTCTCTGATTGGCTGAGTTGGTTTTCAAAGGGGGAGGGGTGTCAGCAGCATGACCGAGACCAGAAATGAACAGAGGTATAAAGGACCCAAACGCAGAGCGCTTGACGGAGGATGATGACTAGTTTTTTTCCCGACCTACAGGCAGGTAAACAGGCTGTAACCAGGTAAGTGGCAGGTAGGCAGGAATCCAAAACAGACGGGCAGACTGAACCAACACAGCCAACTGACAAACGCACAACCAAGGAAAAACCTCGACTTAAATCCACTGAGGTAGGGCAGGATGACAAGCCACAGGTGAACCACATCAACACGGGTGGAAACAATCAGGGCGCTCAAAGGCAGGAGGCAGAACTACAACACATGAGGGAAGGGAAGGAGCACGTTTCAAAATAAAACAGGAAATCACAGAACACAAATCAAAAACCATGACATTGTAGTCAGCCTGTGTCATGGTTGGACTAAAATGCTCATATTAGGTCAGAAAGGTTCCTATCAACTTATTTATTAATGACTAAAAACAAGACTAAAATGTCCCAGGCTCTCTTGGCTAAGATGGGAGTTTCCATTGTCAAAAAAAGGCCTTGACAGATGAAATTGAAACGTGAGCTCATTACATTTTAAAGAGTACGGTCTGAATCTAAATGTACTAAGTGATCAGTTTATCACAAAAATCAAAAGCACTCATTTTCTGATACTGATCTTGTGCAGTGGCTCAGGACTGGAAACCTGCTGTCACATTATCAATGAACAATTATCATCAAATAATACTTGGAAGCCAACACAAAAGGCCATTAGAGTGCACCAAAATCCAAATGTGGTATGGCTGAGTCAGACACTGGTTTGCAGCAGATGGTTCATGTAGTGGTGGCGCCTGTAAAGCTGCAAACAGCCCAGACCTTAAGATGACCACCGTTTCTACCAACATACACAGAGTTCTTAGTTGTGCTGCGAACAGACAGTGAACTCTGCAGAGGGCTGGAGGACCTAACATCTGATCAGCAGGACTGGAACCACCCCACACTGTATTACTGTTTGTTTCCGCCATTTTTGGACAGTTTCTTATGATACTACAGCCCGCGTATATTAAATGGACTGTCCATAGTATGATGGCAGGAGCTAACTGTCCGTCAGTACAAAGTAACCTAATCTTTCTCACACTGAGAAAGCACAGCCCTTGCGAGCAATTTGGGGTTCCGTATCTTGCTCAAGGACACTTCGGTGCGTGGCTGGGGGAAGCCGGGATCGAACCTTCCGATTGGTGGACGAGCCGCTCTTCCACAAAGACACCGCCGCCCAACAACCGCCCTGTTGTTGTTGTTGCCGTGCTGCTGCTTCCACCACGTTCAGTCAAGGTCTCTGGGCTGAGCAGGACGCAACATGAAAATGTCGGGGAGTTCAGTTCATTTGGACAGATGTTCACAATGCCATCAGGTCTTAGGGTGGAGCTAAATGACTGAAGAATGTAAATGTGGATCTCTGCTGTCTTCCAGGAAAGCTGTGGTACTGCTATTGCATTCATTCAGCCGACATTTGGACTTGGGCACAGATGTTACTAATAACTTTAACAATGGCTCTGTTGTTCAACATGTCTGCAGAGGAAAAGACCTGTCTAGGTCGATTTTCACAGTCTTGGTCATCAGTTCTAGCAGTTATGATAACATTGTACTTAGAAAGTTAATTACTGAGGGTTGGGAACACAGTGACATCGCTACAATGAAGTCTGACGGGTCAAGACACTCAAGCAGTCAGACAATCAGACAACAATTCATCCCCGTTTTCTAAACCACTTTATCTGGAGGTCAAAGTGAACGTGAGCACACCTGAAATGTCACTAGTACTCCCTCACTGCATCAAAGCTCAACTCTCTGTAAACTGGCACGTTTACAGTTTGGGGGAATCATGGGCAAAATAACAAGTTGTAATTATGTGCAGTTCTTCTGTGAGCCCGCATTGGCCTTCTGCCTGCACAGCATCATTTCCTATTCTGAGCAGGAGCTGAGGTCTGGACATTATCAATTGCCTGTGGGCGGGATGGGATGACAAGCTGTGCAACAATAAAGCTGACAAATGTTCCAATGAGCATCATTACTAGCTCTGATCGCAGGCCCGGGTTACACTCAGCCACAACACCTTGCTGCTGTGAGGCAGCAGTGTTGAGACTGCTTCAGACACACACAGCAGGTCAGCCGCTGCGTCCCAGCTATTCCAAGACCATGATGCATCAGTGTGCTGCAGTGACACACACACACACACACACACACACACACACACACACACTGCACAACCAATTCTCAGCCCACCTCGAGTTTCACTGTCCACTGTTAAGTCTTGATGACATCATCAGGTTGCCCGGATACCGTGCCCCATACAAACAGTGGAGCAGGATCAACAACTGTCACACACACACAGTCCCTGCCTGTTACTGACATCATTCTGCTGTGTCTCTTGGCTTCCCCTTTGTTCTAGAACTATCTAGCACAGTTCAGAACAGAGGGTGAAATAAAAGGCTCAGGAAATGAAATCCCTAAAATAACCCATCCATGAGACAGTACGACTCAACAATTCATTATTTCCAGAGCAGAAATCTAAATGATAACTTACATCATTAATGTCTCAACAAGCTGCGGTGGAAGTCTGAGTCAGGGACCACCACCAGGACGACTACTAGGAGACCACCAGCGGGGGCCTGCTAGCCATGAAGCTGTTGTCTGGGTAACATGCCACAGTGTGGGCTATTTCCGCTAAGCCAAAGATGGTTTTAAACTTTCAAGATTGTCTTAATATTGTTTTCAGTTTGTCACCTTAAAGGTTTCGAACCTGAACCTCAGGGATTCGAGACTGGATAGCATTAGTGTGAAGCTAATGTCGCTAAGCTATTACCAGACTGCTGGTCCAGAGGTGGACCGGTACGCTGCTTTGATCACTAAATAACGTCCCTTTTAATCATGTTTAATATACCACTAACGTAAGATGTTACTGACTGGGAGCTTAAATGGTCCGTTCTTTCTATGAAAGTTAGCTAGCTGTACGTGAACTGACTGGTTTTAATGACGCACCCTGGCAGGACCTTGCAACGCTTTATGTCGTCATTTTCTTTGATTATGCTCAAACGTCTCATGTGTAAGTAGATCCCCAACACAGGCTTTGAGTTCCAATTATGACAAATAATCACATTTGTCAGAAAAATTGCAATTAGATATTCACCCCAAATTGTTCAGCCCAAGTAAAGAAAGAGATTCATGTGGCGAAACATGGATGGAGTATAAGACAGCCATGACAGCAGGCCAGCAAATGAAAGATAGAATGACTTTTATTTCCTCAGTCGAATCGAGGGTCTAGGGGCAGAGGGGGTCGTATGTTCGAGATTGTAAAGCCCTTTGAGGCTAAATGTGACTTGTGATAAATAAAACTGAATTGAATTCTAACTGAGGGGGTGCACGGTGGTTTGGAGACATACTGTATATGGTAGGGGGTTAGGGACTTAAAAACAGTTTGTTACCTGTCGGGGATCTCTCCTCCACTGTGACCATCTCCTCTTCCCTTGCCTCCGCTTCGCTTTTCATCTTATTCCTTTCTCTCTCCTTCCATCCATCCACTGTATCCCGAGCGTCTTTAACCAGCCCTTTAAACGCACCGTCCTCATTATCCATAGCAACAGGTTGGCATTCCCATGCTTCTGCATTCACGGGGGCAGTCTGTTCCTCTGGACTGGGATCAGCCTCGGGAGACAAGTGACAGGGGGTAAGAGGAAGCGCTGAACCACAAGAAAGCAGCAAAGTGGGAATCTCCCCTTCACGGGCTGTTTTAAGCTGGCCATCCAGCTGTGGATCGCTCTCATGCTCTTTAGCCTGGCAGTCGGAGTGTGACATGTGCCTGAAACCTTGTTCACAGCTCTCGCTTTCCTCTGCCTTACCGTGTGGACGGTCCTGCTCATGTGCCCACCTTCCTTCCTCAGCAGTTATGGACTCTACAGGGTGCCTGTCATCTCCATCATGTCTCTGATTGTGCTGAAAATCGGACTCTAACTGCTTTCTACCACTGTCGTTCTGACAGATCGACTGATCTGGGGGGTCTCTATGTTCTCCTAGTCTGGGATTCTCCCCAGAATCCGGACAGAATGTGTCCGACGCCTCTGGACGTTGCCCTGTGTCTAGAACAGGACAGGGAAGTTGGCGTTCTTCTTGCAGCTGGATTTCTGTCTGCATGTGACTTTGGCTGTCTACCTCAGTTGTAATCATTTCATTTGCTTCTGGCAAAGGTTTCATTTCAACTTGCGGTACGTTGTCTTCTTCTTTAGGCAGTGAACACGTGAAGAGTTTGTTTTGTGTAGTTTCTGCTTGGATTTCCTCTTTGCCAGGTTGGGGTAAACCACGAGTCTCTGCTGACAGGTCAAGGTTAGCCTGCTGGTTGCTCCTTAGCTGTGCTGCTGGTAGCCTTTCTGTCTCAGTGTTACACTGTAACACTACGGAATCCGACTCCTCTGATATTTCAACATGATCTTGTTCTTTAGAGGTGAACTGATCAGTAGGTTGGTTTTCTGTCTCAGCTGGAGTAACTGCTAACAGATGACAGTGCTCTTTGTCTTTGCTCATCAGCTGTGTGGCCTGAACAGTGTTGGGTAAATCATCTGCCAGCTGGTTTAATGTGTTAGTTGGTTCATTGGTGTCCTGTGCTAATGGTGGATCATTTGTTGCTTCTTTGCTAGCAGAATCTTGCCTTTTTAACTGACTGACTGCTAACTGTTGGCTCAATTCTATGCTAGCCATGGCTGATGCTATTGCTACTGTTACAACTGCTACCGCTGTGGCTACTAGGTCTTCATTGTAGTTCTGCTCTTTCGCTCTCTCCAAGGAATGAAACTCCTCATCCTCTGCCTTTTCCCCTCTGTCTGTGGAAGATAAGTCCTTGCCGTGGACCGTCTCACTGTCATTTCTGTCTTCACTCCTCCTCTCCCAACGACTTTCCTTACCCGCTTCCTCTTCACCCACCCAAAACTCCTTTTTCTTTTCCTCCTTGTGCTGCTGATCTCTCAGCATCTCAGAGGCCAAACAATGCTCCAGATATTCCCTCGGAGTTGTCTCGGCCCTTCCTTCCCGTTTTTGAAGGGGTGAAACATCCGCTGTACCGTCAAATGGCAGACCCCCAGATTCCATAAATCCTACAGGTCTTGCCATGGGATCCACAGGTTGTACTGGTTTTTCTGAGTCCAAAGACTGTGAATGGTGCGCATTCAGTTGAGGAAATTCCACAAGAAACGAGTCCTCTGTGAATTCTGTAGGATCTGAATGTTTGACAGGACGTTCCTTTGGACATTTAGATTCCACAAAACTTGTCCGGTCCAGGGATGCTACAGCTTCACCAGCAACTGTCAAATCCGTATTTTCTGACAATGCCCTTGAATCCACATTATCCACTGTTTGTTGGACCGAACTGGCCAGCCCCTTTAATTCCACCTCAGTAGGGTCAAGTACTTCCATTCCTATTGGTTGCACAGTTGCAATTTCCTCTACATCTGCCTTTCTGATGTCCATTTTACTAAGTTCTGAAGCAGTGACAGTAGAATGCGGGTTAAAGTCATCCTCTGATAATTCCTTTGTTTGTAATATCTGTGAAGCTGTAACTTCAGTCAGATCTGTTCTCCCGTGGTCTGTCAGACTGAACGCTGAAGTAGTATAACTAGGACCCGAGTTTGCAACCTCACAGTCAGATCCATGAGCGCCCCTGGTCTGGCCCTCTGTCTGGCTGGGTAGATGCATTGCGTCCTTGTCTGCTTCCTCTCTCTGGGTTGGCTCAGAAGCACTGGAGGACTGGACGTGGGCTCTTCCTGTTTTGTCCTGGGCTTCTGACTCTGTCTCTGACTGAGCATTCAGATTTGTCACTTGTTCCCTCTGTGTCTGTATCTCTATCTGACTCTGAGACTCTATACTGGAGCTGGAGCTAAGCTTGGGCTGTGCGCCTCCTCTCTTCCCCCTCCTCTTCCTCCTCTTTTTTCTGCCCTTTGCTCCTTTCTCTTCGCTTCCTTGCTTCTCTTCTCCTCCCTCTTCGAAGTCTGCTGTTTCAGAGCTCTTTCTGCTGTAAGTCGTCTCTCTGTTACTGACCTCCTCTTTGTCTCCCTCCACTCCTCCCTCCTTCCAATCTGGCCCTACTTCCTCCTCTCGCTGTGATCCGTGTACTTCCCGTCTTTGTGCACCAGGCCCATGTGACAGTGCTGGCTGTGTTCCAGCAGCATGTGGCTGACTAAGAGCTGCACACAGTTGATGAGAACTAAGACCCCGTTCCAACAGCTGTGGAGAACTAAGACCAGAAACTTGGGGTGAGCTCAGATCACATTCTTTCTGCTCTCTCTTTCCCTGCTCCAGCTGTTCATGTTGTCTCTGATCCATTGTGTCACTGTCGTACCAAACTGACTGGGAGTTCACTTCCGGTCTGTTCAAGTCTTTATTGGCTCCCTGCTCTAGGTTGTCACCCTGATACCAGACTGTTTTTGCCACTGTTTCCGGTTTCTGGTTCTGTGAGGGTGATCCCATTCGGCTTCCAATCCAGCCTCCATCGCGCCATAGCCCTCTCTGGGGTTTTCTTTCCGTGTCCGGGGATTTGGGGCTGATCCTCCTGCCAGAATGAGGACTTTTGTTCATGGTGTCAGGTTGGCTTGGCTCCTCTGGGTCTGACTGGCTTTCCTGGGGATTCTGGGATTGTTCCTGACCCATGGTTACTGAAAGGAGACATAATTAGATTAGACAGATAGAAGGAGTGCAAAAGAACTTGGGTTCGTCTTTAAAGGATAACTCTGGTCTATTACAGCTTGGCTCTTATTTTCATGGTTTTGGTCATCATTTCTACTATTAACTCAGCAAGGTGGAATATATATATATATACTCCTTAACTGGCCATCCCGTGACTCCTAGTGTTCCTTGACTTGTCGGACTTCTTTTTAGACGTTGATGCAGTGGTGTTCCCAGATTTTACAGATAGGATTGATGGTCAAACTTGAAAACAAGACCCACGTTTTAATAAATCCTTTAAAGCTGCACTAATCAATATTTTCTATATTACCAATGGGTCAAATAGCTACGTGGAATGTCAAAGGGTTCGCTCAAAGTGACAAACCCACAGAGAATTACCACCAACTCTTCAACTCCCCTCAGCTCTATGGGGTGTTTAAGTGTCTTTCAGCCCTTTATTTAGCTGTCTGGCCCAGTCAAGTGACTGTTTTGGTTCACTCTCGCCACTCGCACAGCAGGCAGCTGTTTTCAGAGAAAACGCTCTGATAACCCCACAGTCCGCTACCTGCTCAGCAGCAGACGGACTCCGTCAGAGAGCAGCTGGTGAACATACAGCAGCGTTCAGCAGCTCCAGAGCCAGATGTTTCCCTCAGGAGCTGCTGGAGACCGAACACAGAGCGAACAGAGAGAGAACGCCAGGCCGACGCTCATCAGCAACACAAACACGACTCCTGGTGAAGCGTCATGTCGCTCTGTAGCTGCGTGATGTGTATATAGGCAACTGTTTGCTAACACTTGTCATAACTCATTTAAAGGGTGACATTATGTCAGATGTTGGGTCGAAAACTTGTTCCACTGCCCCAAATGGCCAAAGAATATCAAATAAAGCAGCTCTATGTTTGCATTTAGTTCGGTTTAAATAACTAACCTGTCGTGTTTTATTAGTTTCCATGTTACTCTAAAGCCCATCCTAACATTTATCGTAGTAGTGATTTTTCACTAGTGAGAACAACTTTTGATTGTGTCTGAACATGACAAAATAAACTAGCATTTCTGAGTAACTACAGATTCCCACGTTAAACCATGTTAAAACAGTGACGGGCAAATAATGCCTCTGATATGCTTGTGACTTGCTTTTGTGCACACCTTGGGTTTCCCTTTGGGTATAATAGTTAATCAACAGTGACGCAAGCAAAACCACCCAGTCAGTGTGACTCGGTGTCCCTGTACTTCGTCTTTTATCTGCCCAGCCAATCTCTTTCTCAAATCACTAATTGATATTTATTGTTTAGCTAAAAGAGCCTCCAATTAGATTCGACAGCAGTTTTATGTGGTCAAATCTCTGGTCTGCAATGTCAAAGGAGCACAAGAAACTTTTAATTTGATCAAAACCTAAAAAAAGTTCTATTCATGTGGATAGCAGTCCCCGTTCATTGAGTAAATCTAACCCTGCCCCACACTTTGAAGACTCTGATGAACTTACCTGTCCTCTCTGCAGTGGATTCCAGAGCTAAGTTAAATTTAGCGTCTTTTTCAGTGTATCCCTGCTCTGTCTCTGTCACTGCTTCTGTCTCTACTTCCCACTTCTCTCCTTCCTGTTTTTCTACGATGGTGGTGGGTCGCAATGCAACTGCCTTCCTGCCACCACACTTCCCATGACCGCCTGGTGCAGACACTGGCTTTATGGGTAATGGAGCCTCTTCTGTTCCGGGACTACACTGAGTTTTTGTGGCTCCTCCGTCACCAATCACAGATGCCACTGCTGGGTGTCTGGGTGAAATAGTTCCATCTGTCTCTGTTCTACTTCCTGTTGTCTTTGTGGGCCCCCGTGCAGTACCTCTACTGGCCTCTGGGGTGCCTCTGTTATTTCCTGGATATGCTGTTGAGTGCCTGGGGGTTTTTGTGGTTCTCTTTTTGTTTTTCCTGTTACGGCCGGCAGGAGACTTGGCAGCTGGTGTACCCTTCTGTTCTCCCCCAGCTTCCTGGCTCTGACAAAGACTTGCAGTGGTACAGGATGTATTAGTGATGACAGCAGAGTCCTCCCCTTGTGTTTTCTCCTCCAATGACGGAGGACTTCCCTGTTCCTCTGTTGTTGTGCTACAGTTCTCTATGGTAACCACAGGCAGGCCTGCATCCTGCTTGCTCTCTTGTTGGCAGTTAGAGCAGGGCTGCAGCCCACCGACAGCGCTGACCAGCTCATGATCGATGGAGAGGGATGTGGAGGTATGTGTCGGTGCGATGGGACCAGAAAAATCCAAGTTTCCCTGAAAAAGGAAAACAAATCCAGATTAAGTGTTGATAGAAAAGTGTCACTGCGGTTAAACAAGTGTCAAAGCTGTCACTCAAACTCTGGTGCGGCTCAAACAACCAGACTGAGATTGTGAACTGAAAAGCTAAACTATGGGAACTGACAATTATTGGACCCCATACCAACTAGGCTGCTTAAAGATGTTTTACCCCTAGTTAGCACGTCTTTTGTAGATATGATCAATCCGTCTTTACTGACAGGTTATGTACCTCAGTCTTTTAAAGTAGCTGTTATTAAACCTCTCCTTAAAAAGCCCACTCTCGATCCAGGGGTTTCAGCCAACTATAGACCTATATCTAACCTTCCCTTCATCTCTAAGAAACACTTGCCAATCAGCTATGTGACTTTCTACAGAGCAATAGTATATGTGAGGATTTTCAGTCAGGATTTAGAGTGCATCATAGCACAGAAACAGCACTGGTGAAGATTACTAATGACCTTTTAATTGCATCAGACAATGGACTTGTCTCTGTACTCTGTCAGATCGACACCACCGATCATCACATCCTATTACAGAGACTGGAACAATGAATGGGCTCAGGTGAACCTGAACCATCCCTTAGTTATGCTGCTATAGGCCTAGACTGCCGGGGGACTTCCCATGATGCACCTCACTCCTCTCCCTCTCCATCTTTATGCATTCTCATCCCATGAATGCATGTTACTGACTCGACGTCTTCTCTCTCCCGTAGTTTTGGGCTTTCTCGTCTCTCTTCTGTCACCTTCAGCAGGTATTTCTGCCTCCGGAGCTGCAGACTCTGGTTCTGTGACTGTGGCCTCCTGCTGCCCCCATGTTTCTGCTCAACACCCACTGTCGCAATTATTATTATTATTATTAGTCTTATTATTACTCTTTCTTCTATTATTGCTATCATAATTACTATTATTATTTTATTAATATGTTCTCTTTCCTCCTGCTCTCGCTCTCTCCCCATTCCACCAAACCGGGCGAGGCAGTCCACCCTGCCAGAAAACAAAAGATTAAAATAAGTCTCTTATTCCTATCATTATTATCACTATTAGAATTAAATTTAGATTATTAATATAACCAACACTTTTACCACTATATGAAATCTCTCCATGGAATTTGCATTGCTCTACTGTATGTTCTCTTTCCTCCCGCCCCCCCGGAGAACGCCGTCCCTCCGTGCCGACATACATGGCCTCCATAGCAGACACGTTGCTCCTCAATCATGTAACTACATGTCAAGGCTACAGAGATGCCACATGGAGACTACAAGAACTGGGATTGGTCGGCTCGTCCTGCTTGTGTTTTCTCCTCCAGGTTTCTGATGCTGGAGGAGATTGTTGAGTGAAGCAAGCAGAAGAAAGCCTTGAACATTGAAGACGTAGCCACTGTAACCCTTCTGCTCACTGTGATCACCGCTCTCTGTCACACTGAATGACACAACACGACCCAGCGACTGCACAGAATACGCTCATTTAATAATGACGCAAGGCGGACCTTGTCAACGGCGCTCTGTATCACGAAGTGAATGAAAGACTATCGATACGGCCGAGTCCCATACCCTGCACCTGTGTGCTGCTGCGGTGCTGCTGTCAACAGGGGAAATGTGACGAACTACAAATCAAAAGCTATCCCATCTATAGCAGGACCCCTGGTAAAAACTCCTCAGCTATTGAAAGTGAAAACTAAGGGGAAGTTAACAAAAATGAAAACAGTTTAGATCATTTCATTGTTCACCTTCAACTTCACTTCCACATAAGTGCTTTAGATCCGTGGTTCTCAAAGTTGGCTCCAGGAACCCCCAGGGGTCCATGAGGGGGTTCCAGGGGGTCCCCTGGAAAATGAGAAAACTCGAGTGTTCGGATCATAGGTTTCGCCCTCTCCACTGTTCTCTCCTCAACAACAGGCGTTCTGGATTCCCTCACATTTAACAACAAACTGCTCGGACGGGCTCCCTCGCACAACAGCTTATCAAATTGCGGCCTAATAAGGATATATTTAGGGGTCCTTGACATGAAAAAGGGTAAGAACCACTGCTTTAGATGATACGGTTAAACTGAGGACGTGACTCTGCAATCCCCATACAGTACACTCAGCAGTTAACTGCTCCGGCCGATGGCAATGAAGCCCACAATCCACAACTTCATGTGCATGTGTGAATCTGTGTTTCCTAATGTGGTTCGTTCAAAGATTTGACATTTAATGAGGAATGAAAAGATAACAGCTGTCTTTGGAACGAGCAGAGGGCAGGTGGTCCGAGTCTGAAGAGACCCCAGGAGGGTTCTGCCTCGCGGTGAGGCCAGCCTCTACTGTTCTCAGCTCAACACGAGTAAACCAAACACGCTCAGACGCTGGCAGCTCACCTTCTTGTCTCTGTGAAGACGAACGAGTCTCCTCAGCATCTTCACCTCCTCCTGTAAGCAGCAGTCTTCACTGCTCCGTGTCTCCGCCGCCCCCTCCCTCTGATGGAGGCCGGGAAATGTTAGGGTGTAGGTACCGAGTTCTGCATGGTGCTGAAACACTCGGCCTTCTGGGTAAAGGTGCGGCTGCTCCTTTGGTTCCACTTGGACATTTGAAGGCGTCTCATACCTGAAAGGTCACAGAATAATGCATCTACAGTGCCAAGAAACAGTAAGGGAACCCCTTGGATTTCCCTGCTTTTTTGCATAATTTAGTCCTAAAATGTGGTGTGATATTCGTCAGTCACAATACTGGACAGAATCCACCTGCCTGAAATAGGAACTGATTTATTGAGTTATTGCTTGAACATTCAAAGTCAGGTTGGAAAAAGTAACTGGTTAAACCCGGTTTTACAGCACTGATCACATCTCCACGTTGGCCAGCAGGAACTTTAGACCAGTTCCCCGGACAGGACGGTTGCTTTATACTGATATGTATTATATTTATATATCTATACACATATTCATGAACGGCTCTGTTCCGTTCATGTCACAGGATCTCCGTGGATTGGAGGCCAGGGTTGACCGTGGCCATGTCTGTGCCATTTTGTAGTTCATTTTTCACATCTCCCAGCTTCTATTGAGCATCAGATGGCGGACAGCTTCCCTGAAACTTAAACCTTCAAATGTGTTGCTTTCTCAGGGAGTAATGCTTGTTCAGGCCCTCCTCCATGCTTCACTTTAAGGACGATGCTACAGTAGCCTGTTAGTTTTCACAACACTGTCCCAGAAACATAAGAGAACGTTCAGGCTGCCAATTTGAAAAGTACAATGTCCTCGGACAGCAGTGCTTTCCTCTTTGGTGCCCGTCCGGACTTGTAGAAATGTCTCGGCGATAATAAAACGCCCTCAGTGACTGGGAGATATTTAGACAGGTCCTGAACTGTAACCCACGGGTTCTCTTGGAAGCAAAACTAATTGTTCTTCCTTTCTTGCTTTCTTTCCATCCCACACAAACAAGCATGTCCCTATAATTGACTCTCTTGTCCTTTCAGATTCTGACACTAGTGAATGGGTAACTTCTCCTTCCCTGTCCGCTCCGTGAGTCTCTGGAAGCATGAATGCTGAACACTGGCTGGGAGCGTCACACTGCACGACCAGGAACTGAAGTAAGAAAAGGAGGAGCGGCGGAGATTCTAAACTAAACATTAAATATGGACTGTACCTTTCTAGCCTTCACACTACACATCCCATCCACACACACTCACACACCGAAGGCTCGGCCCTCGGAGCAAATTGGGGTTCAGTATCTTGCCCACGGACACTTGGTTACCTTATGGAACTGAAGTTTTTGTAAAGCTGCTGGTTGTGATGGAAAATCTTTGCGAGCTGGTCGACTGTGATGATGAAGAAGGTTTCAGCATGTCTCACACAGCAATGTTTGAAGCTCGGCCGAGGAGGCAATGAAATGAGCAGTACGAGGCGCGCTGCCTCAACCAAGGCCGAAGATTTCTTCCTGGTTCATAATATTTATCTCTTTCTAGCCCTTCAGAGTCCCACGTGTTCTCACTACAAGGTTGTGCTTTTCTAGCCTAAATATGTGTACTTAATGCTTAGCTAACTCGCGTGGCGGTCACATATATTACATGTTAGGGGGAGACAGTGTGTTACATCTACGTCTGAGAAGGAGAATGCAGTCTACTGTCCTTGAGTGTCTCAACCACGGATCTTCTTATCTACGCAGCTGGCGGTATGGGTCCACTGCAGGAGACACAGAGGTCGTTTCTCTTCTAGGTTTGCAAGTGACAGCGAGCGTGACATGGGCACGCCCTGTACCTCAGCTGACACCCACATTAGAGGCCTCTCAGGGAAACCCCTTCACAGCCCTGATCAGTTAGCATGTGGAGGCCTGTGCTCTGAGTCTACGTTCCGCAGTGACGGGAACCTGTTGGGCAGCCTGAACACAGGGAGAAGAGGAGTGTTGGATGGCTCCCGCTCACAGCAGCACTATAGACATCTCACAAAACACAGGCCAAATGAAATGATATTCATAGGAACAACAGCTTGCCCTGTCTGACAGTGAAAACGTCACCATGCACGTGTGTCTGTCTCTGTCAGTAACTAGCAGCTGTGTAGCTTTGTTCTCGCACTCTCCTCACTCTGTCCATCTGTCCTGACACAGACAGAGGCTTGCCTTTCCCCAGCGAGCTGAAGGACTGACCGACGCAGGTGCTGCGATGTGATCAGCATAAGACCAGTAGGGGGAAGAAGGCGGAGCGGAGGGCTCTCCTCATTTCTCATGCTGGGCCTCCTCGTCTCCTCGCTCCTCCTGCCTGAGACCTGGAAATGCTTCTGAGCGCTCCATCTCCAAGGACGTCTCAGTTCCTGAAACGCACCTCGACGCGGGAGCATACGCCGGCCTTTACAGCACCAGTGGCGTATAAAAGAGGCCGTGGCGGGGGCAGGACTCTACAAATGTAAGTGATCCTTTGGTATCTGTCATGGGTCACTGTCTACTTTAGTTTCAGTTTGGCACTGCAAGTTTGTGCCCTGTCTTGTTTTGAAAGGACCCGGGACTGTGTCGTAGTCCCAGACTGTCCCTGCCCCAGTGGGAGCTTTCCAGCGTTACTGCTCGTGTTTCCCTCATGTCCGGATACTTTGTGTTTACCGACTTCGGCTGTTTTTGGATTATACTTTTGGATAGCTTTGCCTGGAATAAATCCTGGGAAAACCTGTTCTGCTTTGTGAGCCTGACAGTTTTCACCAGTTTCATTCCTCATTTAGGATGGTCAAATGCGCGACAAATAATTAAAAATGTATGGTATCAGAGATGCTAAAATACAGCGGCCGGCTGTAACAAAACAACGGACAGAAGACGCAGCTGTGCCACTGACGTCGCTTTCAAAGGACGGCTCCGAACAAAGCATCTCCACTTTCATTAAATGCGTCGACACCGCTCTCCTCGAGTCTCTTCCTCCGCTCGCATCTCTGGTGGGAGGGACGAGGACGCGAGGAGGGGAGGGAGAGGCTGAAATGCCTTCTGTCTACGAGGGGGGGGACTCGCCATCATCGGTTACGTGAGCTCCTCAACACACATCTAAATCCCCGTTGTGCAGGTGCGGGTTTGGGGAGAGGGAGCACAGGTCCGTGAAAATACCGGGGTGTTTTCATTGTTTCGGTTTAAACCCAAAGCGGTTTCTGTTGTCAGAATCAAAACACGGAAAACGGGAGAAGCAAAGTCCAACAACGGTTTTTCCTCTCGAAGAAAGACGTGAAGAACTGCGAGTCACGTGACCCGGAAGTAAAAGTAAATATATCAACATGAAAGCCAAGAGGAAGGAGTGGCCCTCCTGTTATGAAAGCACAGGATCTGTACCAGGGCAACGTTAGAAGATAAACAGATGCACGCAGAGGTCCATGTGTGGGATTTATTCTGTATGTTGTTCTCTCTTGAGAATGGTTGTTCTGCTGCTGCTGCTGGCACATTTACACAAAGGGTGATTTGTCCTTAGAAAGAAGGAAGGAAATGTACATTGTCCTGGAAATAGCCTGCGTCTGGTCCAAATAGTGATTTTGGTTTCTAATGGACCACTGCAGCTGTGAGATATCGTGCAGACACGATGGTGGAGCTAAGGGAACGCTTGTTCAAACTTAAAGAGGCTCATTCTCAGCTCACAGCATGGCTCTCTAGAATTTCATGGAATTTCATGAATTGTGTTACGGTTGGTGTGCACAGATGGCATTGCCAATACACTTCTCTGCCTCCTCCATGACTCCCACATCCCCCTTAACATCCAGAAATGCATTCAGAACTCCATAGCTTTTTGTGGCAAAGTCACTTCTCATCCCGTCCAGTTTTTGAATAACAGCTGCCGCCTTCTGCCTGGAGGGCAGGATTTCCTCTATGCTAGCATAAAGTCCTGCACTTAAATCTCCCCGGTCACGTTGTCCGGTGGAAAGAGATGGCGTCACTGTGATGACAGCGCTCCATGGTTATGGAGGCTGGAATTTCTCAAAGGCCTGCAGAGTCCTCACCAAGGGATTTCAGCAGCATCTATCGCGAGGGGGCCAAACTGCTCAAAACGCTTCATGGCATAAAGTCCCACTAAACTAACGGTCACTGACTTTGGTGAAACGGAATCTTATTTCTGGAGAACCGTTTTCTGGTCTTCCCTCTGATGTCCTCCGGCTGCTCTGCCCGTGATTTACAGAGTTTCCTGATGGACAGAAAGCTTTACTTGTTGCTAAAGTGAGTTAACCGCTAACTGCCGTCAGCTGGTTAGCTCAGTTAGCTGTGCTGCCAGAGCACCAGGGACGGTTGGTGCTTACACTGCAAGCACAGGAGCTTTGGACCGCCGGGAGGAGAGCCAGCTGGGAATGTGAACGGGGAGCGGCGCCATCGACCAGACCCGGAGCCAGGTGAGCAGGCAACATAACCGGACTCTGCAGCCTCTACGGAGACCATGGCAGAGGCAAACAGACCAAGGGCGGCTGTGGCTTGGTGGCACAACGGTTGCCTGCCAATCGGAAGGCCAGCGGTCCAATCCCCCAGCCATGCGTCCAAGCATCCTTGAGCAAGATACTGAACCCCAAAAATGTTTGTGAATGTTCTCATATGTAAGTGGCTTTGGATGCAAGTGTCTGCTAAATGACTAAATGTAAATGGACGAGGAAGCTAAGAAGACAAAAGTGAGTGGAGGTCTCTGGCATTTTCAGGTCTCCGGTCCTCAATTGCCATCGAAGCGTAGGTAAAAGTAATTCATACAAGTCTAAGTGTCTACATGTCAAGTTTCGCATCTATACATAAACCTTTACATGTCTAATTATTATACGAAAGAGACTTTAATGAGAGAAAGCCGCACGAATGCTTAGAGCGCTCCTTACTGTGCTGCCTAAACTGTGCACTCACAGAAGTGCATGCTGTAGCTAGCCTTACACTGCTTGCTCTAGCCAATGAAAATATAGGCTCTCGTGTGACATAGTCTGTAGTCGAGTTGGAGCGAGGCAGAAATGTTGGATGTACGAGGAAAAAAGTTACAAACAAAGAAGCTCGTAGCAAACGCAGCGTGTTATATTTTCTGAATCATGACCGTACACATAGAGGCTGTTGGGACGCTAGCTTTAAGAAGGAACCGAGGCAGTTAGCGCGAAGCTAACCACACCGAGCACGACCGGCTGCAGGCCCCGAGACACACAACGTCTCCCAGCCTGTCCGCCGACTTCGCAACAGCTGCTTCCCACAGCAGAACCACAAATTCTTCCCCGCTTGGCCCGTCGGACAGACCCGGCCCGCAGAGCAACAGCGACCAAAGGACTGGTAACAACCACGGGGCATAGCATGTTAGCTAAACCCGCTACTTAGCGTAGTACAGAACCGCTTAGTAACTTTGCATATGCGACCTTACTGATGTGATGTCATTTAGAGTTTCCGTTGTGATTCTTTTCAGTCTGTTCGTTAATCTGGTAGCCACTGTGCTACACACAGGGTCTTTGCATGGTAACTAACTCCTTTAAACTGGGCACTGTTAGCTTACAGATCAGCGATACCTGCTAGCACACACACACGTGTGCTAATACAACTCTAGTAGAGTCAACACTCTGCTCGTCTATGGCCTACCGCCATCTTTAAATGTCCGTTTGTCTAGCCATGCAGCTAATGCTTAGCTCCACATGTAACTAGCTACGCTCTATCTTTTTGTGGCCCCCGCAATCTTGATTTGGCGTTCCTTGTTTGATCCGCGTTGCGTCCCAGCAGCCACGCACACACTCACACACATCGTCTGTCCGTAGTTTAGTGTATTTAGTTAGTCTTCACAGTGCTCGTGTTTCATTCTGCTGCTCTCTTTAATGTCTCAGAGGGAATCATTTGCAAACCCTGTTCTATGTTGAATTGCAGCTCCTTCTAGCTACTAATGGTCATTCTGGTTATAGTTGTTAATTGAATTACTGATCTGAGTTCCAAATGTATAGTTCAGTGTATTTTATGAGACGCAGTCAATTCATTGGCTGTCATTTCTTGTCATTACGAAGAGATCTTTATTAATTAAAATGATTATTTATGATTATCTTTGATAATCCTGATAGCCAAATCTAATTGATTGCACCTACACAGTTTGGTGGCCCTTTAACCATTGTGAATCCCAACAATGTAAACTATAAGTTATGTACTGTATGTACAGTATATTCTGTATATCTAGGCATGCTGTCTAGATTTCTATACTGTTTTAAACTTGAAACTCTTCACTAGAGGTTTAGCACTAACGTTCTCAGTGAAGCTGTGTGTACTGACGGTCCAGTGCAGTTCTAAAGATCATTTACAGCCCTTTTCACAATATAACCACTAGAATCCTAACATTTGAATAATTCACTTCCTGACACCAAAAAGAAAAAACAGATACAATCCAGCAGCTGGTATAGATTCCGCTGCGCTATCAGGTACTCACTGTGTGAAGAGCTCCACCAGCTGCTGATGTCCTCTGCTCTCTGCCAGGCATGCTGGAGTGAGCCCCTGAGGGTTGGGCCTCCTCACAGCCTCCCTGCCTCCTGGCTGCTGCAGGAGGAACGATGCCACAGTGCTCAGACCATGACTGGCTGCCAAATGCAGCAGTCTGGAGAGCTGCTGGCACTCAGACACAGCTGGAGAGGAAGAAAAAAGAGAGAAGGTGAGGGGGCGGGCTCAAATGATAAGATAGAACGCTTCAAGAGAAATGTGACATGCAGGAAAAATCACAGGAAGCTCAGGGCAGGACTTTACTGCCCAAAGAGAGACCTTTAAAGTGTTCGTACTATCACACTGCCTATGAGTGCAACATGACGTCCGAGCTACGCTGTATGTTGACGCCCAGCTGGGACACAGTGTGGAGATATGCTGCTGGCTGCAGAAAGGTGCAGTATGTCAACATCACACACACACACACACTATTCCCTTTTTTTTATTTTCCAGATTCTGGTTTGAAATGGAAAAAATCAAAGAACGAACGACACACGGATTCAGGTAACGACGTTGGGCCAGCTGGTTCAACGCTTTCCAAAGCCGCCTGTTAGGCTCTTGGACTTGGTTGTCACATTCCAAAGAAAAGCATTGTAAGTCACGGGTGCAGCTGTCCAGCAGCGTGGAGCTGTCCGTCCATGTTCCCTGGGTGTGTGTGTGTGTGTGTGTGTGTGTGTGTGTCGGTCACTGTAATAGACAGCGTTTGGTTACCCATCTGCCGGTCCCCATCTGTGTGTGTGCGTGTGTGTGAGGGAGGTGCTGGTGCAGTCCTCTGGTGGGGCAGGGTGACGTGTTTCAGGGCCAAGGCGAGGCTCTGATCCAACCTCTCACACTCTTTCAGTGGAATCTGGCTCACACAAAATACAGACAGGTCAGAAGTGACACTTTTCGCACAGTTTTACCTCTTTGTCTAGGAGAAAGACCCTTCCATAAACATTTCTTAGCATGCTGCCTTTTATAGTTATGGGACATTTCCTACTTCTGGATGATGTTTGTTCTTTTTCTTTGATTTCATTCAAATCCAGTATCACCAAAATCAAAACAAATATCTAAGATAACAGATAAGGCAGTATGAAAAACAATGTCTAAACTGTGTGTAGCCCTTGGCCAAACAAAGAACAATTTATACTGAATAAAAAAAGAGTCCTGGTACATGCTCTGTGTATCCATACATATATTGTGGCCACGTTGTTACACGGATAGTCAGTGGTCATGTCTATTCATGGAAATGACCATGTCCATCTGCAATCTTCTGTAGTGGTCCCAGTACTATTTGTTCTTAAAGTGCACTTAAGTAGAATACCACAGGACATGGTTAAGCTACATTTGGGTGTTTAGTCAGGGTGATCTTTATTTGGGGTGCTTCAACTGTGCAGTCTCCCTCCCGAGGAAAATAAAAGCATGTATAACTTCTTGTAAATCAGCAAATGCTAAAAATGACCACATTTTTTGTTAGGTCACAAGACTCTGAACTAGCTGTAGTTTTTTTAAATAGGCTTTTTGGGTAATCCAGTAAAAAGTCTAAACGGCTAGTAATAAAAGCGTGAGATTAGTATTTCAGCATCGTTCTGAGCCAAAAAAGGTCTGACTTTGGCAGTATTCCAGAGGTGGAAAAAAGATGTTTTAAAATGAGAAATTAAATTTTAATCTGAATCTAAAATCACCCCCAGGTTTGTGATGTTAGTTGTAATCTGTTAGCTAAAACCACCAAGCATTGACTGCAGTTTTGCTCTTGCTGCTTTTGGTCTCATTAAAATAATCTAGTGTTTTTCTTCATTTTGCTTTAAAAGCTTTTTACCCATCCCTACATTAATGTCAGAGAGACAGGCAATGAGATCATGCAGTGCACTGGGGTCATTTGGCAAGACAGCGATGTACAATTGTGTATCATCAGCATAAAACTAGTAGTTGACATGGTGATGGTTAAAAATGTTTCCAAGTGGGAGCATATATAATGAAAACAAACTTGGGCCGAGAATGCTTCCTTGAGGAATGCCATAATCAATACTTTGAGTCTCTGATACAAAAGTACCCAGGCTGCCAAAACTGTCTACCGGTTAACTATGAGTGAAACCAAGCTAAAACACTGTCAGAGAGAGCGAGGACACGGTTAGCAGTCAGACGTCCATCTGGTGTGTGTGTGTGTATGCATCCCTGACCTTGTATAATCAAATGAAATAAATAAAATTTTAAAAAACGTACCTGCTCATGATCCAATAGTAATGCTTCCTGTGGAGCTGCGTTGTCAAGCAGGAAGTGGGCCATGTCGAGAGCCAAGTCCTACACACAACACATTATTGTGAAAAACTCAAACCTATAAACAGGGAACACATGTAAAGTGCATTTTTGTTGATAGCCAAGCATGATGTGTACTTGCAGCACAGAAATACCACATGGGGACATAGATTCAGCAAGGCACTGGAAACATTCCTCTTAGTTGACCTGATAGCGTCACTCAGCTGTTGAAGACGGCCATAAACAGATGCACATGCTCAGGAACAACACTCAGGTAGCCTGTGGCATTTAAGCCACGCTCGGTTGGTATTAAGGGGCCCAATGTGTGCCAAGCAAACATCCCCCACACCGTTACACCCCCAGCAGCAGCAGCAGCAGCAGCGTTGATACAAGGCGGGATGGACTCATGTTGTTTGCCCAGATTCTGACCTGCCATCTGCATGGGGCAGCAGAGATCCAGATTGGTCACACCAGGTGACCTTGTACTATGTGCTACGTTTTGTCTACTCCTGTCCAGTTGTGCTGAGCCTGTGCCCACTGACGCCTCAGCAGTGGAACCTGCTGCGGGCTTCTGCTGCTGCCGTCCGTCCTCTTCAAGGTTCCCCATGTTGTGTTCTCAGATGTTCTTCTGTTGTAACGCCTTGCTAATGGAAGCTGTTGTCAGGTTCTGCTCCTCTGACCTCTCAATAACAAGGCTTGTTCACCCACAGAACTGCTGCTCAATGGAGAAAGTGGCCACCGAGTGTAGTATGCTAGGTTTCTTTACAGGATCAAGACAAACGCAGGCTGGGAATTATTTTCATCCCCCGAGGACCAAAATACAAAGGCTGTGCTGCTCATTGTTGCAACATGTGGAACCACGACAGCCCGGGAACACAGAGTGTCCAGTTTAAGTTAGTGAAAGGACTGTGCTGTTACCTGTACAAAGCGGAAGGTCTCTTGGGAGTGCGTGTCCACTGGTCCACCAGGACGAGCCGAACATAGCGTCACCGAGACCTGCTCACACACATTATGGGCTATACACACACACACACACAGGGGGAAAGGATTTCTGATCTTATCTGGATGTTAAAACATCCCATAAATATGACGGGTTACGGAAAACAAGCATCGACAAAGATTAAAAACCTCCAAGCACATATCATATCAGGTGTATCACTCACCAAGAGTGAGCAACAGTAGATGGGTGTCATTCTGTCATAGAAGACACACACACTAATACTGCTGTCACTCATGAAATCGTTCTCCTGCTGTTCTTTCAATCAGTGTTAAGCTACCATGAATGAAACTCAACACTTCCTGTTTGGGACTCATTGTAGCGCAGTTCACTCTAACCCCACCCGGCCAAATCAGCCGTCCTTTATACGAGATGCGCTTTGATGTAGGCTTGAAACACTTAAACAGCAGCTTTGCTGGGAGGATCTGGGAGGGTTTGTTCATCCACCACCCTGCTGTCATCCCTACCTGACAGCTGGGGACTTTGGTAACATCATTCGAGTAGCTCGGGATCTGTCTACATGTGTGACAATATGAAACGACTGTGTTTGATATGATGATGCTGACAAGACATCCCGGAGGCTTGCTTAATGGTTCTTCATGTAGTCCATTAGTAGGGATGTCTCTGTGCTCTCATCACACATGATGGCAGGCATGACGGAGCGGTGCTCAGCCTGGGACAAACATCCACCCTCTCCCTCCGTAAGAACTGCTCATGGGCTTTGAAAGGACCATACCCACACATCTGATGAGTGCTGGTGCCGAGATCTCCTGCGTGCCGCTGGCAGACAGAGGGATTCCACCCCGGCCAATAATCCTGCTCATGCTGCCATCTACTTGCACTGCCACGCCCTGTACAGGGGATCCCTTCACAGTGTACGCTTGTGTAACGCTACATCACCACCAGCGATACTGTGGGAGGTGTGGGGTCCACCTTTAAGGCCGGATCCGTCACCGTAAGCATGCTGGAATAGTGCATCATAAAATCCTGTTCACACTATAACTGATCTCATCGTGTGGAAAGAGATGGTGCCAAATGTGTTGACAGACAAGTCGCTTGTGTGTGTGTGTGTGTGTGTGTTGTACCTGGACACACAGCCTGCAGTGAGACGTGGCTGACTCGCAGTGTGCTAGTCAGATGTCTTTGGGTGGATCCCGAGAATAAAAGATACAACTCCACCTCCTCCTCTTCTCCCTCAGCACGCCACCCATCATCACTGTCGAGGTGAACAGTCAACACACACCCTCCCTGAGAGGAGACACAGACATCCACATCCCGTGTGGACACAGACCCATGCTGTAGGTCAACACACAGCGTCATGGTCACGCTGTCCCAGTAAGACCCTGACCGCCTCCGCAGCTTGCCTCCCCTACAGCTACACGAATGGGACCTGCGTTCGTGTTAAATACCAGGGTCGATCTTAGGTTAAGCCCATTTTAACGGGGAGAAAACCGTGACAGCCTTTTCTAATGATTCATTAATGATCCTTTTAGTCTCGATGTGAAGTTGCTGCAGAGTTCTAGTCTCGGGACAGTGACTGGAATATTTCATACACACAAACACACAAGAAACAAAGTGTCCTAAATGTTTATTTCACTACACACACAGGACAAGAACTACTGGACGCATATGAACGGATAAATACAACCACGACTGAATGATATGAACAGCGGTGAAGAAATAAGCGGGGAGATGGGTAGTCTCAGGGCGGGGCTGTCGGCCCCACGAGGCGACTCTGGCCTGAGTCGGGTCCCTTCCTCCTGATGAGGTTTGGTGTGATGGCGACCCGGCGTGAGCCTCTGCCAGCTTCAGGCTGACTTCTAAGGTCGTTATGGTCCTCGTTAGGACTCCGCTGCTGCAACTGGATGCAGTGACTTCTTTAACCTGGTAGCAGCCCTCTCAGTTCGCTAATAAGGTTTCCTTCTATTTCGCTCCGTCTCGCGCCATCTCTCTCCGTTTCCCAGGGTTTCTTCTTTTCTAAAGTCGTGGTACATCTCAGGAATGGCCCGGCCTCCTTTTAGCACGGTTCTTTCTGTCAGAGTTGGCTGAAACTCTGGCTCCTCTGCGGCGCGGGTGAAGTCAGCCGTCTGCTGAAGCTTTCGAGCTGTGGACAAGAAGTTCCTCTTGTCTTCTAGCGCTCTGTACGAGGAGGGGGAACTTCACTCCACACCCACCCTGTCTTATCAGAAGTCTTTCTAATGGATTAATAAGGTTTGAAGTTTTATTCTCCCATATTAAAGCTTTGTCTTATCAGTTGTTGGGAGGCAACACACTTGTATGAATAAAACGAGATATTAGCCACTTAACGTAATTAACGGACATTGTTAATTAAATGTCAAGACCTCTGCTATTAGGTTATACACACCATGTGCTGTGTGTGGGGGGCACAGATGCCATTTCTATTTGCATTTTATCCTTTTCATTAGCTACTGAAAGACTCTAAAGCCTCATCACAGAGGCTATAACAAGTGCAGTGAGGACAGAATAAGGCTGTCATAACACATCGCAGGCTAATATGGAACATCCAGTAACCTTGGGCATGTTTAGGTCCAAATGAACAAATAAGAGTACATTACACTTAACATAAACTCTTTATGGGATCAGCAGAAACTGTGTCTATCCAGTCTGCCCTGTCACCTCCCTACAACATACCTATGACACAACTACAACACCCCTACATTGTGCATTGAGCTTCCCTCCCCCACAACCACAGCGGATGGCCGCCCACCCTTGGTTCTGCTCCTTAAAGTTAGTTTTTCAATGATTGCTCATGGGGGGATTTGATGGGTCTCTGTAAATAACATTGTAAAGAGTACAACCGAGACCTGCTCCATAGGAAAAGTGCAATGAGATTACTTCTGTGATGAACTGGCGCCATATACATACAACTGAATTGAATTTAACCTACCTACACCAGCCCTAATTACGATACAGCTACACACCCCTAGACACACACATACAGCTACACACCCCTACACCCAAGGGGAGTAGACAGTTAGAACTGACTGTAAATAACAAGCATTTACTAGTGTTCAACAGTTGTTCTGATGGTGATGACATGGCAACAAAGCTGGCAATTCCAACATAAATGGTGACAACAACACACAGTATGTATATGTCTGGACATAACACAGACACAAATTGACGTAAGTGGAGTCTGGGGTCCTTGAGTTTATTACAAACGGAAACATGAGGAGGTAAGAGTTATAGGGACAGACAAAACCATTTAGGTGGGGTGCCATGGCGGCAATTTAACTTATGTTAACATAGAAGAGTAGAGAAGTTAAATACTTGAAAACGTCTGAAAAAATGCTAACCCTTTATCATTTGTGCCAGCCTCCATTAAGCTGCTGAATAATGTGCAATAGTCGCACTTTAGCACTTGCACTTTCATCCGTGGCACCATGTTTTCAAAAACCTTCCTTCTTCTTCTGTTTCTGTTTCCTCTAGGGAAGTTTTCCACCAAGAGTCACTGTGTCTCAGGTTCTGATGGCGTGGTGTGTGATGCTTTGTTTCAGAATGTTCCATGTTTTTAAGACGCAACAATGCACTGTCCCCAAGGATAAAGTTAGCCTAAACTAAGCTAACCTAAGATATCAGTGCATTCACTGATGACCGCTTGTATAACAGAAATGAAGACTTGGTTTAAGCTGGTTGTTATAGTTGCTGCAGTGTTTACAGGAGACAGAGGAAAAAGTACAAGTGCATTTCTGAAATACTTTCTTTTTCGTGTTTGTTTGAGTTACAGCAGGAATGGTGAGCAGATTTGAAAGGGATTTCTGCTGTCTTGTGTATATACAAAGTTGTGTTCATACAGGACATAGTCATTTAGTAATTAGAAGCAGGATTTAGATGATCTTTTCTTGCTAATGTCATAGACAGTGTTGCCACAGTTACTTTGAAAAAGTAATCTAATTACTGAGTACTCCTTTAAAAAGTAACTTAGTTACTTTACAGATTACTTGATCTTAAAAGTAACTAAGTTAGATTACAAGTTACTTTATTAGTTACTTTATGAGACACCCTCCCCGCCACCTCAACATAACAATGACAGCTGGTTTTGCCAAAACTCACTTTATTGGAAGTGCATTTTTAACAGTAATGTCAACAATGTAGCTCCAAACATTTTAAGTTGAACTTAAAAACTATTTCCTGAAAAAATACGTTTTTATAAAAAATAAAATAATGCCAGTCTTTCTTGAATTCACTTAACATAAATAGGCTACTTGTTTTTACCAAAGTCCAGCTGTTGTTGTTTGGGTGGTGGGGGGCCTTCTGCTCTCCGCCTCGCACCACCTGCTGGGACTCGCTCTGTAAGTTTGACCGTGCAGCGCTGCCACTCCCAATGTTTCTTTACATTCGACGCAGTGTTTTTGTAGCTAGATAACACTTTGTCGCCACAACGAACCTTAATATTGCCATCTTTAGCTGACAAAACTCAAAATAGTGTCTGTATTTCCAGCTAGAAAACGCGCATCTACCTCCTCCCTCCATCGTTGTTTGTTTGTGTCGCTGCGTGATGTGTGTTATTACACGTGACGTGAACTGTCCTCATGCTGAAAACGTGACTTGTCGCATACGTGACTTTACTGCCCGAGATACGAAAAGGAAGCAAAAATATGTTTTTATCAAGGAAAATGTAAAAAATATTAACGCACAGTGACTTGGATAAGTAATCTGATTACTGGTTTTGAAATAGTAACGCGTTAGATTACTCGTTACTGAAAAGTGGTCGGATTAGAGTAACGCGTTACTAAGTAACAGCGGCATCACTGGTCATAGATATGAAAATCATTTCTAGGTAGGCGTGTGTAGGCGTTCCACCAATATGAAAGAATCTCATTTACTCTGGGCAGATAGTCTTAAAACATATAGAAAGGCCCTCCGTAATGCCAGAGCAGCCTACTACTCATCATTATTAGAGAAAACCAAGAACAACCCCAGGTTTCTTTTCAGCTCTGTAGCCAGGTAGAGAGTCACAGCTCCATTGAGCCAGGTATTCCTATAGCTTTCTGTATTAACAACAAATATCTTCAATGATAAAATTTGAATCATTAGAGAAAAGTCCTGCCCTCAACTGGTACCGATTTATCTTCAAACACAGGAACCTTAGAAACAGCTGGAAAACCTGATATATACTGTATTTAAACTGCTTTGCTCCTATCGACCATCAATAATTGAGTTCAATGATTTCTTCAGACCTTTTTTACTGTATTTGGTGTAAATATCAACCTGTCTCTTAGACCCCATCCCAACTAGGCTGTTTTACCCCTAGTTAGCACTTCTTTAATAGATATGATCAATCTGTCTTTACTGACAGGTTACATACCACAGCCTTTTAAAGTAGCTGTAATTAAACTTCTCCTTAAAAAGCCCACTCTCGATCCAGGGGTTTCAGCCAATTATAGGCCTATATCTAACCTTCCCTTCATCTCTAAGATCCTTGAGAATGCAGTCACCAATAAGTTGTGTGACTTTCTACTCAATAATAGTATATTTGAGGATTTTCAGTCAGGATTTAGAGTGCATCCTAGCACAGAAACAGCACTGGTGAAGATTACAAATTTACTTTTAATTGCATCGGACAGTGGACTTGTCTCTGTACTCGGTTAGTTCTTAGTGCTGCATTCGACACCATTGACCATCACATCCTATTACAAACTGACGCACTTAATCGGCATCAAATGAACCTCACTAAACCAGTTTAAATCCTGTCTAGCAGACCGATCTCACTTTGTACATGTTAACGATGAATCCTCCATGAACACCAAAGTGAGTCATAGAGTTCCACGAGGTTCTGTGCTTGGACCTATACTGTTCAACTTATATATGCTTCCTTTAAGCAATATTATTAGGAAACACTCCATAAACTATATAATTATGCAGATGATACTCAATTATATATATCAATCACGAAAGATGAAACTAATCAGTTAGCCAAACTTCAAGCATGCCTTAAGGACATAAACACCTGGATGGCCGGTAATTTTCTAAAGTAAACACAGACAAAACTGAAGTTACTGTACTGCCCCAAATACCCCCGAAACTCAGCCCCAAAGAGAATTTTCTTTGATCAGGATAAGTGCCTAAACTCCCACATAAAACATAACATAACGTAAAACTGCCTTTTTTTACCCACCTAACATTCCAAAAATCAAGCACATTCTGTCTCTCCATTTGATCCAGAATGCTGCGGCACATGTACTGACAAGAAGTAGGAGACTCCCTCATTGTTAATTCATCTTGGTTCATGTGTCTTGCATTCCAGACATTTTCCCTGTGTTTGTTTCATGTGTTTTGGACTTACTACCTCGGTTTATGTTCTTTTATGGACTATGGAACTTCTGCCTGTTCCCTAATGGATTTGTTTTCCCTTGTTTAGAACTGACTTCCCTGGTTTTGACCATTGCCTGCCAGGATTCGGTGTAAGCCTTTTTCTTAATAAATCATTTAGCTGCACCAGTCTGCCTGTACTGTCTGCGTTTGGGTAATTTCCCTGTTGCCCTGCTTGCCAAGTTGTGATAAGATACAGTATATTCTCCAATATTAGCTTCTCTGCACTGGCTCCCTGTAAAATCCTCCTCCTCACTTACAAAGCTCTTAATTGGTCAGGCACCATAATATAGAGCTCACAGTACCCTCTTACCCCACTAGAACACTGCGCTCTCAGAATGCAGGGTTACTTGTGGTTCCTAGAGTGTCCAAAAGTAGAACGGGAGCCAGAGCCTTCAGCTATCAAGCTCCTCTCCTGTGGAACCAGATCCCAGTTCGGGTTCGGGAGGCAGACACCATCTCCACATTTAAGAGTAGGCTAAAGACTTTTCTCTTTGATAAAGCTTATGGTTAGGGCTGGAACTATGGTTCAGGACTCACACCTTAGTTATGCTGCTATAGGCCTAGACTGCAGGGGGACGTCCCATGATGCACCTCTCTCCTCCTCTCCCTCTCCCCCCGTATGCATTCTCATCCCATAAATGCATGTTACCAACTCGACTTCTTCTCTCTCCAGTAGTTTTGTGCTGTGTCGTCCCTCTCTTCTTTCTTACTGTCACTTTCAGCAGGTAGGAGTCTGGATCTGTGATTGTGGGCCACCTGCTGCCCCCATATTCCTGCTCGACAAGCATTACTACAATTATCATTATTATTAATCTTACTTCTATTATTGCTATCATTATAATTACTGTTATTATTTTATTAATATGTTCTCTTTCCTCCTGCTCTCACTCTCTCCCCATTCCACCAAACCGGTCGAGGCAGTCCACCCTGCCAGAAAACAAAAGATTAAAATAAGTCTCTGTTTTTCCTCATCTGTAGCTGAAGTTTAATGCACAGTGAGCGCACGGTGGAGAGAAATATTCCTGGTAATGGTGTGCAATGTCCGCGCCGATTCCAGCATTTCACTGCATGAGCAAAGGTGAGAGCACCTTTGACCAGAATGTTCAATAATTCTACTGATGAAAGCAGAAAAGATGGAAATGACTCGGCTGGTGTAGTTCAACATTTGTTAGACAGCGTCCGTCCAATTCGAGCAGGGCCTGCAAGGCTCCTGTCCTGGCTGTCTTTCCTCTCCTCCTGGGCGATCACAGCAGCCGCAGTGGTGCCTGTCTGGTCCAGTTGATCTGGCTCGTGGTCTGCTGCTCTTTAACCCAAACCCCTGCTTGCTTTTCCAATGACAACGATGATGTGTTACTGTCATAGGTAATACGTGTCAGCAATAAGGTCGAAAACAAATAACTTCTTGCTTTGTTGTGGTCTTTATCGGTAGTTTATAAATAGATGTTTTGGCAATTCATGATGCCTTTTTCTTAGTTTGGGTCCTGGGAAGACACCAAATTTCTCTTTTGGGTCTCGAGCTGATAAGGTTTGGGAACCCTTGGTGTAAAAGTAGAAATGAATCTGATAATAATTGAGGTTTAGGATCTTTTCGCACCCATGCTTTCACCAATCCTCCTAATGGAACCCTTAGTCTTACAAGTCTTAGATTCCTAAAGAAGAAAATTGTTCTGGATACAACCATAGCCCTTCAGGAAGAAGCCTTTTTAAACCCTTATTTCTAAGAGTGTAGATGGGTGGGGCAGTCAGGTGATGGGGAAAGGAGGGGAAGTCAGATGTCATCTAGTGGATGGATGGAAAATGGAAATGAAGGGGGCTGAGGAATAAGGAATGTGGCCCATTTCCATTCATTCCCTGCCAGCTTGTCTAGAATGCTAATGTCATTGGACTGCTAATTCCCTGCCTGACTCCCTTTTGGATAAGTTTGCCTGGTTTTGACTACAATAAACGTGAACTTTCGTCTTCACCTGCCTGTTAATTAAGGGTTAAAAGACATGAACAGAGCCTTCAGAGAGTGTAAGTGTTTGCATATTGCTCTTGGATTTGTGCCCCTCCCCTCTGTGAAACATGACACAACACACACACTTCTTTGTGAACACGCAGTTAAAAGCCTGTTCATGACCACACCCACACAAACACAGGCTAACAATAGCACACACGAATGTTCCAGATCACTCTCACTCATGCAAAACACGCGCACACAGTGGGGGTGTCAAGGTCATGGAGGACAATACGTATGCACGTACGGCCGTGTGATTATTTACTAGTCCCACAGGTGTGTATGTCTGTGTGTGATTAGTACAACTTTGCCATGCGGAGTGCACGCGTGACTCCTAACCATAGACTGTATGTAACGGTGGACAACATGACAGCTCCCATAAAGTGAAGCCAAAACATCTCTATCACCCCCTGGTAGCAGGCTGCAGTATAGGTCTTTAACACCGCCCCCTCCATGTTAACTAAAGTACACACCAAATACATTTTTCAACAAAGATGATTTCTGTCATTTTAGGTAGTTCTTATCACGCTGATGTATGTGTGAATTTGAAAACTGAAAGTGTCCTTGAGCAAGTTACTGAACCCCAGATTGCTCCCGAGGCTGTGCCTTCAGTGTATGAATGTGTGTGAACGGGGTCAAAGTGATATGTAGTGTGCAAGCGCTTTGAGTAGTCGGACGACTAGAAAGGCGCCATACAAGTCCATTGACCATATAGGGGCTTAAGCTTTGCTTACACTCGCCCCACAGAGGCGTCTATGCTAACCACACAGGCCGTACGCTGAGAAGATGAGAGGCAGGTGAAGTGAAAGTCTGCTAGCGGCTAGGCTAATTTAGAAAATCACTGTATAAATTACTAATTAATATTTACATATGCATTTTTTCATTCTTTTTCGGGGGGGGGGGTGTCCCCTCAAAACAACGGTAGGGAAACACTGACACACAACTTAACTAAGTATAAACAGAAACATTAACTTGCTAAGGTAGAGAACATTTCACCTTTTAACCCAAATGATCTTGTCATTTATCACCCTGCTCTTGTAGTGCATTAACAGCAGGACACAGCGGACCCAAAACAGAAGCCCTGAATAAAAACATCAAAGACTCTCTAATCAATCATCATCTGCAAACACACACACACGTTTGTTTCACAGTCATTGACATAATGCTTTCCCCAGCCCCTTACCCTAACCTAACCGTCACAACTAAGTGCCTAAACCTAACCCTTACCCTAACCTTAACCCACTTGTAACATTTACCCTGAAGTCTTAACCCTCAAAAAGCACTCTCTACCCGTGGGGACCACAGTGTTTGTCCCCACAGTGACACAAGTCCCAATGGGTCCTGTGCATTCAGGTTCAAGTCCCCACCAGGATATAAGAACATGAAACAAAGTTGTGTCTTTTCCAGGGTCTCTTATGCTGGAGCTTTTGTAAAAATGTTCCTGAGCGGGAACTACTGAAGATACTGAATTTAACAATCAAATTAGTGATTGTTGCCATCCCTAAAAAGCCTGATCAGAGCATTACTACTCAGTACAATATGCTGGCTTTTGGTTGTCTGTAGAATGCTATCTGGCGCATTCAATGTATGGCTCGGACACATCAAGCTCATTGCTGGCTGAACACTGACATACTCAGCTCTTCCTCCTTCACTCACTGTCAGCTGGCTTCTACATGATGCTGAGTTGAGCATTCAGTGTCTCAGCATTTCACTACGCCCAACAGCTATGCTCTTGTGTGTCAACCTCAGTTTCTCATTTTATCTCATTTTCTACCGCTTGTTCCCGTTGGGGGTCGCGGGTGCCTGGAGCCTATCCCAGTGACTTTGGGCCTTAGGCGGGGTACACCCTGGACAGTGGCCAACTCGTCGCAGGGAACCTCAGTTTCTATGATCACATAAGTAAAGTTTCAGCTCTGGGTGTCCGGTCAGTCCTCTGTATCAGCGTTTAGAAAGAGACAAGTCAGTTGGGGTTCCTCTAGCAGTCTATCTAGCAACAGGGCACAACAAACATTATTGTGTTTTAAATTAAGTTTTTTTATTTAATTGCAGGCCTCCAAACACCATGAGCAGCTAAGGAAGTTGAAAACGTTTTTAAATTAATACTATATTGTTAATTTTGCAGGCATTCTATAATTGGACTAAACCAACTCACGTGATATTTCAAACTTATAAATTGGTGAACATCTATTCACTGATATTTTCAGCTATATACAATACATTTATTTAAAAGGCCACTTTATGTACATGTATACAGTCATGAGCAGAAACGCAAATCCTTAAATCACAGATTCACACAGCTGAACAGGCAGACAGACAAGACATGATTGAGCATGCCTGATCAGCCAAAAGCCAGATGGTCAGTTGCCAATATCCACTGTCAGCCTTCAGTTTCTCATCTGATGAGCGGACTGTCTGAAGCCGCTTGAGTCAGACTGCACATTTATTCTGTATTCGTTCAGTAGTGTAGCAATCTGTGGGTTCGTATAATTCTACTGCAGCCAGAATTGGACGAGATCATTCTGCATGGTGGCTTAGTTTGGATAAAGTAAGATGAGATGATCAAGATTGTGCCGCGGATGGCTGCCGCAGTGTTTTGATGCGCGTTGTTTTGTCTTTTTTTGTTCGTAAATTCAGTTTTCTGCTGTGATACCCAGAGCTCTTTCACAAGAGAAGAGCTGGTGAACATCAGGGGAACTACTGATATAAAATGTTGGGCCTTGTCTAGGCCTCCTCTTGCTTTAGCCTAATGTACCATGTGGGAGAAACAAATGACTAAGGCCTGTTGGCAAGGAAGAGCCTCAACTCCAGGCCTGACTGAGAGACAACCGTTACAAGCAGCCGTTATTTGTCTGCCGCCGGGTTATTGTGTGATAAGGTAACACCTATTGAGCTATAGCTTTCTCCCTCTTTCTTCTCCACTAACCCACACATCTTTACATGTACATTTACACGTCTCATCCGGAGAGCAGACGGAGCTTGGTCCCCCCCATTTGGACCCCCTGTAGTTCACCTATAGAGCCAACAGGTCTGTAGATATATCCTCCAGCACCTGGACTCCTCAGGAACCTACGCCAGGATCCTGTTTGTGGATTTCAGCTTTGCCTTACACATCATCATCCCGGCTCTGCTAGCTGTCTGTGATCCACCTGCAGGCAGAATGTGAGGCTGACGAAACATGTCTCTGACTGGACCATCAGCACTGGTTCTCCCAAAGGCTGCGTTCTTTCCCCTCTGCTCTTCTCCCTCGTCAAGCTCCTGACGTCTGCGGATGACACCACCCTCATTGGGCTCATCTCTGGTGGGGATGAGTCCGCCTACAGGTGGGAGATTGACCACCTGGTGACCTGGTGGAGCCAGAACAACCTGGAGTTCAATGCTCCTCCTTCTGCCCCTTCACCCTGCCAAAGACAATGATGGCGCACTTCTACACTGCCATCATTGAGTCCATCCTCACCTCTTCCATCACCATCTGGTATGCTGCTGCCACTGCCATGGGTAAGGGCAGACTGCAGCGTATCATTCACTCTGCTGAGAAGGTGATTGACTGCAATCTACCTTCCCTCCAGGACTGGTATGTCTCCAGGACCCTTGAGGCGAGCAGGAAACATTGTGGTTGACCCCTCCCACCCTGGACACTCCCCTCCGGCAGGAGGCTATGGTCTATCAGGACCAAAACCTCATGCCACAGAAACAGTTTCTTTCCATCTGCAGTCAGCCTCATCAACAAGGCCCAGGGCCCCCACTCACACTGACTCTCATACCCCCCAACCCCCCACTTTTGCATATTCCCACGTAAATATTTGATTCTGATAATGGCAGAACAGAATGCAACATCAAATCTGTGCTCATTGTCATGGACTACAGAACCCTGGATACTTGTATGTGATAGATGTCATTTCTCTGTCACCAAGACATATCTTTTAATGAATGGCTGAACAGAACCACAAATATGTTGTTGTCTCTTTCTCATCTGAGTATGCACACACACACACACACACAAACCCAGAGAGAGAGACAAAAAGAGAGCGAGACAGTGCACTGTTCTGCACTGTACTTCACTTCAATTCAAACCTATTTGTTTTACCTATCAGATATGAAACACATATCTAACTACGAATACATGTACAGTATGTGTGTATCGTTTATTGACACTTGCTGAGGGCTGGGATGGGTCTCGAGATGCTTTTTAAAGGCGTCCACAGTGTCAACAGATCTCGAGTCCAAAGGGAGCGTTCCAAAGAGCAGGGACCACAACCTCAAAAAAACAGTCCCCTTTAGTTTTAAGGCTGGACCAAAGAACAACCAACAAACCCTGATCAGACCATAGACACCCGCCGGTAATATAGAGCTGCAGTAAAGGGTGACATGGGGGTGGTTTTTCACTCTTGTCCCATCCTACTCCCAGAAAAATACTCCGGTCCCATCCCAATCCCATGACAGAGTTTGTTTTCTCTTGTTTTCATTCCTTCCTTCTGCCTACACCTTTTACTCAAAGGGTACAATCTTCTTCATCCAACTCTTACATGCTACAAGCAAAGAATGTTTGCCTCTAGTGGGGGTAATATCAGAGTGCATTAATACCATTTAAGCTCATGATAGGGTTTTATGTCTTCTATGATTTCTGCTACACCACCTAGTGGTTCACTTAGGTTGGCCAGCTGGAATGTCAAAGGGTTTATCTCACCAGTAAAACGTAATAAAATTCTTAATCATTTGAAGCATTTAAACATCAAAATAGCTTTCATTCAAGTAACTCCCCTTACGGTTGCAGACCACTTAAAGATCAAAAGGGACTGGGTAGGCCAGCTTTACCACTCCTCTTTTTCTAGCAAGTCACGAGGTGTGGCTATTCTTATATTCTTATTCTTCCAAACGGATGCTTTATTATTATTATTACAGGCCATATTAATGGACAATGTCTAGTGCTAGCGAATGTATACGGACCGAATTGGGACAATGATGTTTTTTTAAAGAATTTTTCATTTTCCCTCCCTGACTTCTAGCAAACTTATTTTAGGTGGAGATTTTAATTGTTGTCTGAACCCTCTTTTAGATTGCTCTTGAGCCCAGTCTAAATGCACAAAAACAATTGAGCCATTTATGGAACAATATGCAGTTTCAGATGTTTGGTGTTTTTTTAAATCCTAGTGCAAAACAGTTTTGTTTTTTTTCCACCCGTTCACTGAACCTTTTCCCGGATTGATTATTTTCTTTTTGACAATAACTTACTTCCACTTGCAAATTTTGTAAAAGTTATTAATGACCGGATCGACCATTTTATTTCCACAAATGTCTCCCCTGACACCTCAGCTGCTCCTATATGGGAAGCATGCAAAGGCTTTTTGAGAAGAGAAGTGATATCTTTTACAGCATATCAGAGGAAAAAGGCTGCTGAGAGAAAATCCTATCTATCTAGGTCTCAAACGGAGCTTCAATCCAGAGCTGTAGTTTCGCCCGGCCCAGATTTGTTTAATAAAATTCTTTCAACAAAAGCTGAATATGATCTACTAGCAACGAATGATGCAACTGAAGCTCTTCACAAATGTCGTTATAACTGTTATGAGTTTGGTGACAAACCAAGTAAATTGCTCGCACACCAACTACGTCAATCTTCTGCCCTGAATCATATTACTCAAATTGCTACGTCTTCCGGTCCCACAGTCAATCCTCATACTATTAATGAGAAGTTTAAGGACTGCTTTACCTCTTTGTACACTTCTGAAAATTCAACTGAAGAATCCCACCTTGAAAGTTTTTTTAACTCGCTTGACAAGCCAATTATATGACCCTGACTTGGCCCTTAAACTTGGCGAAACCCTTTACTTAAGCCAAAATCAATACTTCATTGAACCTGCTGCAGAATGGAAATCGCCCAGGCCCAGATGGGTTCCCCGCAGAATTTTATAAGACGTTCTCAGATAAACTGTCCCCTCTTTTATTGAACATCTTAAATGACTCATATAAACCTGGTATCCTTCCCCAAACCCTACGCCAAGCCATTATCTCTTTAATTCTGAAAAAAGACAAAAACCCTTTTCAGTGTACCAATTATCTTCCAATCTCTTTACTCTGTGCAGATGTGAAAATCTTTGTTAAGATATTAGCTTGTCATTTGGAACTGCCTTTACCAGCCACTATCTCACCAGACCAGACCGGTTTTCTTAAATATAGGCATTCTTTCCATAACATCAGATGTCTTCTGAATATCCTTTACTCTACCCCCCATAAAAAGTCCCAGAGTTAGTAATTTCTATGGACGCTGAAAAGGAGTTCGATAGAGTCGAGTGGGATTTTCTGTTTCATACTACTATATCATACTATCATTATTCAAAGTATTTCCCTCTTGGTAGAGGGACAAGGCAAGGTTTCCCGCTCTCCCGGCTGCTGATCGCTTTGGCTATCGAACCATTAGCCATCGCTCTCAGATGTAGTCAGATGTCAGGCGTTTCCAGGGGGGGAGTGGAGCACAAAGTGTCCCCATATGAAGACGACCTTCTGCTGTTTGTCTCTGACCCAGTCAATTCTATTCCTCTGGTGCTTGCGTTGTTGTCAGAGTTAGGTCAAATTTCAGGTTAAAAGTTAAATCTGACTAAAAGCGACATAATGCCTTTAATAATACTGCCTCCGAATTTCCCTTATGTTCTATGCCATTCAAGGCTTCTTTGCATAACTTCAAATATTTAGGTGTACAGGTCACAAAGACTTTTGCAGAAATATTTCATCATAAATTTTCACCGTTGCTCAGCCATCTTACAAAGGATTTTCAACGTTGATCTCTTCTCCCTCTGTCCTTAGTAGGCAGAATCAACTGTGTGAAGATGAGCGTACTCCCTAAATTCTTTTATCTTTTCCAGTGTATCCCTATTTTTATCCCAAAGTCTTTTTTTGTTGCACTATTTCTCATTTCATATGGAATGGCAAGACTCCAAAGATTCAAAAAAGTATCCTGCAGAATCCATGGCATCTGGGTAGTCTGGCCCTTCCTAATTTTCAGTTCTATTATTGGGCTGCGAACATGTGGTCCATTTTACACTGGACTGACCCAAACAAATTGGACAGCCCCCCGGCGTGGTTAAACATTGAGAATGCTTCTTGCAATGGTTCCACGTTTAAGGCTCTTTTATATTTTCCTATCACACTCTCTCCACTGAAGTACTCAGATAACGTAATAGTGACAAATACTCTTTAAATTTGGATGCAGTTTCAGATTTCAAGTTATGCCCCTGTCTTCCCCGATAGATTTTAATCCTTTGTTTCTCCCTTCCATTCGGGATGGTGCATTTGCTTACTGGAAGAATCAAGGTGTCCACTCTGTAGTGGATCCTTACATTGAAGGCACATGTGCCTCATTCGATCAACTAAATGTTTTGTTTGACATTCCGAGAAGCCATTTTTTCCGTTTTTTACAAATACGTGACTTTGTTTGTAAAAAATGTGCAAGTTTTTACGACGCCCCGCCTCCATCTGCCATTGATACCATTCTAAGGCTTAATTTGTAAGTTATTCAGTATTTTTGCCACTTTACAGTCTCCTCCTGTTGACGTTTTGCGTACCAGTTGGTCTTCAGACCTTAATATTGAAATAGACCACGAAATATGGGAGGCTGTGCTGGGCAGAGTCCACTTTTCGTCAATCTGCGCACGCCATTGCCTTATTCAATACAAGGTGGTTCATAGAGTTCACTGGTCAAAATGTAAGCTCACAAGGATTGATCCTACTATTGACCCAGAGTGTGACAGGTGTCATCTTCCTTGCATATGTTAAGACTCTTCAGCTGGACCCAGTCTGATTACCCTAACCCTTCTTTTAATAATATGGTGGATTAGTTTGTGACCCTCTTTTTTTCCTTTTACTGTTACTTGTACTGTAATCATCGCCATCAATGTCCTCCTTTTTGTAGGTTAGATTGTTCTGTATTGTCTGAAAAATGTTTAAAAAATGAGAAATAAATCATAAATAAAATAAAAAAGAAATGCCGTAATAGAATGAGTTTCAATAGTCCAGCTGAGATGTGATGAGGGCATGGATGGCAACCTTTAGAGATTTTTCAGAGAGAAAGGATTTCATTTTGGAAAGCAAACGAATATAGAAAAAACTTGAGCCTACAACAGCGCTAATTTGTTTATCGAATTTCAGGTGGTTGTCAATTACCACTCCAGGATTTCTCACTTGAGTAGTAAAAAAGGATTTGCTCAAGTGCTCAAGATCAAAGCGAATTTGTGTCCTGGAGTCAGAGGGGTTAAAAACTAAGATTTCCGTTTTATCTGAGTTTAGGAACAGAGCATTTTTGGAAAGCCATGTTTTGACATCTTCCGAGCACACTGAGAGAGTATTTAGGGCATTACTGCTTTTCCTGGTTACAGGCAGGTATAGTTGCATGTCATCAGTGTAACAGTGGAAGGAAACACCATGTTTATCAAACATGGAACCAAGAGAAAGGCAGTATTGAGAGAAAAGGTTCGGTGCTAAAATAGAGCCCTGGGGTACACCACAAATTAGCTTGCTGGGAGAGGAAGTAAAGTTTCCTACTTTTACAGAAAAACTTTGATTAGTTAAAAAGGATTTTGTTTGTCTTGACAGTTCCCTTTCAAGGGAATTTCAACGCTGTGTCAGCTAACGCTATGGGGAACGCCTTCAGCGTGACTGCCTCTGAATCTCTGTATCAACTTAGACCAATCTTGATTGGGTTTAATGTCAACACGTGACGCACGCCAGCAGAACCGGAGGTACAAAGGGAGCCGGCATCACTGTTGTCGTCAGTGTTCTGATCTTCAGCAAGCACGCTGGGTCTCTGTGGAAATGAAGAGTGGGAAACGGTTCTGGCAGTGCTTTCCTCCCTGATTATGCCCACCGGCAACTCGAGTGTTTTGGTTGGCTGTTTTGGGTTGAGAGCTCGCTCTGTCACCCCTCGAGGTTGACCGAGGTTAACCGCAAGCAGCGTGAGCGTCTCCCACGGCTGCTGCGGCAGCCCGGCGATGAGAAAAAGAACGGGAGGACACGGCTCATCCACTGATTCCCACCCGTTTTCGGGACTGGAAGCCCGCATAGCGTCTTCTTCCTACCGGAACGGGGGAAGTGTTCAGAGGCCACACACTTTGTGTCTGCTGTCTGAACAAGACAGGAAAATGGTGGCTAGGCTCAATATCGCCTGGCCAGCGGAGCAGAAGGACACTCATCGTTAGAGTAAGCTCGGTGAGTGTTTCCTTATAGCCACACCTCCACGCCCACGTCGGGACCTGCCGTTCTTCTGGATCTCCACACCGAGGTGTTGAAATCCTGGTCCAGGTCGTATTTTGCATGGTTTTCTAGCCCGACTGGTTGCCAGTCTGCGTCGATCAGTGGGTGCAAGGAGAACGGCTAGGGTGGGGAGACTCTGGTGGCGTTTTTATCGCCCAGGCCGCGTCCTCCCTTAAGACCCCGACGTTGCCTAGTAGGTCTTGTCACACAACATTGACTTTAGTGGGCAAGGCGAATGGGGCAGCAGGTCAGACTGGGCATGTCCGCACGCCATGGCATGTGTGCGGGTGTGCCCAGCCGACCTGCTTAGGACCTCGACTTTGGTGGGGCCCTCACATCCGAGGATGGGACGGAGCTCCGCCATGCAACGACAGCAGTTAGCCCCCGTCGCCAGAGGTCTCGGGCCTGAGCTGAGGGTGGACCACCTCAGCCTTCGAAATCTCACAGCTCTTACATGCTGGCTCAGAAAGCGAGTGTGGCCCAGCGTACCCATCCCTAACGGCCAAGGGGCTCGCTCAGGCCTGCTCGGAGAGGACCTGAGAGGGAGAAGACGGACCTGAGGGCCGTGCTTCTCACCCGGCAGGCCTCACAGAAGAGGCCCTGACTCAAGAGTCGGGCCTCGGCGGGTGCCCCCCCCCCATCGGGGTCGAGCACATGGCTGCTCCCCCATTGTGCCCTCAGTCTCTCAATCCTGCCGCCAGTGGCGCTTCGGGGCATGGCAAGTTTTTTTGCAACCGCTGCCTTTAGACCTGCACGGCTGTGCAGCAGTCAGGCCAGAGTTGCATCCTCTACTGAGGCCTGAAGATGTTCCTTTCCGGTTAAATCCCGCCATTCAAGCGCTTCAGGGTACCGCAGCTTTCACATTGCAGGTTCAGGGGGCGGTCAGGCATGTACATTCCGATCCTCGGGGATTCCCCGCCGCTGCAGCGCTTCGGGTAACCGAGGCCGCCACTCCTGGTCCCCTAGGCACGAGCCCCGAGCGGTTGGTTCCCCTGAGGGACTCTTCTGCCCGCTTGCGAAGCTTGACCCGGCTTGTCGCACTGAGTTTGCGCACTGTCCGAAAAGATTACAGTCTTCGGTTCCGGTCCACACCCCCAAGATTCCGGGGAATCTTGGAAATAGGGGTCAACCAAGTACAAGGATAGGTGATGG
>CM022474.1:32619146-32652779 GCA_011952105.1 Coreoperca whiteheadi | reverse complement strand
ATATAGATCCGAAGCATATTAGTGAAATTAGTTTTTGACTGACAGTGGATTGTAAGCCACTGATTGGCCAAATTTAAAAATGATTGACAGTTACCACGCCCTCTCAAGGTTCCCGGTCTGCACATTGCAGTATTGGACTGGGAAAATACAGCTCATGATGATGCTGTGTGATAACAATAGATACTTACATAAAGTGGAGCGTGTTGGGGATTCAGTTTCATGGTGGTGGACTCTAGAAGAAAAGACACAGAAGGGGACAGAGATGTGAGAATTCATTCTACTTCTTTCAAAACTAAGTCATTATCTAAAAACAAATGAACTTGCAGCATTCATTCTAAGCAGTGTTGCTTAGAATGAATGCTCTTCAATGCTGGAGCAAGAAAAGAGGAAATCAAAGAAGGGAAACACTAAACACGCCTCCAATACAATACAGTAAATTCAACTACCCAATCAATTCTATTCATTTGTTCACTTTTTAATACAAAGCACATAAAAAGGAGTATTCCAGAAAAGGAAGTCTTTGCATTTGCAGCGGCAACATTTGACAGACACTCCGATGATAGGACGCTGTCCCAGCCCTTGTGACACAGTTTCATACTGACACTCCTCTTTCCACAGAAACACTAAACAGGGAGCCTGTAATACAGGTTAGATGTAGTTAATGCAGGGCTATTGAGCTGTCAAACATTTTCACTTGTTTTACTGGTGTCAGTGTAGCCAATCCTTTTAATGTGGGCGTGTGCGTCTACATTCCGTCCACACAGAAATGGGAAAATTATTCAAATCTCTTCTTCGTTGTCCTCTTTTCAGTTTGAAAACCAAAGTGCTGACACAGCCAGTATCTGGTGAGCAGTGAGACAGACCCAGCTGGTTCCTCTGCTGAGCGTTCAGTCTCCTCCTGCTCTCGGTGAGCACTCTCACCCTGTTTTATGCAGCTCAATCCACCGTAGACTTGTTCTTTTTTGCAGATTTCTGTTTCTAGTGCCAGAGGATGAAACATCACTGCTCCTACATACTATGATACCCAGCAGTCATTCTCAAGCTACTCTGGTGCTGATCAAATCATAAATTGTGATCGACTATATCAGCATTAAAACAGGAGATCCCAGAAGGGGTCCTCTTAACTGTGATGTCACACAGGCCCTGACTGACCCCTGTACACACTGAAAAACACCAAGCCCGTGTTTTAACATGTATCCACTCTTTCAGTGAGAAAAATGCTGCTTGTGTGGATGGAGGGCCGAAACTGAGAGACAAAGATGCAGTTTTAATCTCTCTCTTTGGCCTTCCGCCATCTTCCCAGCAGACATTTGGACACAGGTGTTACTAATAACATTAACGATGGCACTTTTCTATTCACGAGTCCCAGTAATGCCCAGGTCCCACTACAGGACGTTAGCCGTCGGCAGGTCGCGGTGCCGTTCAGACTACAGGACTGGCTATTGAGTCTTGAAGTCGGTGCGGTGTTCACACTACATGACACTACGGACATTTTCCTCAACAGGGAGCCACACACTACACAAACAGACAACTCTCTGCCACCCCACGACTCTGTCCGGCCCCCGAACCACGGTTTGTCACGGAAACACTCGCGAGAAGTGGAACGGGAAACGACGCGCGAAACAGGAGTTGTTGGGAAAATTCGCGTTGAAACAAAATTTAGCGCTGCAAGTGGTTTGCGCGATGATCTGTTCTGACCCCTGAAAAAGGGAAAAAAAGAATACGTTGTTGTTTGTCTGTCTGCTGAGATGACCTCGACTTAGCAGTAGCTACCATGACCTGGAGCAGCAGTAGCATTAGCGTTAGTGCTAGGACTGTACAATAGCTGCGCTGGGACAGCGGGCGGCTCTATTTTTCTGTTTCCGCCAAAAGAAAACAATCTTTAGTGAGTGATCGTCCAGCAGTCGTGGAATGATTACCCTGGAGAGATGTCAGTTCAGCTCAGTTAGTGATAGGTGTGAGCTAAAGAAGCCGATTCATTCCTTAGTGCAGCTGTCTGTTGTTCAAAGCTTAAATCCGTGAGTGCAGGCAGGGTGAGTCACAGCGTCTCATGTACATCACGTCAGCAGCGAGTATGACTGGCTCACTGTTCGAAGCACATTCTAACTACAGCCATGTCAGAAAGACAGAGCAGGGGTCAGCACCCAGCCCTGCTCCGTGCAGTGATGTGGTTGGCCCATTCATGGGCAGGAAACAGGAAGTCAGAGGGAAACAGAGGAGCCTTACAAGCCCTCCTGACACACTCACAGGAGAACACAAGCCTTCCTCACAGCGCACGCACAGTCTGATAGAGGCAGACAGAAACATGCTCATACACAAGTCTGCGTGGTGTATTTGTATGGAGGACTAAAAGTGCCACAATGAAATAAATAAATACACCATTAAATAATGACTTAAATGTGTCATTAAATACATAAAATACCAATTATTTCAATATTTCCATTTCATGATTTACAGTTACATTTCATGGCCCTGTGTTGCAGTGCTTCATGAATTGTCAAACTGTCAAACTCACCCATCAAAGTCAGTGGGTGGGGCTAACGCTAAGCTAGTCTGATCCATTGCTTTGGTCTGAAGTCTCTTTCCTTTGGGCTGCTCCCTTTCAGGGGTCGCCACAGCGAATCATGTGCCTCCATCTAACCCTGTCCTGTATCATGAAATCATGAAATGGAAATGGAAATCATGAAAATGGAAATATTGAAATAATTGGTATTTTAATGACACGTTTAAGTAATTATTTAATGGTGTATTTATTTATTTCATTGTGGCACTTTCAGGCCTCCATATATTTGCACAGTTGCAATGTCTGGTGGAAAAGACCACAGTAAGAAAACCTTTGCATGTGCTGACAGTGAGATCTTGGCAGCCAAGAGCTCCATTCACTGTGCGACTTTGTGTATGAACGGTACTGCGGGCTGTGAAACATGACACGCACACTGTTGTTAGTACTTCATAGGAATGTCACAAGGTTTGACAGAGGTTTAATAGTCAAGCTTCATTTCCATGTCATTGAGCCTAAACCTCATCTTGACATCACACTGTCAGTTGGAAGAGAGCTGCACTGCTTAGTTTCTATCTATAAAGCACTTCTAAAGAATTGCATCTCTCCTACAGCTTAAACTCACTGTGTTACTGGATCTCAGAGTGCCTCATTGTGGAGGCGAGCCGCTGTTAAAAAGGCCTCAAAAGGTTTAGCTCCACCCCGGAGTAAATGTCATCAGGAAGTAAAGTTGGATCACCTGGTTTGAAATGTTTAAGTCCTCCGCTGACTCTTCCTGTACCTGCAGTGGTTAGAGCTGAGTCAAGTGTACATCTTTAACTTGGTCTTTATCCCATATTGATGTGCTCAGATTTGATTTAATGCTGATTTTCCGTTGTCCTTTATTTGCAGTGAACTGCTCTCATTGGACCACCCCGTATAAAAAAGGTTGATGGAATGGATGAATAAATCACCTTAAAGTGCACATTAGACTTCCCACCTGCTACGTCAAGGGTCCACGAGGGCCAGAATGACGTCAGTGTTGTTATCTGCTCATGTATGGGAGGCCCTGGGGCACCCCTGTGTGGGTGTTACGGACTGCACATGTGTGGATCAGGTTGATATACACAAACACACAGTCTAGTAAGTACAAAAATGTATGTTCAATTCAGTTACATTTCTATAGCACCAATTCATACTGAAGTTATCTCATTGTACATTTCCTACAGAGCAGGCAGAACCAGACTCAGAGGTGGTCAATAAGGGAGAGCGAGGGTAATAATAATGTAATGGTAGTGGCAATAGTAATAAAATAATAGTAATAATAAGGGAATTATAGTGATAGTAATAGTAAAAAGACTAACAATAATAATTGTAGCAGCGATTGTCGAGCAGAGGGGCAGCAGGCGGCCCACAGTCACTGATCCAGACTCTGCGGCACTGGAGGCAGAGACACATGCGAGAGAGCAAGAAGAAACGAGAAAGCCCAAAACTACAGGAGAGAGAAGAAGTCTAGTTAGTATCATGCATCAATGGGATGAGAATGCATACAGATGGAGAGGGAGAGAGGTGCATCATGGGAAGTCCCCCGGCAGTCTAGGCCTATAGCAGCATAACTAAGGGATGGTTCAGGACTCTGCATAAGCTTTATCAGAGAGAAAAGTCTTTAGCCTATTCTTAAATGTGGAGATGGTGTCTGCCTCCCGAACCCGAACTGGGATCTGATTCCACAGGAGAGGAGCTTGATAGCTGAAGGCTCTGGCTCTGTCTGTATTGGCTGTCCACGTCTGTTTGGGAGTAAATGAAGGATTCAAACCCGCAATTAACCCGAAAATGTTTGGACCAAAGTAATTTTATTTCTATGAAATTCCAGTGTTCAGTAGATTCACTCGCGGAGGTGATATATCTCAGACATCACGTTGGTGAATCCAGAAAGGTGACCCATTACAAACCCGAGTGTCTAAAATGGACGAAGCTCTCATATTTGCTGTGTCGCATCATACAATTTGTCACGGAAACCAGGGACACAAGTCGGCAGCACAACTTTCGAGCAAAATGAGAAAAAAGCATTATTTTTCCCAATCTGTGATTTGGGCTTTTTCGCAGAATCTGTTCGTTTCTGAGCTCACGAAGAAGCCTCTCCGTGTTTGAGCAGCAGGCACTTTCAGAATCTGTGAATAAAAATGCCCCAGGACCGACTTGTGGCCCTACTTTCCGTGACTGGTCACATATTATTTAACTGTGCTGTGCTGAATGAACTGCGCCACCAACGGAGTGGCTGGTACAGATACGCTCGATTGAATGAACTGAGGGCACTTATTGTCAGAGTGGCACCACCCATTTCCCTGGAACACAGGGGCCTGGCTCACATTTAAGGAGTTTGAAATCAGCTTATATCACAACCATTAGGGAAGAATCTGTTCAAATCATGAACACAGGCTTGGTACCTTGGTTTTAAAAGGTGCTCTACATATATACAATTTGACGTACACATTTGGTCTTGAAATACAGACTTGGAAGGAGGCAGCTTGTGAATGGAGATGTAGCTTCAGGAGGGTTCAGTCATCAAAGGACATTAAGCATGAGCCATTAAGATGACTCAAGTGTTCAGCATCAGATCCTCTTGCCCTTCTGTCTGTCTGGCTGTAGGGATAATCCTCACCCCCCAGTGAAATGCATGTGTGTGTGTGTGTGTGTGTGTGTGTGTGTGTACATGCCTGCTACTTAGACCACCCACCCTCTCCTCCCACAGCAGGAGTTCATTTGAGATCAAGCTTTTTCCAAAACCCCCTTCTGGTGACAGCTTCTACCGAACACAGACACTCACAGAGGGCAGCAAACGGCGCCGTCACAGCTTGCAATGGCCCTATCCACTGTTGTGAAATCACCTAACCATGCGTCTCAAAAGCAGCGCGGGGTGGCCCTGGAGGCTCAGCTGGTGGAGGGCGTACCACGTATCACGGCTGAGTCCTGACCGCAGCACCCTGGGCTCAAATCTAGCCCGGGCCCTTTGCTGCATGTCATCCCCTCTCTCTCCCCTGCAATTCCTGTCTCTCTCTACTATCAATGTCAAATAAAGCATTAATGCCCAAAATACTGTCTTTGAAGAAAGAGAGAGATACAGATACACAGAGTGACATATGCTGGAAAAGGTTTTCCATACAGGTCATGGAGGTTCACTGAATGGCTGGATGAGGATGAAACCAATGTGAATCACATGTTACGGCCTTCCCAGACACATACTGTAGACAGCATAAACAGCTCGATCACCTCTGCCTCTATAGCCAGAGCTGGCAACAGAGAGACCATGCTGAACTTAGTGTTCAAGCCCGAGAGGGAAAGCGTTTCATCGTGGCTGTTTATAAATCAGGCTTCAGCTGGTCTAAATATAGGCAGGAGAGCTTCAAACAAGAATAATCTGACGCTGAAGCAGTGGAGGAGCGGTGGAAACCAGAGCTGTGAAACACTCACAACCAAACAAACACAAACTGCAATCACGTCATCAGTCCACACATATGGACAATTCTCAATATATATACTCAATCATATCTCTGGAAGCAAATCTAAAATGTCAGTGAAAGAAATCATATTCCTGACATTCAAATACTGAGTGAAGTTTAGAAAGAATGAAGAACACAGCCATCAGTCAGTATAAGTCCTGCCTCCTGTCCTCAGTCCTCCTCCCTCTGCTGCTGCTGTGATTCGCTGCAGGTCAGCTAGCTGCTAGGGGGGGGGGGGCTGGTCTGTCTCAGCCAGCAGGAAGTTTACAAGAATTTGTCAAATTTTAAGATTCGTGACAAACTAAGATTAACAGGCTACATACAGACAGCTTTGTTTGAGCTTGTTTCTAACAACTGGCTATTAGCCGAGCTAGCTGTGTGAAATCGGACAGAGCAGGTTCAAATATCGCTCCCTACATGTTTACGCTCGTTGAACAGGTGTATTGGCCTTTTATTCGCTGAGGTTTTGTCGCACTGATAATAACGAGCGAAGCTGTTGTGAACTCGAGTAATCTTCGAGTTATCTCCAGCCGGCTCGGCTTGTCACTGGGTGGGTGTGTGTGTGTGTGTGAAGGAGCTCGGGCAGAGGCTGCAGCGTGATAATAAATCCTACGGTCTTTAGCCCCGGGGCCTGTTTAATATCGGGTTTCATTACCCATCCCTAAATGAAATCATCTTTCATTTTCATCGCATTTCAGGCAGTGTTTTGCGATGTGTTTATCGTGCACGTTCATATTCTGATGATGATGATGAAAACATGATTTATCGGGTAGCACTAAAGAAAAGTGAGAGAAAGGGAGGAAGTGGGACAAAAGAAAGACTTTCAGATTCTATCCACACAAACAAAACGTCATGCAAAGCCACACGTGATGAGGCAAAGGATTCAGATGATGTAATTAAGGTAAAACATCAGAGGGGAGAAAATAAGAGAGATTGTTTTCCCTTTAGCACATCTTTGGATGTCATCTAGAGTTTTATTTGCAATCTTATGTGAGGGTTGCAATTTTCATTTTCAACTACAGCCCAAGTGATTCAGCAGCTGGCCAATAGTGAAGAGTGGCTGATCACAGATAATTTGCATGTTGGCAAAACAAAATTACAGCAACACACATTTTATTGGCAGCATTTTAAGTACATTTGACTTAAATATTTCTCAAATCAAGTTTAGTGGATTCTATATTTTCATTTGTCAACAAATCTCATGTGTAGAGCCAAACCAAAACCAGACTAGTCCTGTGTGAGTATCACAGCCTGATGGATCTCCTTCCTCTGGGCCACAGGGCTCCACTGTCGTCAGAAACTATTAAGAACACATTGTATCTAGAGACCTCTGTACAAACATTTCGGAGTTCTGCAAGGTTCTGTGCTTGGACCAATTCTATTTACATTATATATGCTTCCTTTGGGCAATATTATTAGGGGACACTCCATAAAGTTTCATTGTTATGCGGATGATACACAATTATATCCATCGATTAAAGCCGGATGAAACTGATCAGTTATTTAAACTTCAAGGGTGTCTTAAGGACATAAAAACTTGGATGACCTGAAATTTTCTTCTGTTAAATTCTGGCAAAACTGAAGTTATTGTCCTTGGCCCCCAACGCCTTCGAGACTCACTATCAGCAGATATAATTGCTCTAGAGGGCACTGCCCTGGCCTCCAGCACCTCTGTTAGGAACCTCGGAGTCATCTTTGATCAGGATCTATCCTTCAACTCCCATATGACGCAAACTTCTAGGACTGCCTTTTTTCACCTATGTGACATTGAAAAAATCAGGGACTAGAGCTGTCAAAATTGCTCAAAAATTACGTTTGAATATTCCCTCTAAAAAACCCACAAATATTCGAACTACTCGAACATCTGGTTGTGCATTTTGCCAATTACGTCAATAACAGGACAACTTAATACAAACGAGACATAACTACTTTTATAGGTTGTCTATTTAAGTTTAAACATATTTGATCAGTGCCGCCACTCCCACCATGCGCAAACTGTATCTTACATAGCTAGCATACAATATTATCTCGCAGCTCAACAATTTTACATCCTACCGACCAAAATCCAAAGTACTTCCAGACGTGGCTTTTTAAATTTTGAGGGGTTAAAATTGCTTTCTCTGCTGCGGTCGAGATGGGCTCTGCACTTTCTGCCATCTTCAATGCAAGACGCGTCTACTTTCAGCAGTGACGCTGTGCCAGACAGTCCGACTCCTATGACCTGTCCCTGAGAGAACAGTTCTCGCAAAGCAGACAGCCACGCCTCTACTACCGCGGGCGTTTTTTCCACATTTTTTTGTCAAATATAAATTTTCACCTTTGAAATTTGTTTTTCTTAAAACCATTCAAATTTATATTCAAATTTAGAATATTCGTTGACAGCCCTATCAGGCACTTCCTGTCTCGAAATGATGCAGAAAAAGTAATCCATGCATTTGCTACTTCAAGGCTGGATTACTGCAATTCCTTATTACGGGCGGCTGTGGCCTGGTGGCAGAGCGGGTCGTCTACCAATCGGAAGGTCGGCGGTTCGATCCCGGCTTCCCCCAGCCATGTGTCGAAGTATCCTTAAGCAAGATACTGAACCCCAAAATGCTCCAGAAGCTGTGCCTTCGGTGAGTGTGTGTGAACGATTAGTTTAATTTGCCCTGATGGGCGGTTAGCTCCTGCCATCAGTGTGTGTATGGGTAAATGTGACTAGAAAGGCGATATACAAGTACAGACCATTTACATTATCAGGCTGCCCGAAAAAGTCCCTTAAGATTCTCCAGTTGATCCAGAACGCTGCGGCACGTGTACTGACAGGAACTAGGAAAAGTATTATACAATATTACAATATTATCTTCTCTGCACTGGCTCCCTGTGAAATCCAGAATAGAATTTAAAATCCTTCTCCTCACCTACAAAGCTCTTAATGGTCAGGCACCGTCGTATCTTATTACCCCACTAGAACACTGCGCTCTCAGAATGCAGGGTTACTTGTGGTTCCTAGGGTCTTTCTTACTGTCACTTTAAGCAGGTATTTCAGCCTCAGGAGCTGCGGGGTCTGGATCTGTGATTGCGGCTACCGACTGGGGCAGTGCTGCCGTGTCTATGGTGCAGGGGACGAGTGGCTCGGGTCCTGCTCGCTGGGCTCCACCTGGAGCTGCTCGGCTGTTCGTCTGGACCCATCATCTTCCCTTAGGTTTTACATCCCACAATTTTCAATACTACAATTTTGCCATTGTCATCATAATTGTATGTGCTGTGATTTTCTGATATGAATCTATTCTGTACTTACGACAGCTATTGCATGTCTGTCCATCCTGGGAGAGGGATCCCTCCTCTGTTGCTCTTCCTGAGGTTTCTATCATTTTTATCCCTGTTTAAAGAGTTTTTGGGGGTAGTTTTTCCTTATTCAAATCGAGGGTCTAAGGACAGAGGGTGTCGTATGTTGTACAGATTGTAAAGCCCTTTGAGGCAAAATGTGATTTGTGATATTGGGCTAACTAAATAAAACTGAAATTGAATTGAATCAAAATATAAATAGGTGACTAGCACTGTCTCAACTGTGGCATCATGAAATGCATGACCCCAGAAACAACTTAAACCAACTAAACTCTGCCTTACAGGAAGCTGCTGGAATCATTACCACACATGGACACAGACTACAGGCCAGGCCATCTGAACTGTGTGTGTGAGCATGTGTGAATGTAACAGTGTAACTGCTATTATATGTGCTGGCATCTGCATGTGGAAGCTAAGCAGACCCCAGGGCAGCCAGTGTGTCATGATAAAGGGCAGGCCACTTGTCCATCACCTGTGCTGAGAGACAGGAGCTTAAGATAGCCTGAAGAGACATGACCTGAATAAAATAAGGAGAATTAGAGAACAGACTGAAATGTAATACCAGTTGTTATCAACTATTCAAACTCATGTTCTCAGGAGTTCTGACTTGGCAACTTGAACTCAGTACGCACAAATAGGGACAGACCGATGCAGTGAGATTCATTTGTAGTTGGGGAAACAGAGCAGCTGACATCAGCAGCACAAAAAGTTATAAATTCACAATAAAATGTAGTCTAATATCACGCTTTCATTTTCATTCATACATAGACTATTTATTATCATTCAGTGAAGTGTGGCAAGATCTGTACATATGAGGAGCCAAAAGTCCACGGCACTGATGTGTATTAACAAGAACATCAAGCCTAGAAGAGAAAAGACTCCCGTAGGACAGTTTTAAAAAAAATCTGAATCAGTGCAGCAGAACCAGAGAAATCCTCTTTTATATTCCGCACATTTATCCTTCTTGTGAAAACCTGGCATTACCCACAATGCAACTTAACCACCATTAGTAGGGTGGGAGATTGTGGTGTGTTATGCTAGTAGCAGCTAATGTAGCCTGGAGCAGAGATGAGGAGTGGGCTACAGAGGTCTGGTAAGCTCACTTCTTTCTAACATTTTTCATTTTCAAACTTCAGACCCAACCAACGGTGACTCAGGTGACATCACTTGAGGACATTATCAGACTTCACATAGCTCCCTGTGGAGACACTAAAGTCTTTACACAACTCCCAAACACCTGGAAACACACGCCGAGGTGGGAAAATACATTTCCCTTTAGCCAAAACTATTTGACACAAATCAATATTGGATTTCAACTCTGAGACCAACGTTTATCTTTCAAGAGGAATTATATATTGTGTTTAAAGCTGCACTTATCAATATGTTTAAATCACCAAAGGACGACTATGAATAATGTGAAAGGTGTAGGTTGATGTGATAACACAGAATAATCACAGACCCTATGTTCCTCTCAGCTCTAGAGATCGTTTTAGCATCTTTTAGCTCATTGATTTGGCTTTACAGCACAGTTACAGCATGGACTGATATGGATTCCAGGAATAAAAGTGTGCTTACAGTGATCTGTAAAATACCCATCAAATATGTGTTTCTAGCTTAATTTGGATTGATTACTTAAGGTATCCTCGTAGTCCCTTGGTTCCCTTTCAAGGGAACTTCAACGCTGGGTCAGCTGGAATCTGAATCTCTGTACCAACTAGTCCGATCTCGATTGGCTTAACATCAACACGTGACGCATGCGGGCGGAACCTGAGGTTACAAAGGGAGCTGGCTTCACGGTTGTCGTCAGTCTTCTGATCTTCAGCAAGCACTCTGGGTCTCTGAAATGGCGAGTGTGAGTGGCGTTTTCGGCAGTGCGTCTATCCCTGCCGACGCTATATTCCCGATGGCGATACACACACGAGATGTGTGTTAGCTGCCTGGGAGGAGAGCATGCGCTAGCAGCCCTCGAGGGGACTAGCTGTGCGCATTGCGAGCGTCTCCCCGTGAGGAAGCTCCGCTCTCAGCTGGCGCTTTTCGAGGAAGGCGGCCAGCTCTGCACTCCACAAGGTAAGGGGCCTGCGGCTGCTTAGGCAACCCGGCACCTGCACTCGTGGGGCTCGCAGATAGACTTAGGGGACGAGAGCGAGACGGCGTTGGCCCTTTCTCAGCCATCGTCCGCTATTTCTTTTTCCCACTTTCGGGATCCGGAAGCCCGCGGCTTCTTCCACCCTGGATGTGGAGCCGGCTCAAAGAAACTCCAGTGGGAGCAAGGAGAACGGCTATGGCACCATGCCAGGTATTGAGGAGACGCTGGCAGCATATTTATCCCCGGAGGCCGCGTCCTCCCTTAAGACCCCGACGTTGCCTAGTAAGCCATGCCGCACTACGTCTTCTTTAGGGGGCAAGGCCTACATGGCAGCAGGTCAGGCAGGAGCATGTCTGCACACCACCAGGGGTCGCGCACATGGAGCCCTCGGGAACTCGGCCTCATCACCCCGCCTCCAGTGGCACTTCTGCGCAAGGCGAATTTTGTGCAAAAAATGCCTTAAGACCTGCACGGCCGTGCAGCAGTCCGGCAAGGCTTCCTCTACAGAGGCCTGTAGATGTTCCTTTCCAGGTAGAACACTGCCGCTCCAGTGCTTCGGGATACAGCACCTCTAACACTGCAGGTTTAGGAGACAGACAGACATGTACATGCCTCATCTTGGAGTTATCCCGAGGCTGCGGCACTTTGGGTAACTGAGGGGCAACAAAGGGGCCATAGAACAGATCCCTACCTGGGAGATGCATACCGGGTTCTACAGCCAGTACTTTCTAGTCCCGAAGAGAGACGGTGGTTTGGGCCCCATTATAGATCTTCGTCACCTGAACCGTTCTCTGAGGAGACTTTAGTTTAGAGTGCTGACGATCCCTACGATAGTGGGTCAAATTCAGTCTGAGGACTGGTATGTCACGATCGATCTAAGGGATGCGTACTTCCACGTCTTTATCATTTCTGGACACCGGATGTTCCTGTAGTTCGTTTTCAGGGGCAAAGCTTACCAATACCGGGTGCTTGCCTTTGGCTAGCACTCCCCCCTCGCACCTTTAAGAAGTGTATGGACTCTGCCATGGCCCCTGTCAGACTCAAGGGAGTCCGCATCCTCAAATATACAGATGATTGGTTGATTTTATCCCAGTCTTGTCTAACCGCAATACGGCATCGAGATGTCGTACTTGCGCACATGCGTTGCTTAGGGTTGAGGTTCAATGCGAACAAGAGCATGCTCACTCCAACACAAAGGATCACGGTCCTTGGAGTAGTTTGGGACTTTGTTACGCTGCGGGCAAAGCTGTCTCCCGCACAAGTCGAGTCGATCCTGACCATGGTGTTCAGGATGCGGCTAGGCCGACATCTCACTGCGCTACAGTTCAAAAGACTGTTAGGCCTCATGGCAGCAGAATCCACCCAGGGCCCAGTGCTGGGAAAGGCGTATCACCGTCGCACACTCTCGACAGACGTCTCCAGCACGGGATGGGATGCGGTCCTGGACGGCCGCTCAGCCCGAGGTCTGTGGTCGACGCCACACCGATGGCACATAAATTGTTTGGAGATGGTCAAGGCTAAGGCTGTACGCATTTCCCCTGATTACTCTGCTCCTGGGGCTTCTAGAGAAAATTCGCCGAACAGGGGCCCAGCTGCTGCTCTTGGCCCCGTTCTGGCCCACCAGAATCTGGTTTTTGGGCCTGGTAGCCCTCCTGGACGGCCTCTCGTGGAAGACTGTCGTCAGGAGGGACCTGCTGTTGCAGGGGCAAGGCAAAATATTTCATCCCCAACTGGGGAGGTTGAAGCTGTGGGTTTGGCCCCTGAGGGGGACCACCTCCGAACTGCCGTTCTCTCTACCGAAGTAGTTGAGACCATCTTACACTCTAGAGCCCCCTCCACAAGGAAACTGTATGCAGGCAGTTGGAAGCTTTTCACTACGTGGAGCCAAAAACGCCACCTTGACCCAGCTCACTGCCCGGTAGTTTCAGTGCTGGAGTTTCTCCGAAGCCGGTTTTCAGCTGGACTCTCCCCCGCTACACTTAAGGTGTATGTGGCTGGGATTGCAGCATTCCACAGTACGGTGGATGGATGCGCGGGAAGCACCGCTTTGTCACCAGTTTCCTTCGTGGTACCTTGAAGATGAGGCTTCCGGCTCGAGTCAGAGTCCCTGCTTGGGATCTGATAGTCGTGATCGATGGACTGGCCACAGAACCCTTCGGGCCACTGGACCAATGCATCAGACAGGTGTCTGGACTTAAAATTGGCATTTCTGCTGGCCATGACTTCTCTCAAGAGAGTGGGAGATCTGCAGGCCCTGTTGGTAGCTGTAGGATAGCTCTCACTTCACCTTCACCTCTGTCAATAAGAGCCCACTCCACACGAAGTATGGAATCCTCCAGAGCTTGGTGGTCGGGAAGCCCCCTCTCCGATATATGCGATGCTGCGGGATGGTCCTCGCCTCACATGTTCATGAGATTCTATAGCCTAGACCACTTAAATAATCCGGGGTCAATGGCACTCTTGCCCTTGGGCCTTTGTTGGCTTCACACTCGGACAGGCATCCCTTCAGCATGGCGGATTTGGTACTGCATTCCCCATAGCGCAGCGTCTCGTTCCCTATCAGGGAACCATAGTTACATACGTAACCTGAGACATTAACACATTTACCTTTGTTGGGATTTAACAATACAATGCCTCACATGGCAGCACCATGTGTTGGGGTTTACCATGATTACCATCAATCCCAATTGGTTGCTATAAGAGATAACAGATTAGTTACAGTCAGAGTTTAGCGAAACTGTGTATATTGCCAATCCAAGAACAGAGGCAGTCACCTGTGTCAGCAAATCATTTTTCAAACTCACACACTCTCATTTTCACTAGCAAAAGGAGTGACATGCTGCACTGTAGACACGGCCGTCATTATAGAGAGTTCAGTAAAGAAAGGATCGGATTTTGTGCAGCTTTATTTTAGCTGATACCGATCGATTCAAATCTCCAGCAGATACAAGTGATGACAATGATATGGGTGTTGTAAACAGTCACAGCCATGCATAATGAAAACTGGTTTAGAAATACTGTCAAACCTTGTCGAGTCAACGCAACAGGCCTTTTTCCCAGCAGACATTTGACCTGTCATAGTAGGAAAAGCACAGGATTTACTAACAACATTAACGATAGCTCTGTTCTATTCAAGTGTCCCAGTAAACCGTGAGTGTGTGACAGTGATCCAGCATGAACAACACCAGGACCCTGAAACTGAAGCAGCTAAATGGAATTCAGCCTTTTCTAGTGTCACATGTCAGCATGTGTGCAGGGTAAAAGACCTGTCACTACTTTCCACTGACAGCCCTACAGACTGGTGGAGCAGGCACAGGTATTGTGTTTGAGCATGCATATCTAACAGTGGGAGTGGAAAGGAGGCTTGTGCGCCCAACTCCGCAACGATAGAGATTTATAAAACCGAGCCATTTATAAAACTGACAGAATAATGCATCTGCATATTTGTGTCTGTGTTTATTCACTTGGCCACTGGACTGTTTAATGTGTAGGATACCATACACACAGTGCTGCCCAACTGCAACAGAACACACAACACCACCGTGAGTCAGACGTACAAAAAGGCTCCTTAGCCATATTTGTGCATGCAAAAATGCGCACACACACACTTGGTTGTGGTGAGAGGAGCAGAGAGGGGGCTATGTTTCCACAACTTGTTGTAATTATGTGTTATACAACTGAATGCTGACTCTGGCTGTTCTTTTACAGAGAAGTACCGCGAGAGGCTGGAGCCTAACTCAGCTGGCCAGAAGTTATGTCTGGTATGGAAGGAATGAGACGGAGATGGGGAAGGAGACAGAAAGAGAAAGGGAGAGAGAGAGAGAGAGAGAGAGAGAGAGACAGTGGAGAGCAGGAGCAGAGGGAGATGCAGGGAGACAGAGAGGCGCAGCAACTGCTAATCCAAACCCACCTCAGCTGCTTTCAGCTGCAGCGCTCGGCTCCGTTCTACTCTGCTGCACACAGAGCTGTGAGGGCCTCACTTCCACTGGCTGCACACACACAGTGGCAGCAGGCTCGGGCCTTATCCCAACAAGCCAGTGCAGCTAGTCAAGCTGCTGCTGCTCCTCAGAGCTGCTCACAGCAAAGACCCAGCTGCATAGAGCCTGCATTTGTATAGTAGCGAAGCTTAACTTCCAAAACTCTCACTCGCAAAGATTCAAGTACAATGTATTGTACGATCATTTTCTGGGTCCATGCTGTTTAAGTTGTATTTTCTGTTATAGCTGTGTAGATATGTGCCACAACGGATTTCCTACGCAGCCAAAACAGAGTTCAACAGCAGAAAAATGTGTCAGCTGCGGTACTTCCAATATCAGAGACAAACATCAGCTTTGGAAACTCGGAATTACAGAGAAGGGAATTGGTTTTGTGCCACAGTTTTGCACTGATATCAACAATCAGATGGAGAAATGAATTCGAAAAGAGAAAGAACATACATTTCTTCACCAACGATAGCATCAAAAGACCAGAGGCAAGAATAACACGCATAAAGCACAAGGCAGAAACATACCACTCCCACAGTTAGCATGAATGGATGTAGACACAGCCTTAATCAAGTGTTTGGTGGAACAAGCAGAGGGGTTTATATCCAGTCTTTAGACCGGTCCATGAAAAGAACAGTAAAGAAGAAGCACTACTTTACTAGATGTGATCAATCGGTGTTCACTGACAGGCTCTGTACCACAGTCTTTTAAAGTAGCTGTAATTAAACCTCTCCTTAAAAAGCCCACTCTCGATCCAGGGGTTTTAGTCAACTATAGACCTATATCCAACCTTCCCTTCATCTCTAAGATCCTTGAGAAAACTGTTGCTAATCAGTTATGTGACTTTCTAAATAGCAACAGTATATTTGACCAAATGACCGTTTAATTCTAAGACGTCTTGATTCAGTCTACCATGTGAAGTGGGGGAGGCAACAGATCGGGCCAGAAATGTATCTTTTGCCGTCCACTCTCATATACACACAGAAGCAGAGTTTCTTCCTCTCAGGAATCACCGGAGACGACAGAGTGAGATGCACAGGACTTTGTTCTTTTACAAAAGGTCAAGCCCTGGAGTGGCCCCGAGACCCACCGAAATGTATCTGTCTTACATGATCATACATCAAATCCCACCTTCATGGCAGTTTCCCCTGCCACTTTCTTTTCAGATTGGTCAGAATGCTCTGAAAACACCGGCGGCACTTTGACAAATGGGCTGTCCCATCTAGTCCTCCTGAACCTGTTGAGGTCAGGCTGAGCTGATCTTTTCACCATCCTTTCCAAACTTTACTCACTATGCACTACACATGATCCTTCAGCATGATTCAATTGGCCTTTTTAAGTTACAATCATTATATTGGGTTTTAGGCATATATCATTAGTACTGTGTGTGGGTTCAAACAATATACTGTGTGCTCAGAAATGGAAAGTTAATAGAGCCAATATATATAACACATCTATGAAGAAAAACAATGATGTCACACATATGCAAAGGAAATTATCCACATCGCATGCTTCATTACGCTTTATTACAAATGCAAAATCCCTTACTTATCATTGCATTCTTATGAGATGGTTGGTTGAACATCACTAACTACACAAAGAAAACCGCATTGGTACATTTTTATTTAGAAAGCAATGCTAGGTAAACTTCCAGCGTATATTTGTACTCTTCTTTGTTAGTTCTGGCAGTTACCAGTTGCGCTCTTCCAAGTGTTTGCTTTTAAATGTACCTAGAGTTTTTACTGAACTGGGGAAACCTGCATTTTCCTATTATGGACCTTTAACGCGGAATCATTTGCAAAAAGATTTAAAACTAGAGAAATTGGTGTCTATCGGTGAATTTAAAGGCATCATAAAGACAGTGGTAATGTGATTGTTTTGGTTGAGAGGATCTGATGTATTATTTTTTCTTTTGTACTTGTTGTATTTTAATATGTTGTCCAACTGTATGGCTGCTACCTTGGCCAGGTCTCTCTTGTAAAAGAGATTTCAAGCTCAATGAGACTTCCTGGTAAAATAAAGCTAAATAAATAAATAAATAATTGCATCAGACAGCGGACTTGTCTTGTCAGAGCGACACCATTGACCGTCACATCCTATTACAGAGACTGGAACAATGAATTGGCATTAAAGGAACCGCACTAAGCTGTTCGTTAACGATGAATCTTCCGTGCACGCAAGGACTTTTTTCACCTACTTAACACAGGGCTCCAAACTAACCTTTTCCACTAGCAGCACTAGTGCTCCCTACTGAAAGGGTTAGGAGCACCACTTCAAATCAACGTGCAACACAACTAATTCATATTTTTCCCATCTTGACTGTATTACTGATACATGCTTTGGTAATAAATATAACCTGGCGACACACCACCACCCACACAACCCCTGAACAAGATTACTGAAGAATATTTACAACAATAACCTAGTAAAATATTATTATATATCATATAATGGCACTGGCATTCTGGCTCTGGCTAAAACTACTGTCCACTGCACAAGCACTATCAACAACCTGGATGCTAATATAAATGAGTGTATTAGTATAATATTCTCACATTAAATAAATAGCATTATGTAAATATATTATGTCACTATAACTTCACATAATGGTACACTGTATATAGCCTACCACTAGTTTTAATTCCAGCTGGACAATACAGTTTGACAAAACAGCAGTTTAAGAAACACAGAAGCAACATTTAGAATTTTTGCAGGTATTGTTCCTTCATTAAATACTTGTGCAAGAAAAAGGGTGAGTGTCTAATTTGTTAATGCTAAGTACGTGTCAATAACCCTAACCACTCACGCACACCAATGAGTTCAACGTTTCAAAAGTCTACTGTAGCGCATTAGCCTCTCTATAGTGTCCCGTCCCACGAGGATGTGGGCTGGTGCATAATCAGTTGTTTAGCTCACGCGGCCCATAGAGCGACTGGCCCACGGGGGTTTCTCCCGATGGCCCGTCCCACTATGGGAGGTAAAATACAACCGTGTGCAGCACACACGTCAGCTCGGCCTGTCTGCTAACTCAGCAGCTCTGGGGCGGCGCTGAGGAGCAGTTCAGCCAGCGATAACGTGTGACATGCAATTTAGCCAATCAGAATCCTCAAATCTATTCAGAAAAGGGCGATTATTTTGTCGCCCAGATCAAACTGACCTCCAATCAGAGAGCAGGTTAGTGAGAAAGGGAAGCCGCTCTGTAGCTGCTACACCAGAAAGGCCTGGCTAGCTGGATGCACCCATGCTAATGCCTCTTGGATAACTCTGTCTAGCGAACGTTAGCCGCATTAGGCAGAGTGTACAGCGCGAAGCAGATGGACGCCGGCCACAGGATCACGGCGAGGAAACACAGGCCAATTTTATCCAACATAATCGAGTGTGTTTCGAAGTTTTGTGGGGCTTTTGAGTTGGCCTTTTGTGGGCATGGCGAGACTGACTCCTTGGACAACCTGGGCATTTTCAGGGGATTGGTGCACTTTGCTTCCTCCCTGGACGGTGTGCTGGAGGAGCACCCGCCATCTGACTGACCATTCTTAAAGGCAGTGGAAGACGGTACGAAACGAGCCGTTGGACTGCACGCTGTCAGTGTCAGTGCCAGCCGGGGCATGTGCTACGCTACATCGATGTCAACAGTAACATCCAACAGCGGTTTATCGGGGTTCATGTCACCCCATACCCCAACTATAGTATCATTCATTCATCACACATGCACCTGATATCATATATCACCAGTACTGGATTACCATTAGAGCAAAGAGGCAACTGGGGCCACGGCCAGCACAAAATGGACCACAATGCCGAGCAGTCTGCCCGTTCGTGTGTCACTGTGGTCAAACCTGTTCCAACATCGCGTAGCGTGCTAAAAAAGACCGTGAACAAAGCTATTCTGTCCTTCGTCAGAACAGGCCTGTCCAGTCTGAGCAGAGTAGCCCATACCAATTACGAGTTCAGTGCAACACACACCCAGAGCTAGAGCTTCATGAGTGGCCAGAGACTGGCACTACTTTTACCTGTGTGTGTGTGTGTGTGTGTGTGAACGCAGCGCTCCAGTGTGTCGACCCTAAAGTGAGTCCTGCTTTGTTACTGAATCTTAAGGCCCGGTGTCATCATGTCAGCAGACATTAGGCTTCAGGTAAAACTGTCCACGCTGCATATCAAAAGCAGACTACAAAAGGTTTCGGAATGATTGGAATATTGTAGATGGATGTGTAGACAGCAAAAAGAAAATCATGTGTGGCAATTTTCAACTTTCACCCTGTAACATATCTGTCCCCAGAAGCAAACTTCAGCCTCACATTGTTGTGACAGTTTTTGCAATCTGTCATCAATGTTAACACAACACCATTATTTCTTTAACATCCGCCCTCTGTTCCATCTTCTTGAGAAATCAGTGATTCATAATCACTTGGTCCACTACTTACAGAAAGCAAAAAAAAGCTGTTTTGTGTCTCCCAGGATTGTGAAAAGCACAGGCCATCAGCAACACATCCATGTGTGCATGAAAAGAATCCAAAACATCTATCAAGAGAGCATTACCGGAGGATCGGAGTCCGTGCAGTCCATGGTCGTGATATTAATATGGTGACTTAACACTCAGGTAGCAGGCTAACAAGCCCTGATCACTAAATAGTCATTTATGAATATTCATTAATAACGATAGCATTGGGGGTGCACGGTGGCAGAGCGGTCAGCACCCCCGCCTCCCAATAAGGAGATCGCGGGTTCGAATCCCGGCGAAGACCACGATCTCCCTGGGTGGAGTCTGCATGTCCTCCCCGTGTTACCGTGGGCTTTCTCCGGGTTCTCTCTGGGTTTCCGCCCACCGTCCAAAGACATGCATGTGTAGGTTAATTGGCGACTCTAAATTGCCCCTAGTGGATGATTGTGAGGCTGAATGGTTGTCTGTCTGTGTGTCAGCCCTGCGACGCGTTGGCCCCTGTCCAGGGTGTACCCCGCCTGAGGCCCGAAACCACTGGGATAGGTTCCAGGCACCCGCGACCCCCAACGGGAACAAGCGGGAGAAACTGACTGACTGACAATAGCAATACCTTGTAAACGCCTGCCAAATTCTCTGATACCTCGGCCTAGGTTCTGTTGGCTCTGCTCTGGGACCTGGAATCAATGTTGTCATCTCTTCTTTATGAGCAGGTTTTCCCTCAGTTTTTAATTGCAGAGATTTGACACGTGACTAGCATGCTGAAATGCACTGATTTCATTTCTATCTAGGTTATTTCTGGGACACTTTCTATGCCAAAGTGTCTCCCCGCAGGAGACATGAGCGCAGCATTCAACTTTCCCACCACTCCATAATTTTATGTTAGAATACATCTGCAGAATCTCATCAAAACTCATTAGCATCTCATTTAACAGCATTAAAACACTGCTCTCAACACATCTTCCTGCCAGTACGCGAGCTGGCAGCAGACTTTGTGATTTCAGAGCTGTCAGAATAGGTTTGTTAAGGGACAAAGCATACATAATCTCTCTCTCGCTCTGTCCTTCCTGCTGGACCCACATGATTTTTGACACCTCAGTGTTAAGAACAGGCATGTCACACAAGGGTGTAACTAATCACATTACTAACTTCTGCACTGTATTGCAACAATAGCTGAGCAGAGCCATCATTAATGGTATTAGTTTCATCTGTGATGTGAGGGCTACTGTGTACCATCATGCACCAGGGTCAGTTATAACAATGACAAACCCTGGTTCACAGCCAAACTCCGACAGCTAAGGTTGGAAAGAGAAGAAGCGTTCAGGAATAGAACAGTTTTAGAGAGTCATCCCCACCATCACCCCTGTCCCCATAAAACCAAGGGCCACAGGACTTAATGACTACAGACTCGTCACCCTGACCTCCGTAGTAATGATGTCTTTTGAGCGCCTCGTGTTGTCCCACGTCAAATCCACCACAGACCCACTCCCGGACCCCCTGCAGTTCACCTACAGAGCCTCTGACTCCCGGGACCATCAGCACCAGTTCCCTCCAAGACTGCATTCTTTCCCCTCTGCTCTTCTCCCTGTACATCAACAGCTGCACCTCCAGTCACTAGTCCGTCACGCTGCTGAAGTTCACAGATAACACCAACCTCAACCTCACCACCAATCTCTGATAGGGATGAGTCCGCCTAGAGGTGGGAGATTGACCACCTGGTGACCTGGTGCAGTCAGAACAACCTGGCGCTCAACACTCTAAAGATAGTGGAGATGGTTGTGGATTAGAGGAAGGACCCAGCCCCACCTGCTCCCATCACCCTGTGTGACTCCCCTGTAGGCCTGCATGATAAAATCACGAATCATCTCGAATCACCCTGTTCACGATTTTAATTTTAAATGACTTCGTTTCAAAAAAATAAAACAATAAAAAATGTAGCCTTTATTTTGAAAGGACAGCGCTCACAAAGTTCAGGGCTTCACCCTCAGCCAATGAGAAAGCACCTTTTAGTCACATGTTTCACTCGTCGAGCGAGCGCTGTAGTTCGGAAATAAACTAGACGGATATGAGTGGTGTAACGGATCACAGAATATACGGTTCGGATCACGTTACGGGTCGGATCATTTTTCTGATCCTTTGGCGCTTTTGGTGTCTACACACCGTTACAGTTTTGTCCCCCGCCCTTCTTCCATCGTCATTATATTTTACGGGGAGGCCGAAATGCTCCCATACGTGTGATTTAAATGATGCGGGAGGCTTTTCAAGTTCTTCTGCTCCGCCGCTGGCCGTCTTTGACTTATTAACACGCCCGGTTCACGTGAACACACGACTGTTGTGTGGAGTTTCACTGAAACTCAGCATCCACTTTAAAATAACGCAGTTACTTAAAAAGCAACATGAGCAGAAAAACTCTTTCCCTCTCCGATCGCTAAACAATTTAGATTAAGCCGCTAGTTAAAAAAAAAAAGCGCAATTAATCCGCGGGTCACGTGCGTGCCGAATCGCGGGTCGTGATCCGTATGGATCACGGATCAACTGCGATCCGTTACAGCCCTGATGGATATTGATGAAAACTTTTAGGCTTGTGGTGATGTGCAATTTCCTATGTGCCAAAACCAATATTTTTGCTACTGCCAGTTTGTTTTGTCCTGGTTCATGTGTGTAATAAACATCACGCTTCATGAGAATCGTGATATCAATTCTAAGCTAAAAAATCGTGATTCATATTTTTCCCAGAATCATGCAGGCCTAGTCCCCTGTCGACACTGTGGTGTCCTTCCGCTTCCTGGGCACCATCACCACCCAGGACCTCAAGTGGGAGCTGAACATCATCTCCCTCACCAAGAAATCGTCCTGCGGCAGGCGAAGAAATTCAAACTGCTAAAGACAATGATGGTGCATTACTACACCGCCACCATTGAGTCTTTTTAATGTTGAGGATTCTTTCATTGACCTCTATTTTAACTCCCCTTTCGTGCCTGATTCATCATTTCATCTCATCTGGAAACAAATCTATAATATGGGTAAAATAAAACAGATCCTTATCCTTAGATATTTTTCCTGAAGTTACAATATTTACTATAATACAAGTTTTTAAGGTTTTAAAGTTTTTTAAAGGTTCTTGACCTGCAGTATTTGCTTTATCTTTCTTTATATTTCTACTATGTTTATTGTTTTTGCACCAAAATACCAATGACAATTCCATGTATGTGTAAACCTACTTAACAATAAAACGGATCCTAATTCTGAAATGAATGACACACGCCCTCCTACCAGTGGTTTACCCTTGAGCAGGCTTGTGCTTGGACCAATTCTATTCACCTTATATGCTTCCTTTAGGCAATATTATTAGGAAACGCTCCATAAACTTTCATTGTTATGCAGATGATACCCAATTAAATCTATAAAGCCAGATGAAACTACTCAGTTAAATAAATATCAAGGCATGCCTTAAGAACAAAAAAACCTGGATGACCTGCAATTTTCTGATCTTAGTTATTAGAAGTTATAGAAGTTATTGTACTTGGCCACAAACACCTTTGAGACATATCTAAATCTATTTCAGCAGATATAGTTAATCTAGATGGCATTGCCCTGGCCTCCAGCACCACTGTAAGGAACCTCGGAGTTACCTTTGATCCCGATTTAACTCCCACTTTAAACAGACTTCAAGGACTGCCTTTTTTTCACCTATGTAACATTGCAAAAATCAGGCACACCTTGCCTCAAAATGATGCAGAAAAAGTAGTCCATGCATTTGTTCCTTCAAGGCTGGATTACTGCAGTTCCATATTATTAGGCATCCCGAAGAAGTCACTTAAGATTCTCCAGTTGATTCAGAACGCTACAGCACGTATACTGACAAGAACTAGGAAAAGAGATCATATTTCTCCAATATTATCTTCTCTGCACTGGCTCCCTGTGAAATCCAGAATAGAATTTAAAATCCTTCTCCTCACCTATAAAGCACTTAATGGTCAGGCACCGTCGTATCTTACAGAGCTCATAGTGCCTTATTATCCCACTAGAACACTGCGCTCTCAGAATGCAGGGTTTCTTGTGGTTCCTAGAGTCTCCAAAAGTAGAACGGGAGCCAGAGCCTTCAGCTATCAAGCTCCTCTCCTGTGGAATCAGATCCCAGTTCGGGTTCGGGAGGCAGACACCATCTCCTCATTTAAGAGTAGGCTAAAGACTTTTCTCTTTGATAAAGCTTATAGTTAGGGCTGGCTCAGGAGAGTCCTGAACCATCCCTTAGTTATGCTGCTATAGGCCTAGACTGCAGGGAGACTTCCCATGATGCACCTCTCTCCTTCTCTACTAACTTCTTACTAACTCGACACCTTCTCTCTCCCGTAGTTTTGTGCTTACTGTCACTTTCAGCAGGTATTACTGAGATGCAGAGTCTGGCCCTGTGATTGCGGGCAGCTCAGTTGTTCTTCTGGATCCATCCTCTTTACTTATGTTTTACAATCTACATTTCATCATCATGATTGTAAATACTATGATCTTTTATACTTCTGTACACAAGACATCTATTGCAAGTTTATCTGTTCTGGGAGAGGAATCCCTCCTCTGTTGCGCTTCCTGAGGTTTCTTCCATTTTTTCCCCCTGTTAAAAGGGCTTTTTTGGGTAGTTTTTCCTTCTTCGAATCAAGGATCTAAGGACAGAGGGTGTCGTATGTTGTACAGACTGTAAAGCCCTTTGAGGGAAAATTGCGATATTGGGCTATATAAATACAATTTTATTTAAGTGTGTATCAAGTGTGATTTCCAATGAGTTAACAAGGCAATTAAGCTGGTCATAGTTCGGTGGTGAAAGAGAGAAACATGAACTCAGAACAAACTCACCGCTGGCACACATCTCCCAGCTGGAACTACCTGAGCTATACTATCGGAATATCGCCTCTTGAGGCACAAGTGGTATTAAAATAAAGGACGTGCTGGAGCTAGCAGTCTAATTTCAGCAGATATCTCTTCAACACAATAACAAACGTCTTTACATTTAGTAGACGCTTTTATCCAAAGCGACTTACATATGAGAACATTCACAAACCGAAGGCGCAGCTTCGGGAGCATTTTGGGGTTCAGTATCTTGCTCAAGGATACCGCGACGCATGGCTGGGGGTTTGAACCGCCAACCTTCGGATTGGAAGGCGACCACTCTGCCACCAAGCCACGGCCGCCCTCTTTGACGTTACTGTTACTTCTCCACATTCTGTTTTTTTCTATGGTGTCAAATTCAAAATGCTTCCACACGGCTTCTCACTTTGGCGTGATGATTATTTGTTCACTAAGTCCTCCTTCACAGGCATTTGTTTGAAGTCTGCTATGAGAGCAAGTGCTAAGAGAGTAAAATCAATAGGCTACAGTAAGATTAATGTTGTTAATTGATTCATGTTTAATGTTGTTGTTGTAAATAGCTGACAATGGCAAATAAAAGAAAAGAAAAATAGATTAGACCACTACATGCTTGATTAGTGCAATCCTGATGGAAGGCTGTTGGTGTACTGGACATTTTCCAATGGCTGCTCCAGATGGTGGTTACAATGAGCATGTGACAGTTCAAATGTGTGTATCTGTATGAATGTGGAGCAGAGCAGTGATAAGATGTACTCCTGAGGTAAAACAGTTATTACCTAATGAAGACCACTGAAGAGAATGGCCTTATCTGTAGGAAAAGGATTAGCACTGGTACCACCTCACTCATGACAAGCTCTGTACAGATACCTGACACTAGACTGGAATAAGATTAGTGCCAAAAAATAAGTGTCGTCTCACAAAGTGTATCTTTACAATAGACCATGTGACTGACTGACTGAGACTGATGGATTTCAGCTGACCACAGACACCGTGGAATGAGTTCCTAAATCAGTGATTAATGATAGATCTCTCTGTCCAGACACTTTTATCCTTTGAATAAATATTTGTGACTCAGAAGAGTCACACTTGGTCTCACTTCTGGCACACTGCTAAAGGGATCTTTATTGTGTGTCAACACAACCTCAACCACAATCTTTCCTAGTGAGAGAAGTGAATTCTATGTGACATAAAGAGCAATAGCAACTTGCACAGCCACTTGTTTCAACTAGACAGACAGCACACCATCCGCAAATTTGCAAAGTTGATCCTGGGGAACTGACATCAAAGCTCTCTAGTTACCAGTCGATCTACGTTCCTACTCTCACCTATGGTCATGACCCAAAGCTCATGACCGAAAGGACAAGATCCCGGATACAGGCGGCCGAAATGAGTTTCCTCCGCAGGGTGGCTGGGCGCTCCCTTAGAGACAGGGTGAGGAGCTCGGTCACTCGGGAGGAGCTCAGAGTAGAGCCGCTGCTCCTCCACATCGAGAGGAGTCAGCTGAGGTGGCTCGGGCATCTGTCCCGGACGCCTCCTGGACGCCTCCCTGGGGAGGTGTTCCGGGCATGTCCAACCGGGAGGAGGCCCCGGGGAAAGCCTAGGACACGCTGGAGGGACTATGACTCTCGGCTGGCCTGGGAACGCCTCGGTATTCCCCCGGAAGAGCTCGAGGAAGTGTCTAGGGAGAGGGAAGTCTGGGCGTCACTGCTTAGACTGCTGCCCCCGCGACCCAGCCCCGGGTAAGAGGAAGAAGATGGATGGATGGATATCTCTTTATTTTGGACTGCTGATTGGGTAAAAAAGGCAAAAATGTGATGGCCATTTTTCTATATGTTCTGACATTTAATACGCTAAACGATTAACTTTAATCAATCAACACATTGATTAATAATAAAAATAATTGTAAACCTAATCTGCACTTTTAAGCAGCATTGCTTTGCTGGTGTAGGAACAGTTGCCACAATGCAGAATAAGTTTTGTGTTCACTTCACACCTAATCTGAAATACAGTACTACCAGTACGAGTTCTACCACTGTTTTGACTGACTCACTGACTATTTGAGTGTACTATTCCTTTCAGCTCTGAGCTGTTGTTTACCTTTGATACGTTCCGTTGCCAGGGAGTGGGGTGTGTATTTTCAGGGATTACTGAAATAAAAGCGTGGGAGCCACTGTTCCAGACAAAGTCATTCTCACATCTGACCTACAGTTAGACTTTAGCTGCCACTCAACCACAACAGCCTTTACACTGAGAGGCAGAGTGTTTACAGGAGATACAGTGATATGCCAAGCAATTACTGTTGAAAACATAATTGCACACACACCAAATTCCGCAGGGATGTGATTAGTGGCATCCTTGTAGGATATGACTCATCAAATCTCCCAGCAGCCCTGTCAGGCCACCTAATTCTCACTATGAAGATAGTGCTGACAGCGTCAGCTCTTCTCCTTAAAGGGATAGTTTGGGGTTTCTGAATTGGGGTTGTATGAGGTACTACTGACAGTCGGTGTACGCAGTACAAGGGGCGCAGCCAGTTTGGAGAAGCAGACAGCTGCTCCGCCAGAAGCTAACCTCCCTGTTATTGTGAATGGGGATCAACAGTAACGCGTATTATAACCGCCAAAAAAAGTTCTACCCAGAAAAAAAAAAAAAAAGGTACACAGTGTATGTATGTTTACACCATAAAAGTAGAAGTAATAGCGTGCGCTGCGAGGCGTACGGAAGCCCTGTGGTAGAGAACATGTAGAGCCAAAGGAAAGGGCTGTGTGACAGCACGGTAAAGCGGTGAGAATTTAACTTCTATAGCGTACACTTAGACTGATACAGGTTTTCTTTAGGAGTGAACTTTTTTGGCTGTTAAAATACATATTACTGTTGATCCCCATTCGCCGCAATACAGAGCTGAGCGTCGGTGGCAGGGCAGCTGTCTGCTTCTCCAAACTGGCTGCGCCCCGACCCCCATGTACTACAGGTATACACTGGCTATCGATAAGTACCGCATGCAACCCCGCTTCAAAAAACCCACCCTATCCCTTTAACAAATAAGTTCCACAGAGAATACTTTCAGCAGCAGCAACACGGTGATGTCTCACCATGCACGTTGCTAACATGGAACACAAGTGCAAGTGTTGCCCTCCGTCAAACAAGCTCCTATTTTTCTGTTAAATGAATGAAATATGAGCAAGGATGAACCTAAGTTTGTGTGCATATAGTTAGAATTGTTTTCTTGTAGAACATGTTTGGAGTTTTTGCTGTTTGCTTACGTGTATTGTCTCATTTCCAGTCGCTGGTGCTTGGGCCTGCTGAAGTAGCACATCAAACTAGGAGAAGGCCCTCTTAAACATCAGAATCAGAATCAGGTTTGTTGGTCAGGTATGTGCACACATACCAGAATTTGACTCCGGTTTTACGTTCAGATCAGATCTCGGTCATCTAAAGCTGTACTAGTGAACGATCTAATATCAGATTATCATATTGACTTATTTTGTCTCACTGAAAGATTTCTTTCATTTAGAGTTTAATGGCATATGCGTGGAATCAAATAACCAGAAGGTCACTGGTGTTCCCTTTAAGCCCACCTGCTCCCATTAGGCCCACTTGAATGTCTTTCAATGGGGATTGTCTCCCTTTTGACCTTTGAACTATTTTCCTTTTGGCCAGAGATGTTGGCCAGTTTAAAAGGCCAACAGCACTCTATAGGACAGAGATACAGACAAAATGACAACCCATCGTGAAAGATGAAGTATTGAAGCGTCTTTTCCACTGTAGTTTTGATTTTGTTCGTAAATTGTTTTTTGCTACAGTCCAAAGAAGACATGTGGGAAGTTTAGCTTTTCCTGAGTTGACCATACAGAAAAAAGGCTGGTCCATCCTATTTCAAAAGCCATTTATAGGCATAGGATAGAGTGGAGACGGAATGAAAGTAGCTATTTTAACAGAAATGTTTACAACGTTAAGCTTTTTTAAATATATTTATGTATCAACAAATCATGAAGTGGGCCTATCTGGAACAGACAGACGTTTGACATATTAAACAATAAAAACATTAGAAAATGCTATAAAAGAATTACTGACGCTTAGACTAAAACTAAAGTGTTCTCACCTAAATTGGGGCAGGATTTACTAAAAAGGTCTGAATGCTGAACTGTCCCCAGCATCCATGAGCGTTTCAGTTCGAGCAGGGCATTTAAGGATGAACACGCTGGCACACACACAGTCAGGTAATCTGAATGCTGCTGCGCATCGCAGCTCGAACCCGCGAGAAGATCAACCAGACGTTACAAGGAAAAGCACAGAGCTCAGAACACACGAGTACGAGTCACCGGTAAAACATCCAGCGCTGCGCTGCTCCGTGCGGTGTGCGATGGACCCAGAGCCACGACCACTGTGTCCTTTCACTGTGGGCTTCCTTTCACAGAGCCTGACAGATAACAGAGGGGCGATGCCATCCAACATGTTCTCAGTCAAGAAAAAGGAAAACCCTCTCCTCTGTCTGAACGTCTGGCGGCCGCTGTGTTACGCTTCGGAGGATTCTGTGCATGTGCAAGTGTCTTTGGTCCTCACCACAGCACTCGTGTGTCTGTCGCAGCATACTGGAAGGCTACCCATTGTCCACAGTCCCACACTTGATCTGAAAGCGTCCGACAATCCAGCTTCGGAGAAAGAGTTCCGTTTGAACAACACACAGACCAAGAAAACACTCACACTCCCGTCTGTTGAATTTTGACGTGAAAGCGAAGAGCTGAGAACATCGAGGTTAGTGGTGCACGTGCAGACTCAAACGGGTTTGTGTCTGCTTTAAAGGGTGTCGCTCGTCGTGACGTAGTCAGTACGGCTGTGTAAAGGCACAGGCACGCACGCACGCACGCACACAGGCACGCACGCACGCACACAGGCACGCACGCATGCACACAGGCACGCACGCATGCACGCACACAGGCAGGCACGCACGCACGCACACAGGCAGGCACGCACGCACGCACACAGGCACGCACGCACGCACGCACACAGGCACGCACGCACGCACGCACACAGGCACGCACGCACGCACACACGCGCACGCACACACACCATAGGTGAGAGGAAAGGGTCATGGCACACAAAACCGTTCCTTTCTTCTGGAGAAAGGTCCTTCTTGGTGGCCTGCCATGACTGAACGAATGGAAGTAGAATGACAAACGTCCGTGGTTCCACTATAATGGAAAACTGTATTCAATGTGGATTTCTTACATTGGGGCTTTTTTTTACGCACAAAACACAAACAACCAGGCACGAGCTTTGTACTGATTTACATCTGCAACTATTGGTTGTAATAATAATAATAATAATAATAAGTAATGCAGACAGCTAGCTACTCGACAGTTCACCGGAGACGTTTGGCTTGCTGTTGATCGGATACCCGGCAGGACCGCCAGATGATACTGGTGACGCACAGACAGAAAGATAACAGCGCACCAGCAAAGGACAGCAAGGAGACTTGTAGCTAGTCAGCATGCTTGTAAGAGACGGTGCTTCCAAAATACTGAAGAAAACGGCTCTACGCATGTTCTATGGGGAAAAATATGCATTCACCATGTTTGTTAGACGCCAAAGATACACACACACACACACACACGTAAGTGTGGAGGTACTTGGCTGCCATAGTTTTCACCAAGTCAGGTCCGATCAGCTACAGCTACTTCACTTCACTTTCAAAATAACTGAGGGGAGAGCGAAGAGGGGCAGACATTCAACACAGCCCGCCCGTTTAGCTTTTCTAATTTGGTTGAAGACACTCGGATAGAAATAGCCACTGATCAAGAGTGAAGGATGGGCCTGCCTGGCTGGCTGCCTGCCGGGTCCGTAAGGAAAGAAACAAGCCTTTGGAACAGGACCGTCGGTGCAAGTAACTCTACAGAGTCATAAGAGGAAACAGCTGGAGAGAGACTGAACACATTTGCATCCCCTCTCTCGTCTGGATGCACACAGCCGCCGCACTGGAACCGTCTGTGATTGGCCCGAAATCTCACGTCTGCATGAGCACCCCCGTTTCCTTTCCTGGACCTATGGCTCTGGTTCAGCTCTTCAAAATGAAAGATTTGTAGGCTTGTCCACGTAAATTAACTTGTTGAGCAAATCCTCCCGTTTGTTGCTCTTCCAGCTCAGCCGTTGTTCATCTCGGACTTTTTGCCCTAAACCGCTCTGGCCTGGTTTTTGCATTCACGCAGCCCACTGGATAATCATGCACCTGCATTAATCATGTAGCTTACTGTAGGGCTGCACTATTCATCTCAATATGATCCAGGTCACAATATGGCCAAATCCCAGAAGCTGCCTTTTGATAAAAGGTCAAATGTGGGACAAACGTGGTTACAATGAAGTCCTGTGGCCTCCAAACCTCGTTCTCCAGACGGAAGACAACGCGTTTGTTTGTACGGACCCCAACTAATGTCCCATCATCAGGATTGGAATAGCGATGGCGGTCCAAGTAATCGCAATAAGATTGGCTTACCGTGTCGTACAAAACAAGTTGTGGAAGTAACCTGGGAAACTTTACTTACTACGTACAGAAGTACGTAGTGCTCACAGTTTTTGGATTTTTCACCCCCAAAAAACGGATCCATTAAAGTGTTTTCAGTCAGATTTGATGCTCCCATGCTTCAGAGTCCAGTTTTGGCCAGTGATAACTTAGTGACTGCTGCAATTGTGGGCGGTGACCCAGAAAGCTCATTTCTCCTGTTGCTGCTAAAGAAAAGGCAGGAGGGGAAGAGGAACAAAGCCCGAAATGAAACAAAGCGGCATGTTTGTATGGGTGACGTGTGGTTGGAGCACGTTCTATGCATTCCACTTGGACGACATCGCACGTAACGAGACATGTCACGAGCTCAGGGGGCCGAGCGTGTCCCTGCAGTTCAATCCGCTCTGAGGGGGGCCATTCCCGACGGTCCCACAAAGGTTAGGGCCCGTCGCTGCAGCTCGTTCCCGGCTCTCGCCTCCCGGCTGCTGGCTGACGGCGAAGGTGTTAGCCCATCGCCTTCAGCCCTGGAGGAAAACTAAGTTGCCATAGGAACGGTGAACACTACGCTTAAGTTACCTCATTAAGATCTTAGGATTACAAAATGGTTTGAATACCTGCCAACGTGAACAAGGAGGTTGTGAACCATGGGCTTCGGCTTCGGGCTAGGCCCAAGTCATTGGGTGAATCCCTCCCCCCACCCGTTACAGGTGGACATGGGGAATGTTTGGGAATGTGGTTCTTGATCGTCGCGGTTTCTTCTTTCGGGTGTGTTTGGTGTAAAAACAGATGTTGGGGGTAAGGAGGTGATTTTTGATTTTGATGTGGGTTATTAGGGGCGCCCTTAGCCCACCTGGTAAAGCATCTGCCTCATTTCCTGATCCGAGCAAACACAGGCAAGAAGCCCAGAGCTACAATCTCCTGCGTCCACAGTGGTGTCCAGGCGCAGCTCTGGAGGGGAAACCTCTGCGGCGTGGCCTGGTTCCTCAGCTGGTTTGTTAGCGCTAACTTTGGCCCTCCACGTTAGATCGTGTTCCGGTGACACACGTTTGTTGGTCAGCCCAGCTTCTCTATCCTCGTGAGACAGAGCAAACCTGAGCAGTCCGCCGTTGTTCGGACTGTCCTGAGCAGTGATACTGTGTCCCTGACGGAGCCTCTCTAATCGTCACGGGCTTATGATGGAATGGAAATAATGGAAGAACACGAAGCAGGAATGCCAAGGCGTATGTGGCACCAGCATGGTTTCACTTTGGGCAGGTCGAACTTCTTAGAGCGGAGTCTAATAGCTGGCAGGAGATCAGATAGTTTGCCCCTTGTTTCAACTCAGTAACCACCATGTTGGCAACTGTCAGCCCCCCCCTCTTTAACTGCACTTTGGGGTCCTGGGTGCTAGGGAGTTTAAACTATAGAGACACCTCTCACCTACCTACTCCACCTATTGTAGTGGCCCCATAGTGGCCGCCATTACCTAATGTTGCTCAAGCAGGCCGTGGGAACTATCGTCCAGAGAGCCATGACTCCGCAGAGGCTCTCCGGGCCCCTCCTGTCGGTCCAGAGCCGCAGCAGTAGCGCCCCCCCCGCCCCCCCCCAGCCTCAGAGCTTCGCTGTTTGCAACACGTAAGCTTGACCCCCGCACCGCAAGACAGGAAAACGTAACAAGCAGCGCTGGTACAGCTGGAGAAAGCTCCCGAGCCGGGGCAGCAGCAGCCCGGGCCGCAGAGAGAGCGCTGTAGCTGGGCTGCCTTCTTACCTTGGGCAGCCGGACTCCGGGCACTGCGCTGTCTCACGCCAGCGACGCTCCAAACCCGAGCGGGAACTCTGCGAGGCACCTCCCGCCTTTCTCCGGATGATAAGCGCCGACCAAACTGTCAAGCGCGAGCATCTTCCTCCACACTGCACGCCTTGCTCGCTCGGGCGCTGGTTGGGGAGCCGCTGGGTCCACGCCGAGAGGCAGCCCCCGATGTCACGCTTGACAAAAGGGAAACTCGATACTTCCGGTCTGGATTTTCAAAACAAATCCCTGTTTGATGACCAACCTGTTGCGAATACTGAGACGTAAGACAGATTTAGGAACCCGCTGCCGTCAGGGAACCGTACATGTCACAGTAATTAGGGAGCCGCTAATACTTGACGACTTTAATTTGAGGGTCAGATGCTATGGGCCCTATTGAACCTTCTGTCTGCGATGTCTGAACACTGAGGTGTTTCCGGTGAAATGTTGCGTTGAGCTGAGTTTAGTTCCAGGTGTGTTTAGTAGGCACACTTCCCTTCGGTTTATTTCAGTGTTTGGGCCACGTTAAAATCGCTTTACAAAAAAAGGTGGTTTTGTAAAGTGTTTTTACCCAAAAGTCAGTGGTCTGAAAATTGAGACAATCTATAGAATTTCAACAGTTAAAATGTTTAAATACATGGTATCAGGAGTCACTTAACTTGGTGCAGGGGACGAGTGGCTCGGGTCCTGCTCGTTGGG
>CM022474.1:32591575-32601849 GCA_011952105.1 Coreoperca whiteheadi | reverse complement strand
TTAGTCCCTCTAAGCAGAAGATTGTCGCCATTTCGGTGTTGGTGGCTAGCGTCACGATCAACAGAAATGTATTGGAATGATTAAATGTTGATTCTCTCCCCTCCAAATAAATGTATTCTTCGGACAGGTGGGAGCATGCTGCACCCACACAATACCACGCAAGTGAGTACTATTTTTTTTCTCTGATTATCGTAAGGCACTGTAGCAGAATGTGTTGGACACTAGAATTCTATTCAGTTTTTCTGAACCAGGACAATACTGCAGTCACATTAAACTCTGGTAGCTAGCTAGTCAGAGTTTTCCATCTTTTACTTTTTGTCACTACCCTACATCAGGATACATCAGTCACTATTGCAATGTATTTTCCATCCACAGCCTGGAGTGGGGCTTAGAGAGCCGCGGAGACCATGAGGACCAACGTTGGTGTGGATGATACCCGGGTTGTTCTGAGGTGAACAACCTTCTCTGACCAGTCCCTACCAGTAAGAGCAGTACTAGATGTCCTCCACATCCATTGCAGTTGAATAACCTGAGGAGGTCACCTGCATCTCATCGCTGCCCTCCACACTGCATTACCAGCCTCACCCAGCGATGCAGGTGGATCAGCTGCTGCCAGTCCAGGGAAGACAGACGAGGCCCCAGGTCTGTGAACAGTGTTATTTCTTCAATGTTTAAGTGGCAGCTTTGTACATTACCGTCACATAAGGTTTTGCACTCCTGGGCTAAGTTCATTTCATGCAGTAAACTGTATTTTTACACAGTATTGCTAAAGGCCTTAAAGCCCACCCCCAACATCGGTGAAGTGTCCATGCCTGACATTTTCTCCATTGTTGAAGACGACCTTTACATGATTTCTTTGTTTTGTGAAGCCAAGACTATCAGAATTTATGTGATGGCTGATCGATTTTAGTGTTAGGTTTGATCAGTTTTCAACTTTACCATCTGTGCTCCTCCTAATGTCTTCTCCCTTTCCACTCTCTCCAGGAAGAGAGACAGGACTAAGCACATGGGCTAGGTTTTATCTCCTGGAAGGCCCAGGTGCACTAGATCAACTGACGGCCCTCCACTGATAGGCTATTATCAGTTCTGGCCGACATTGTGTAGCCTAATGAAGGCCCTCCTCCAGAGTGCAGATCTCGCCCATTCATGCATTCACATGCAGTGTTTACCACTTTGTAGAAAAATTGGCTGCTTATATTAACAACACTGTGATGATATAAAACAATTAAATAGCCTAGATCTTTTTAAATAAACCAAAAGCCTTGGAAACAGGGATGGGGAAGCACACAAACGATCAAAGTCTGATCAAATATGAGATAGGGATGAATCTTTTTCAGGTTACTTGTGCTGTTTCTTGCTGTAGATATAACAAGATTCTTGGGGGGATAATCTTTCTGGTGGCGCACTGTGGATGAATTCTTAAAAAAACAATAAACACTTAATTTTGGGTGGTAACACGTTACTTGATTCAGGATACAGTTAGCTAAGCAGCTAGCTTGGATGGCCTTTGTGACTGACTAGTGTTAGCCTGTTCCCTGCTGGCTAGCATATTAGCAGTTAGCTTGCCAGCTAGTTCACTAACTGGCCATGTGAGTAGTCACTACATCACCAAGAAAATAACATGGGCAGATGTGTTTTGCTTTGCCACTTTATGGTATGACTGGGCCTTAATACATTCATGGATGCATGTGTGTTGGTGAACTTGTGTGTGCGTGCATACAATGGGCCTAATGGAAAAAAAAATTTTTTTTATCATTGTCTTAAACCTCTATAACTTTTTTCCTAGAGGTGTGTTTCTACGAGTGCACACATCTGCAAATGGACCTTTTTCACAGCAGACATTTAGACTTTAGAAAAGCACAAATGTCTGCTGAGGAAAAGGTCTATTGGTTTCCATTTGATGAAACGGTGCACGTTTGTGAAACTCAATCATTATCATAACCTCAAATGGTCATATAAGACACATTTTTTGGCTTTCAAGTGTAATTCATGTAAATGTTACCCAGGACTAAAAAGAACAATTTCACACCTCAGAGCCTGAAGTCCTCAGAAAATAGCAACCAACAGCAGAACTAATTCACCAGTGTCAGCTGTACAAGAGGATCCTTTTACTATACCTGTCAATGCTATACTTGCAGAGCTATAGCATAACATTTAATCAATATTGTCTCAATGTGCCTATTGCCAGCTTGCCCATCAAAAGCAAACTGGACTGGGGAACAACCATTTTAGGGGGGTGTGGGACACACTTTTTTTAAATAAAGCACTTCCTTTACTTCTTAAACTGTTTTGGTTTTAGATGACAAAAAAAAAGAAATAATGCATATGTAATCATGAAAACGTCTAAATGTCATTTTTGGAGGGAGATGGCAAAGAGGAGGGAGAACCAAGCCCTCCCATAGAAAAAAATGCTATATTCAACTGCCCAACGATTGTATCATTTCTTACCAGCCTGAGTAGAAGAAGGAAAGTTTTAATCAACTAAGGAAAATGCTATGTCAACTCATAGCTATATTATTGTAATAGTTGTAATATAAATCCTTTCAAAATTTGAAAGACATCTTTCAGTTAAACGGAAACTTTCTGTGGGTTCCTTTTCAGGATTCATGTTAATACTATTTCAAGCCGTGTGCTGACACCTCCTTTGAGACAGGTGGGAGCTTCCTACATAACTTCCACCTTAGTTAAGAGAAATGTATTTTAGGTCAAAATAAGTGTTTCACAATATTGTATTGTGGAGAGCTGCTTGAAATGTCCTTGTTTGTCAAGGTCTGGGCTGCATGCTCAGTCACTTACTACTTTACTACTAAGTAGTGACTGCACGCTGGAGATTCTTGGGGGGAAGCACTAGCCTGTCAGGGTTACTGTGTCAAAATTAGCTGTAGGGTCATTTCTTTTTTTCTTCTTTTTTTATTAATCTGTTTATTGAGGAAACATCACAATCAATCATATAATGTACAGGTATTCCTCAGTATGGTAATTTCTGAGGCCAAGATTGTTGGTATTTTTGTCCACAAGCACTTACTGTACATAGAAATTCAGTAAATATACAACAACTGCAATCTAAATGCATTACAAACTGCACAGATGTTACTTTCTGACCACCCCCTTAGCTACTCCAGTTAGGAGTTGACGAGGTAAGGAGGACCCAAATGCAGACAACGCTCGGGGAGTGGAGTTTTTATCGGCGTGTCCCAGCAAGTAAACAGGTGAACTTGGAACACAGGGAGGAAACCAGAAAACCAGGAACATGACAAGTATCCATGATGAAGACGAAACACGAATGAGAAGAACGCGGGGACGAAACCATGGGAGGGCAAACAATGATCCAACGACAAGACAGGGAAACACACGAACTAAATAGACTCAGGGGAGGTAAAGACAACGAGGCACAGGTGCAGGACAAACACAGGTGAACACAATCAGGGAATCAGGGACAGGAAGTAAAGCCCGACAGAGACAGAGGGGAACAGACACCTACCAAAATAAAACAGGAATAACCAGACTAAATGCCAAAACATAAACTAAATGGACATTTTCAAAATAAGACATGAACTAACACAAGACACTCAAAGAACTAAAGCAGTCCAGAGACAGACAGTATAAAACAAAACACACTCCCAAAAGCCCAACATATACACTGAAGAACCAACAACATAACATTACCCCCTCCTTTAAGGCTTCCAGACGTCCCTCAGAACAAGACAGACCCACCAAAAAAAAAAAAAATCAAGGCCACTGGGCCAGGAGTCCAAAAACCCAGAGTCCAAAAAAGAGTCCAACACGAATGAGGGTGGGCGGAGGGAGGTCAGGGGGAGGGCCAAAATCCAGGAGGAAAAAGACCAATGACAATAGTCACCGGGTCAGGAAGGGGTGATGAGAGGACCAGACAGGGACAGGGGACCGCAGACCTGGACAGAGAGCGCAGGACAGGGGACTGGGCATGGGACAAGGGACTGGGTGCCGGACCGGGCGCGGTACATGGGACTGGGCGCCGGACCGGGCGCGGGACAGGGGACTGGGTGCTGGATAGGGGACTGGGCGCTGGACAGGGGACTGGGCGCCGGACAGGGGACTGGGCACCGGACAGGGGACCGGGAGCCCGACAGAGAGAGCGAGATGGCGGACGGCCCGGGGAATGGCCGGGACTAGGGGCCTCGGGCGGTCGGCCCGGGGACTGGACCGGATGGGAACCGGCGCTGAGGGGTTCGGGCGGTCAGCCCGGGGACTGGACGGGACTAGGGCGAGGGACTGAGGGCTGGACGGAGTCAGGTCGAGGCGCGGAGGCTGCTCGGCGTGGCGTGGAAGGCGTGGAAGCGGCTGCTCGGTGAGGCATGGAAGCTCGGGCCCTGCCCGGGGAGAAGGCGTCGACCGGGCACAACATAACAACTCCAACTGTCGCAGATTCAAGGTTTGAATGCATTAAACTGATCACATCGAATGATCTTAATTATGGTAAGGGGAAGAAGCAGGTTTACACTCACTTCTGGCTATCAGAATAACATCAGCATTGATATCACAAACTGAGCCTCTCCATCTCTCTCTCTTTCTCTGCACCACTTGACTGGTGCTGTAGTTTTCAGAATGGCACAGATCTCCTTTTAACAGGTTTCTTTCTTTCAGAATTGTTGTATATCTGCATTTTTCCAGTTTTGCTTTTGGCCCCTCTGTGGTTTGGTTGAGGCCTGCTGGGCCTCGGAATTCAGTCACACGTTGTTTTCGATCCACTGTTCATGTCTTGGAGGGCAGCAGAAATTCCCTCTAGTCTTAAAGTCTTCTGCACGAGGAGGTGTTTGTGTCACAATATCGTATCAGAATTCTAATTTCTAATGGATTAATAACATTTTAAGTTTAAGTTCTTTGTATCTCATGAATTTCTTTTGTCTGTCTGCTTATCTCTCTCTTCAGAGGGGTGAGAAGAGGAGGGCTTAGCAGACACGCCCTCTGTGGTATTCAGCATTTTCTTTTTACCAGCCATGATAAATGAACTGTTGTGTAGACACATTTCCTGCTTCATTAATAGGTGAATATGTAGCATCCAGTAACCATAGGGATGTTCAAATGATTAATATTAAGGTTAAGACAACAAGAGGCCAGTTGAAAATATTCTTGGTGATATGTCATTAGAGTGGCAAGCATGGACTTAAACTACTGAAAATGTATCCCATATTATCACTTATGCTGTCCCTAACTATTATGGATGTCCTGAAAGAATAGTTTGTTAATGCAGAACAATGTGATCCATACTTTGTACGTCATATGAATTTCTTTACATAAACAGTTCTTGTTGAAAGGCTCTAGTGGCATCGGCATGACAACATCAAGTCCAACACTCCTCTTATATTGTTACTTAACGTTTGATTAATACATTTGATTGTGCATGGCACAGTCATTTTCTTTACTCCTTTAGGTCTTAGGACTAAATGGTTTCACATGTCCTGGTTTCACTTATGAGGACCAGAGATTGGTAGATGTTCCTTAAAAGAGGGTGGTGTCAGGTTGTGTTATGCACTGGTCAGGGAGAGTAGCTTGTAATTTACTAGACTGGCTTAGCTTGCTCATGCTTTTGAGGCTTTGCAGGCCGTAATAAATTGAGAAATTGTCATCCAACCTTCCATTAGTGACCTGAGTCCAGCAAAGGTTATGGGACAGAGGAGGTTGCTGGAGACAGCTTTTCGGCTCTGTTCAGTGTTGATTCACTAAATTTGTTTCAATATATTATCTGCTAAAATGTAGGTGCAGACTAGCTTTTAGGTGACGGCTGAATCAATATTGAGTCAGTGGCAGTAATGGTTGAAAATCCGACGTTTATTCAACCATAATTCAATCTCGGGCACCAATATAGATTCAGTACTTCTGCTTAAAAACATTTGAGTTGTTTTAATCTGATTTTTTTCTTATCTGGAATATGTGAAAACCTTTCGTAAATTACTGGTACATGTAACTTAAAAGATTTGGTCCATTGTCTTTTTACAAGAGTATGTGTGTATTGGAGATGGGCAGTGTGCCTGGAGAGCAACTTGGGTTTCAGGCCTTTTGCAAAATGCTATTTCAGCCATGTACGGCATGAGAAGAGCAGAGACTATCAATGCAAGCTCATGTTACACACTCAGTGTTGATGGATAGCTGCACATGGCAGATGAGCTGCTCTCCAGCCAGCGTCAAGCGGAACTAACTTTCAGCCCCGGGGTTGAGCAGTTTAGAATTTTTAACAAGTTCAGCCGGAGGGCAAATCTCTTCCACAGGGTACCAGAAAGGTTAAGGTCAGCCCTGCTTAATGGAAACACTTCATGAACCACTGAACAACAATATCATATATTTGACAAATGGTACATTTCATGATGCATATTGTCGGTGTTGGGCAAGCTTCTTGGAAAGTGTAGTGAGCTAAGCTACCACTTATTTTACATTAAATGAAACTTTACTACACTGAAGCTAGCCCCAGAGAGAGTTACAGCAACATGGCAAAAGTAGCTTGATATCCATCCATCTTCCTCCTCTTATCCAGGGCGGGGTCGAGGGGGCAGCAGTCCAAGCAGGGATGCCCAGACTTCCCTCTCCCCAGACACTTCCTCCAGCTCTTCCGGGGGAAACTGAGGCATTCCCAGGCCAGCTGAGAGACATAGTCCCTCCAGCGTGTCAGCCTCCTTCCAGTTGGACATGCCTGGAACACCTCCCCAGGAAGGCGTCCAGGAGGCATCTTGAACAGATGCCCGAGCCACCTCAGCTGACTCCTCTCGATGTGGAGGAGCAGTGGCTCTACTCTGAGCTCCTCCCGAGTGACCGAGCTCCTCACCCTATCTCTAAGGGAGCGCCCAGCCACCCTACGGAGGAAACTCATTTCGGCCGCCTGTATCCAGGATCTTGTCCTTTGGTTCATGACCATAGGGGAGAGTAGGAATGTAGATCAACTGGTAAAAAGAGAGCTTCGCCTTGCAGCTCAGCTCTTTCTTTATATTGACCGCATCACTGCAGAAGATACACCGATCCGCCTGTCGATCTCCCGTTCCATCCTCCCTCACTCGTGAACAAGACCCCAAGATATTTAAACTCCTCCACTTGAGACAGGAGCTCTCCACCAACCTGAAGGGGGCAAGCCACCCTTTTGATGTAGCTTACTACATCAAAGCTATTTTTTTTTTTTTTACATTGACTTCATTCCAAATCATTGCTACCTCAGCAGAGGTGTGAAAAGTATTCTCATTCATTACTCAGGTAGAAGTACAGATGCTAGGGTTTAAAAAGACTTCTGTGGAAGAGGAAGTATCAACTCAAGCTTTTTACTCCAGTAAAAGTGTAAAAGTACTGGTTTCAAAACTACTTAAAGTATAAAAGTAAATGTAATGTAAGGAAAAAAATGCCATTAAGGACTAAAGCTTAGGCTGCCCACAGGGGCCTATAGTGCACTCCCCCACCTCCTCAAACAAACATTGTTCTAAAGGCCATAATGATTATAATGTTAAAACATGTTAGCACCAGGCTACCTGTTTCAGCTGCATATATGCCCAATGAAAATAAACACATGTTAGTATAATGCAAATACATTAAAGAAATATATGACGGACATCTTTGTACTGGGCTACATACGTCTGCTGTAATTTATTACTTTCTCTGAGTAACTACCAATACTGGCTGTGTCCCTGAAGGAGTGTGATGAGATCTGTGTCATGTGCAGCTGCGATGGCTTGCACTAACCAATAAGGTGTCGGAATGGTATATGTTTATACTTGTCATCCAACCACAGTCACATTCACTCTGTCCGGATGGCGCCATTTATGTGGCTAGGTTTTTGTTTTTTTTAACGTCAACAAGCCGGAATAAAAATAAGCCGGAATGAAATAGGACTAACGAGGCTATTTTTAAAATGTAAGGAGTAGAAAGTACAGATAACTGTGTGAAAATATAAGGAGTAGAAGTAAAAAGTCAGCTGAAAAATAATTACTCCAGTAAAGTAGAGATACCCAAAATTTCTACTTAAGTAAGGTAACGAAGTAGTTTTACTGAAGCACGAGTGTCTGTATTCCCCTGCAGCAGAGACGTCGTAGGCATCAGCTTGGGAAAATATAACATTAGCTTGTGTGGATGCTACTTCACTACTTGATCAAGAAAAGAGCCAAACTACTGAAAAGCTATTTGATTGAGAAAATAGCGACACTATCACCACGAGAACTGTAGTTAAACTTCTATTGCTGCTACTTGTAGTGCCGCTACTGGTCAACGCTGCGTATTGTTCACTGAATCCTAAAGTTCATCAGTACCTTGGGAAGGCGCTCTTTTGAATGCTATGCATGAGAAGCAATCCTACTTTTTGCTCACAAAACAAGGACATTTTAAATCATGCAACATACTTTCCTTTAATTATGACCATCATCACAATTAAAAATGAAGTTAATCTAAAAAACAATCAACAAATATAAATCTAATCTTAGATTGGTATGATAGACAGTAAGACTACTAATTGTTATCAGTGTCTTCATCACCATTCATCATCTGTAAGAAGGACAGGGGTTAAGACTGGAGGCTTTGAGGCTGTGGCTGGTGACTTTGGTGATGGTCTGACATGGTAAATTGACAGCTGGGTCTAACTTTAGCAGGAGTTCGTCTTTTAATGGAAGCTGACTGCTATAGGCATGTACTTAAGTCTTGGACATCATAAAACAGTGTCATGATCCAGTCCCAAGTCTGGATAAATGCAGAGGGTTGTGTCAGGAAGGGCATCCGACGGAAAACCCATGCCAAATGTGAATCGTGACAATGACTTCCATACCGGATCGGTCGGGGCCCGGGTTAACAACGACCGCCACCGGTGCTGTTGACCTACAGGGTACCGGTGGAAATTGGACTACTGTTGGTCGAAGACGAACAAGGAGAGGAGGGTATGTTCGTAGGCAGAGAGAGAAGAGGAAAGCTAAGAATGTAGGACTGACAGTAGGGACTTTGAACGTTGGGACTATGACAGGGAAGGCTAGAGAGTTGATTGACATGATGCAGAGAAGGAAGGTGGACATACTGTGTGTCCAGGAGACCAGGTGGAAAGGTAGCAAGGCTAGAAGCTTAGGAGCAGGGTTCAAGTTGTTCTACCATGGGTCGGACAGGAAGAGAAGCGGAGTAGGAGTTATCCTGAAAGAGGAGTTCGTGAAGAATGTTCTTGAGGTGAAAAGAGTGTCAGACAGGTTGATGAGCCTGAAGCTGGAAATTGAAGGGGTGATGTTCAATGTTGTGAGTGGTTATGCCCCACAGGTAGGATGTGAGTTAGAAGAGAACGAGAAATTCTGGAGTGAGTTAGATGAAGTGATGAGAATGTGATGGGCAGGTTTGGTCTTCAGGACAGGAACGCAGAAGGACAGATGGTGGTAGACTTTGCAAAGAGGATGGAAATGGCTGTAGTGAACACTTTCTTCCAGAAGAGGCAGGAACATAGGGTGACATATAAGAGCGGAGGAAGAAGCACTCAGGTGGACTACATCTTGTGTAGACGTTGTAATCTGACAGAGACCAGTGACTGTAAAGTAGTGGTAGGGGAGAGTGTAGCCAGACAACACAGGATGCTAGTGTGTAAAATGACTAAATGACTCTGGTGGTGAGGAAGATGAAGAGGACAAAGGCAGAGCAGAGGACGAAGTGGTGGAAGAATGTCGTGTAGTTTTCAGGGAGGAGCTGAGACAGACTCTGGGTGGTCAGGAAGTGCTCCCAGATGACTGGACCACTACAGCTAATGTGATCAGGGACACAGGTAGGAGGGTACTCGGTGTGTCATCTGGAAAGAGGAACGTGGACAAGGAGACTTGGTGGTGGAACCAGGAAGTTCAGGAGTGTATACAGAGAAAGAGGTTAGCAAAGAAGAAGTGGGACACTGAGAGGACTGAAGAGAGTAGACAGGAGTACAGGGAGATGCAGCGTAAGGTGAAGGTAGAGGTGGCAAAGGCCAAACAAAGAGCATATGAGGACTTGTATGCTAGGTTGGACACTAAAGAGGGAGAGGTGGATTTGTACAGGTTGGCCAGACAAAGAGATAGAGATGGGAAGGATGTGCAGCAGGTTAGGGTGATTAAAGATAAGGATGGAAATGTATTGACAGGTGCCAGGAGTGTGATGAGGAAAATGAAAGGAAACGAAGAGTAGAAGAGGTGGCTGGTATGGAGCAGGAAGTAGCAAAGATTAGCAAGAGTGAAGTGAGGAGGACATTGAAGAGGATGAAGAGTGGAAAGGCAGTTGGTCCTGATGACATACCTGTGGAGGTATGGAAGTGTCTAGGAGAGGTGGCAGTTGAGTTT
>CM022474.1:32562935-32588575 GCA_011952105.1 Coreoperca whiteheadi | reverse complement strand
GTCTTTGTATTCTCAACACATTAATAGTCCAAAAAGGCATAACAGTGCACACTTTTAAGACCGTCTCTTCATGGTGTTGCATTTGCTTGTTCACATGAAAAGGGACAAAAGTAGTTCTGTGAAGACTGTAAGGAGAGCGCTACAGAGAGAAGTTCAAACCCTGCCTTCTTTTGCACCTCCACTCACCTGGCCAATCACTGTGCACTTTGTTTGAAGCATACTGAGACCCTTAATCTGTAGAATGCCCAGTGTAGCAATGTATTCAGTTTTCAAAGTACAATATGTTGCACGTCAGTCATCGAGTCAATTACATATTACAATGCTCTATCAAACTGAGATGTTACTCTAACCTTATTCTGCTTAAAGGGACACAGTTCTACACACACAAAGACACCACATGTTCCTGAAATACTCTTCCATGGAAAACAGGGCTCAAAGCCAGAACGGATAGCTACAACACATAGACATAACCTTCCAACAGTGCAAGCACATAAGAGCTCCTGCTGTGAGGGTTTGAACACTGGGCTTTCATCCAGGGGAAGTGTAGCGCAGAAGGGAGTGGTAGAGCGTAACAGAAAGAAACTACATTTCCTTGTCCTGTTCCTAATGATGAAGAATTGTTTTCTGTTATTTCTTGATTTGCTGGACATGAGAACTTTATATTGGAATAGCTTTTCACTATTTTAATTTGGAAGAAAATTCTCATCTTTGAAAGTTTGCTGTTCCCAATACTCAACTGTCTTCAAAGTGGGCGCACATACCATTTTATCTGATCCACTTGAAACGGATCCAATTCAAGTGATGAAGGAGGGGTATTTTCACTGGGGACTGAGTTACCCAAAGGCTATTTCAAGCAGTATCAACTGTGTCCTCCTGGCAATGGACTGTGCAAATGAAAGAGGGTAAGAAGAACACTGACGTTTAATGAGTGAAGGAGAACTATAAATTATTTTTGCCTTTCCAATCTTCTGCTTTATCCATCAGCCTTTTATAGGCTTCGATAACTAAACTAGCTTGTTAATATGTCCCAATCATGAAATAAAAAAGGAAAGGAAAAGTTCACCTGACTGAAATGAATCTCTTCATTTCCACGTCTTCTATTCTTATTGTTCATTACAACATTTAACTCTCACTAAGCATCCTGACAGTAAACAGCAGTACTAAAGAAAATGTCACATGAAGAAGACGCCAGCTTGATTAAAACCTTGAGTCACACATGGTAGGCTTACCTATTTAGTGAAAAACATTGTTGCTCAGCAACCATGTTAACCTCAACTGGGTTCATTGGAAGGAATTATTTTTACTGCTAGGTAACTTTAGCCTACTGAGAAGTATTAAGACATATTAGAAACCACCAGGACAGTAGCTATTTCCTGTTAGAGTTATTCGAAACACATGGCTCTAGCTTGTGGTGTTATGTGAACGGTAAACGAATGAAACATAATTATTTACAACAAAAATCTCTCTTATGTTGTAAGATATATTGTTCCTGTGTAGTCTCTCTAGTCTTGTTTCTACCTGGGATGACTCTAATCCAGCACTAATAAGCTCTGGATGTGTCTCCAGATTTACCCGCCATTAATCTTAATTTCAGAATGAAATTTAAGCCTCAGAACTGTAGGCCTACCTGCTGAGTCAAACTGTGTGCTGCCGGCAACATGAGACAGGGCAAGAGCGGGGTTCACATACCAAAATGATGTTCTGTTAAGCCTCGGAGATGACGAGCATATCTCAGTATGACTCTCTACCTCTGTCCACTCACCCACTTGCTTGGACTATTGAAAATCCAAACACAACTGGCTACAAATATCTAAAAGATAGTGGTCAGTATAGTATCAAACTCATTGGCACCAAAATCCTCTTTTCCAGGCCACTACTGCTTACCTGAATGAGGTTGCTGCACTCCCAGAGCACACCGTCAATCACACTCCCAAAAGCATGCATACAGTTAAAACTAAAAATTAAATACAATTGACATCCAGTGAGTAAAAGTCTGTTGCTTCTTAAACACAGATGTGGTCTGCGATAAGAAGAATGAATATAGGTAAGGAGTTTGGTGCAGCTACTGATAAAGTTTAACATTTTGCTTTTTCTTCAAATAATGGGCCAACAAAAGCAGGAAAAGACCTCAGGTTTCCAGCAGTGCAGTTTGGGGACAGGGCAGAAATGTATGCAAGGGTGAGACATACTGCTAGTTACTTGGCTTAGGGTAGGTGTTATCAGCATACCAGTGAAACATATTTTTGAGTGACATGGCCTAGAGGGAGTATTTAAATTGAGAAGCGACCTGGGCCATAAATTGAACCTTGGAGAATCCCAAATGACTCTGGGGCAAAAGATAAAATTGAATTTCTGATGAAAGCTAAGTAGCGGTTACATGATAAGGAAAATAAGACGCAAACTAAGTTGTACCAAGTTCTAAAAGGAAGAGGATTGCAAAATTCCCTGCATCAGCTGTCAGTGGCCAACTTGCTATCATTCTGATATTGATAGCTGCTTGTGCAAAGCTACCTAGGGTCCTGGGTGTCAGGGTGGAGAAAACACGTCTCAGTGAAATTCTCCCTGAAGTTCTGTAGTGCCATATATCTAGGTCTCTGACTTCTGTCAGCGGAGGGCAGAAAATAAACTTGTCTGCAGTAGCTGGTTACACTGATATAGAGAACACTGGCATAACCTACATTCCTAATGTATGGAAACAAGCAGATGTGGTAGACCTAGCAATACCACGGTGTAAAAATCCTCCACTGCATGCAAGATCATTGTATATCCTGCTACTATAGCTAACATCACAACAACAGCAGATCTCGGCTAGAAATTAAGCTGAATGACCGTGGGCAAGTCATTTAATGTTACCTTGTACTGTACTTTGTTACTTTGTTTCCCCTTTACAGAGCTAGGGCTGTGTACAAAAACCAGAGACTTTTTCAGTGCACACACTGAACGGACAGCTAGTGAACTGTGAGGAGATAATCCACCAAGACTCTGACTCTGGGCATGACAAAGACACGTAAGGTTACCAAGGGGCTTTTCTTCCCGGGTTTTATTCCTGGCACCTCGGGGCTGACCCCTCTGTAACCTCCGCTCAGACCTCCGTAGGTGGACACTGACTGATGCCCGGCTATCCCCACCATAGCTTTGTTTTTGAAGTCCGAGTCCTGGTCGGAGCCGCTGTAAATCACTTTGGTACTGTATTCCATGTCGGCCCTGAAAACCTCCTCCTCTCGGCGGTCCAAAGCTCCTCTGCTAGAGTTGTTAACAGTATCTCTCAGCTGGTGCTCTGTGCTCCCAATCTGGGCAGAGTCAGTTAATAGGACAGCTATCTGAGCTAACTAGTTTAAAAGCAGCAGTTACTTTAGCAACAAGTAAAGCTATCTGTCCATCAGGAAACTTCAAAAATCACAGAGTGTAGAGGCAGAGCAGCAAGAGGACATCAGAGGGAAAAGCAGAAAATATTTTCTCCATAAAATATGTGACATTGCACATGGAGCTGCTGTGATGCAAAAAACATGTCAGACTCGATCTCACAATAAGGTTTTATCAACATCCTTATCATCATTGGCACTATAGGAACTATTTTCTTTCTACCGGTAGTTCGTAAATGAAACAAATCTACATTTACAAATTTATTTTTTTGCCGCTTTGAGCACCACAAGCTGAGTGCCATATAGTCCCATTATATATTGGCCGATATCTTTCAAATGCGGCAACTCCCACCAAACCAACCAAAATGGATAAATAGCACTCAGGGCTTGACATTAGCGCCAGCCCACCCGCCAAACGCGGGTAGAGTTCAGCAGTGGCGTGTAACAGTCACTCTTACTAGCCACTTTGGCAGGTGGCATTCAGGGCTGCACTCTGAAAGTCAGAAAATAACCACAAAACTAACTGATAGAAATGGAGAGCAGTGTGACGCCGGACAGCATGTTGCAGGGCAGCGTGACTCCAGTCTGGCTGCTCTGACGCTCTCTGCTCCAGTGATGACTGTCAGTGAAGTTGCTAAACAACTTTTGAACCAGATGCTGGTCCAACCTCCTCTACTGCCATCCATTGATCGATTCTACAGCTGACAGCGCTGTCAGCAGCCTGGTAGGAGAGACGCTCTGGGTGCGCTGAGATTTTATAACTAAACTATGAGCAGGACACGCACTTTTATTTTCTCTGTGTGTAATGTGGTGTAAAAACATCACAGATGACAAAAAAAAATTCATTAAAACATGAGTTCCCTTTCAAGGGAACTTCAATGCTGCATCAGCTGACGCTATGGGGAACGCCTTCAGCGTGACTGCCTCTGAATCTCTGTATCAACTTAGACCAATCTTGATTGGGTTTAACGTCAACACGTGACGCACGCCGGCGGAACCGGAAGTATAAAGGGAGACGGCTTCACTGTTGTCGTCAGTCTTCAGCAAGCGCGCTGGGTCGCTAATTCCCACCCGTTTTCGGGACCGGAAGCTCGCATCACGGCTTCTTCCGACCGGAACGGGGGACGTGTTCAGAGGCCACACACTTGTGTCTGCACGGAGAGCAGGCTCTGTCAGCCCTGAGGGGTGACTGTGAGCAAGGTAAGTGCCCTCTCTGAGGAGAGATAAGACACTCTGCTCTCGAATGACTGTTTGTTGTAACAATCTACGCAGCACTCAGGCCAGAGTTGCGTCCTCGAATAAATTCTCTCTTGTACAATGGGGCCATAAAACAAATCCCCACCTGAGGGATGCATACCGGGTTCTACAGCCGGTACTTCATAGTCCCGAGAGAGACGGTGGTTTGCGTCCCGTTTTAGATCTTCGTCACCTGAACCGTTTTTTTGAGGAGACTTCGGTTCCGGATGCTGACGATCCCTAGGATTGTGATTCTGATTCAGTCCGAAGACTGGTTCGTCACAATTGATCTAAAGGATGCGTACTTCCACGTCTCGATCATTCCGGGACACCGGAAGTTCCTGCGGTTCGCTTTCGGGGGGCAAAGCTTACTAATATCGGGTGCTTCCCTTCGGCCTAGCACTCTCCCCTTGCACCTTCACGGAGTGTATGGACTCTGCCATACACTCCGGATGGGGCGCGGTTTGGGAAGGCCGCACAGCCCGAGGTCTGTGATTGACCCCGAGACGGTGCAGATGATATAGAGGAGATTCGGCAGAGCACAAGTGGACATGTTCGCGTCCTCAGACAACGCTCACTGCCCCCTCTGGTTGAAGGGGATGAGGCCTCTGGATGGATTGACTACAGCACCGTTCGAGCCACTGGACGATGCATCAGACAGGTGTCTAGCCTTAAAGATGGCGTTTCTGCTGGCCATGACTTCTCTCAAGAGTGGGAGATCTACAGTCCCTGTTGGTGGCTCCTGCTAACCTGGAGATCGTTCCAGGCGCAGTTAGAGTTAGACCGCTTAAATAATCCGGGATCTGTGGCTCTCTTGTCTTGAAGTGTGCCCTGCTGGCTTCACACTCTGACAGGCATCCCTTCAGCATGGTGGAGTTGGTACTGCGTTCCCCATAGCGTCAGCTGAAGTTCCCTTGAAAGGGAACGTACCAGGTTACGTATGTAACCATGGTTCCCTGATAGGGAACGAGACGCTGCGTCTTGCTGCCATACTTCCAGCGTGCCTGTGAGCGGCTTGCTTCAGTCGATCAGAAGGCTGACGACAACAGTGAAGCCGGCTCCATTCATACTTCTGGTTCCGGCGGCGTACGTCACGTGTTGACTTTAGACCCAATTAAGATTGGTCTAAGTTGATACAGAGATTCAGAGGCCGTCACGCTAAAGGCGCTCCCCATAGCATCAGCTGACGCAGCGTCTCGTTCCCTATCAGGGAACCATGGTTACATAGGTAACCTGGTACGTTTTACACGTAAATCATGAGAACCAAGTAGGCTGATATTGATTGGCAGTTAGTTTGACAAAAAGGGAACGAATAGTTGAATTTTTGTATTGAACAGCCACTATATATATATATTTAATTATTGGTGTAATGAGCAATATATAGGCATCATGGCTAGTAATTTTGATGAGTTGCTAGTAACTTTTGGAAAACCACTAGCCTTAGTGGATGGTAAGCAAAAAAGTTAATGTCAAGCACAGATAGCACTATAGGTAAGAGGAAGAATATGTATTTTTGATTTTGGGGTAAACTGTCTCTTTAACATTTGTATATTGTCCACTGTACAGTGGGTTACAACTTTATTTATTATTGTCAAACAGCTTTTCCATTTTCATTTTAATGTAGTCATAGAACACCCATAAGAGATGCCCAGACTTTCCTCTCTCCAGACACTTCCTCCAGCTCTTCCGGGGGAAACAGACGTTCCCAGGCCAGCCAAGAGACATAGTCCCTCCAGCATGTCCTAGGTCTTCCCCGGGGCCTCCTCCCAGTTGGACATGCCCTCCCCAGGGAGGTGTCCAGGAGGTATCCGTGACAGAGCCACCTCAGCTGACTCCTCTCGATGTGGAGGAGCAGTGGCTCTACTCTGAGCTCCTCACCCTATCTCTAAGGGAGCGCCCAGCCACCCTGCGGAGGAAACCCATTTCGCCCGCCTGTATCCAGGATCTTGTCTATTTGGTCCTGACCCAAAGCTCATGACCATAGGTGAGACTAGGAAAGTAGATTGACCGGTAAATAGAGAGCTTTGCCTTGCAGCTCAGCTCCTTCTTCACCACAACAGACCGGTATATCAACCCATCACTGCAGAGGATACACCGATCTGCCTGTCGATCTCCCATTCCATCCTTCCCTCACTCGTGAACAAGAACCCAAGATACTTACCACCCTTTGCTGCCTGAGAACCATGGCCTCGGTCTTGGCGGTGCTGATTCTCATCCCAACCGCTTCACACTCGGCTGCAAACCATCCCAGTGGACGCTGAAGGTCCTGGTTTGATGAAGCCAACAGGACAGCGTCATCTGCAAAAAGCAGAGACGAGATCCTATGGTCCCCAAACCGGACTCCCTCCGGCCCCTGGCTGCGCCTAGAAATCCTGTCCATATAAATAACGAACAGGACCGGTGACAAAGGGCAGCCCTGCTGGAATCCAACATGCACCGGGAACAAGTCTGACTTACAGCTTTTAGCAGAGGGCCCCAGACCCCATACTCCCAGAGCACCCCCCCACAGGGTGCCGCGAGGGACACAGTCGAATGCCTTCTCCAGATCCACACAGCAAGTGGACTAGTTGGGCAAACTCTCATGAACCCTCCAGCACCCTGGAGAGGGTCTAGAGATGGTCCAGTGTTCCACAACCGGGACAAAAACCGCAGCAGCTCTGGAGGCAGAAATACCTGCTGAATTGGCCAGAAGGAGAGAGGCGAGAATATGTCCAGTTAGTAACATGCATTAATGAGATAAGAATGCATACAGGTTAATTCATATGTATTAGGTTTACTCACAGAACTCAGGGGATTTTTTTAAAGCATGTTGTGGTCGGCCAGTTTCAAATCCCTGCCTTTGTCTTGTCCTCGCTCAGTCTAAAGCACTCCCACACAGCTGAGCTCTTCAGCATCTCGTCTTCTCTTTCAGATGAACTGAATCATGTTTACGTCTGGCTGAGTTTACTGGGACACGTGACTCACCGCTAATATCTCCCGTTTGACTTTTAACAAGCTACTGTAATGTGCAGTAGATTCATAATAATGGTTAATGTTATGGTTCTATTTTATTGGGAGGTTCTTTGGGTTTTGATTAGTCTGTTCCTTGTCTTTGTAGTCCATCTGAGTTCTGTTTGTTTAGTTAAATGTAAATGGACTGTACTTGTATAGCGCCTTTCTAGTCGTCCGACTACTCAAAGCGCTTTCACACTACATATCACATTCACCCAGACACACACTTTCATACACTGATGGCAGGAGCTAACTGCCCATTAGTACAAATTAAACTAACCATTCACACACACTCACACACCGAAGGCACAGCTTCGGGAGCATTTTGGGGTTCAGTATCTTGCTCAAGGATACTTCGACACATGGCTGGGGGATGCTGGGATAAAACCGCCGACCTTCCGATTGGTAGACGACCCGCTCTGTCACCTAGCCACAGCCGCCCCCAACCTGTTCTGGTCTTATTTTGAAATTGTTTGGTCCATGTTCTGGGTTTTCATTTAATACTTCCTGTTTTATTTTGGTATGTGTCTGTTCCCTCTGTCTAAGTTACTTCCTGTCCTTGATTGTGTTCTCCTGTCTCGTTCTGCACCTGTGTCCCGTTGTCTCTCCTCCCCTTAGTGTATTTGGTGTGCTTCCCTGCCCTAGTGCTGGATCATTGTTGTATCTCCCCTGTGTTGTACCTTCCTAGTGTTTTTGTTCTCCTAGTATGTTAGTTGTTTTTCACCAGTCTGGATTTTTGTTTGCAGAGTAGCTTGTCTGTTCTCTTGCTGGAAACCCATAATTTAATTAAAGCACCATTCTTCAAGTCTGCATCTGGGTCCTCCTTACTCTTTTCCACCAGCAACACAACAGTTAAAAAGACTAATACATTTAGTTTCTATTATTCTATTTTACACAATGTGAAAGCAACGCAGCTTAACCCAAAATACAAGCGCAGGCACTTCTGTCCATTAAAGCGCCTGCAGGTGTGGCTCTACACTGTAGCTGGCTAAAGTAAATATATTTATTAAGTATAATGATGTTACCTTCCTTCAACCGTCCCATCCTATTAAAACCGGAGTATTGTAGTTCACCAGATTTAAACATATATAAACCCCCCCCCCAAAAAAAAAACAACAAATATTGGAATCCCAAAATTGAAAATTGAATTCCAACCCACTGAACGAATATTCTGGTCCAGCCCTAATATGTATACAGTATGTATATTATATTCATAAGCATTATATGTAAAAGCCACCATTTGCTCTGTCAGCATCATTGTGAGGAAATGGATCAGTGTTGGCTTGGCTGAGCTGCAGAGGTGTCAGAGCATAGTCTGGATGAGTCTTCTAACAATGGCTTGACTTCTTTGCATTGTTCTATGATGTGTGGCAGCCCAGGATTGACTGGCCCGTGTGTGTGTGAGAGAGAGATAGAGTGTACATTACAATAAAGTGCTGTCTGCTTAGACAGAAAGGCAGCAGACACAAACAGTTCATTGACCCACAGGGAGATTTTTGTTAATGCTGTTGTCAGTGGGGCTAATTAGTGATAATGGAATGCAACAGTCCTTCCAGTTTAATCTGAGTCAGAGTTCGGTTATAAAGTGGACAAGGGACACTCTTCCTGGGACAGTCTTTCAGCACTTTATTGCAAGGCACTGGGCATGGCAACAGCATAACCTCCCTGCACCTCTAGAGAAGCAAAGCATAGGGTTGCTCTTTATAAATGCTCTCCGTGCCTTCCCAGGCAAAAGTCCAGAACAAAAAGAGAGCATACTGCACACTAATATTACAAAAAGATAAAAGTCTCATAACATAAATAAATAACCGAAGGCCATTTTTTATGTAAAATATTGCGTAATATAATCGCTAGCTGCTGCAGACATGTTGAGAAGCAAGTTGAAGATACATTCATTGCACTTCGCATTCTATGTGAACACACGTTTACTCATTTATTGCTGAGACTAGAGAACTTGGTTGCGGAACAAGACTAGGCATGGATGTGTGGCATTTGAAATGCCTACTACAAAAATGATTCAAAAGTACTACTCACTTGAAAACTGGATCTTGCTCACGGCTCAGCTCGGCACCAGAATCCTCACCTCGAAAAACACATTACAGACCCTCACACAGCACAAGGACCCAGCCCTATATTATTAAATACAGTTTTATATGACTGATATCTAATGTTTTGTTAGGGGTTGGATGAGGGAAGGAGGACCCAGATGCAGACCGTAACTGAGGAGTGGAGTCTTTGTCGATTACCATAAGGTAGACAGGTGAACTCGAAGAACAGACAGGAAACCAAGGTGCACGACAAAATCCACGACGAGAAGAACGTAGGATAGAACCCACAGGAGGGCAAACCCACGGGAGGGCAAAACATACAAGGCAATGATCCCACACAAGGACAGGGAAACACACGAACTAAATACACTCTGGGGAGGTGAAGACAACGAGGCACAGGTGCAGGACAAACCCAGGTGAATACAATCAGGGAATCAGGGACAGGAAGACGGATGAGACCAGGACAGAGGGAAAACAGACAGATACCAAAATAAAATGGGAAATAACCAGACTGAGAAAACATGAACAAAATAAGCCAGGATATACACAAGGCGCTAGGAGAACTAATGCAACCTAGGAACAATCAAAGTCAAACAAAAACACACACCCCCAAAACACACCCCATAAGACCCACAACATGACATGTTTAAATGTTGGCTTCAGTGATGTGGCTCTGGATTGGCTCATCTCTTACCTGTCCAGCAGCTGCTTCTGTGTTGTTGCTTCTCTTGCCATGCTCCTCTCTTTTGTGGGATCCCCCATGGGTCTATCCTGGGTCCACTTTTTTTACAATATACATGCTACCCCTGGGGCAAATTATGACTAGAGATGATATTGACTTATATTGTTATGCAGATGATATGCAGCTGTATATGCAGGCTCTGAGTCATGTGGCAGTCTAGGGTAAGCATAACTAAGGGATGGTTTGTAATTGTTTGCAATTTATATAAATGATTTGGCTAAAGAATTTAACACTACAAATTGTGATTAAAGAAAACTGAAATAATTCCCTTTTACCCTTTTTTTTTTTACAAAAATTCTTCTTTTACCCAAAGCACCCAGGGCGGGACCTAGCACATTCGGTGCCTTATAGCAAGCTTTATAGCCAATAAATCCTATAGGAAGCGGCAACCTCCGACATCACCTACCTACGAACTATGCAGATTAAAAAAATACCTGGTCTTCTATGATGAACACATTAATTTCATAAGAGGTGTTGATGTGCTTGCTGAATCAGCAGGTAGTGCTCTGGGAGGAATCATTGGTAAAAGTAAAAGCCTGAAGGATATGAGTTTTCAAATTCAAAACTTTTCAAGATTGTGTGTTTCCTGTGTTTGATTACTGGGGTTTGGAGCGTGTGTGAATCAGTGCTAGACAGTGCTATAACATATTTTCTGGGTTTGCACAAATAAGCATCAGAATTAGCTATAGTGGGGGACATGGGTTGGGAACCATGTGAGGCTTACTGGAAGATATGTATAGCTTATGTTCCCAGCTGAACTCTGGTATTTTACCACTTACTGTTGAAACTGGATGCTTTGTCAGTCTGATAGAAGAAAAGCAGATTTGTTCAATGTGCTGTTGACTGGTGTAGAAAAAAAATCAGTTTTCCATTGCCCTTTTTACTAGGAACTGCAAAAACTTTAGTGAGATAAAAACAGATAGTGATTTAGTAAATATGGATGATGCACAAAGGTTGAGTTGGCTAGTTACAAAGCCTGGGAGATGAGAAAAAAATTCCTTTAGCAGGATCAACTGTAGGGACAGTATGTAGCAGTTCTTTGCAGTGTACAGTTCATTTGAAACGAGCGAGGCGTGGGAGCGGCACACACACACACACACACAAACACACACAAACACACTGGCTTCAGGTTGATGTCTTTCACAGAAGGTGTCAGTAGGAAACTGTGGAGCCTTTGATTCACACTGTTGACAGGAGTGATTTACATGCACACACACACACTCTGTTCGACATATACCACACACACACACACACACACACACACACACACACACACATACTGCAGAGCTTTATGACATTTGGGCTTCTAACCAATGGGCAGGCAAAAGGCACAAGGTCATTTTGAAAACCCAGCCAGGGGCCTATATAAGTGCTGTTTGCACACTTGCTCTCCCTGCAGTCACACACCAGCCTGGGGTTCCCTCACATTTGCTCCCAGTAAGAGTAAAGGAAACGGAAGGCAGGGAGGGAATCTCTTTTTATTGCCTAAACCAGCTGGATTAGATAGACAAATACAGATAACCAGACACACAGGCTATACACGTATACCTGCACAGAAACAAGTGTAAACAGTCATAATGTTTGGTTACGGTCGGAAGAATTTTACCTGGAATGGAACTCTGAGGGAGCTGGAGGGCAGCTACCCAGCCTTCTCCACAGGTAGGCACTGGCTCAGAGTGTGTACGTGTCTGTGTGTGTTAGGCGTGTGTATTTTTATAGAGTGTGTGTGTGTGTGAGTGAGCGGGAGAGCGCTGCAGAGTTGATATGGCAGCCTCTGTGAGGTTGGCATGAGTCACTATGTGCTTATACACATCAGGGCCACTTCGGCATGAGCATTTAGATGCAGTTGAAGGAACCAAATGGTGCCTTACTCTATAGCTGACAAACAGTGTAACCTTTGAGCGTTGATTGTGTTTTCATTTTTATGTAAAATCAAACAATAACCATTAGATACCTGAAATCTGAGGTTGGTAATTACTTACAGTGTGGGCATACAAACCTTTTTATTTGACAGTGGTCATCTTCATCCTTACAGTCATCATCTTTATTGAAATAAGTAGCCAAACTGACAATTTTTTGCTGACTGACAAGACGCAAAAAATCACAAACAGTTATGGAAAGCAGCTTTTGTCTGTTTTGTCACAGAAAGACTGCCTGCACACCAGAGCTAACGTCTGCAGGGCTAGTCTAATTGCACTGCTATCTCTGCCATTTGGCTCTGGTATGCCCTGAATGCGAGTGTGCATTCTGTGTCTTGGCTCGCCAGAGCAATTGGATGTCAGATCAGAGGTAGAGAAGACAGGACCAAAGTAGCACCCAACAGTCTAATTGGACATAAGAGAACCGATTATGCTAAAGGGAAATCAGGGCAACCGTGAATTCAAAACAACAAACTGATACTCAAGATCAGACTGATGGTTTAGCAGTTAAAGTTTCAGAGTTGATCGTTTGGGCTGTCAATAACAGTCTGGTCCTGCATTCAAATTTCAAATCTAGCGCCCTCAAAAGTTAGATCCATGGCATGTATAATACTTTATGCTAACAATCCCACAATGCAATGTGCCGCATTTTACAAGTCAAAGTACAGTCAGGCAAGTGACTGTCAGGCAACTTTACAGATCTCAATTTACTGCCCCCTGTAGAGAAACTCTGAGTGTCTGTATTCGAGTACTTTTGTGTCTTCATTATGCAATCAGAAAATGGATTTGAGAGAAAAATCCAAAGGTTTTGCTTTTGAACCCAAAAGCTTTGATTTTGAACTACGTGCGATCACAACATCCCAGATGGAGCTGTCGCACTTGATGGGTGGAGCTTGTTTCGCGCTGCCGTAACACAAGACCCCGGTAAGACGAGAGGAGGCGCTCTTTGTGTTTAAATCGATGATGCCTGGTGAAAAAAAACGCAGTTAAAGTGGATGGACTTATTGTTAAGATGCCGCCCATATTATCTGCCCAGAGAATTCACCAGTGTTTCTGTTGCTGCTGTTGACATTCCTCTAGATGCAAATTCAAAAAACACACTTCAGGAACTGTATGAGGTCATCAGCAGTCTCATGACAAAACATCAAAACAACATGACAACAACGGATGCCTGCGACGGCCCCAGCCACGGAAACGCGATCACAAAGACAATAACATCATCCCCCAACCAGAAAGCCTGGATGAATGGACAGGTGAGGGCTCTACTCTGAGCCAAGAAGCTGCTTTTCAGTCAGGGGACAAGGAAGCTTACAGCACCGCCGGAGCGAGACTGAAAGCTGGCATCAAGGAGACAAAGTGGAGACATCAGGAGAGACTGGAGAGAGACCCCAACACCAAAGACATGTGGCAGGCGATCAAAAGCATCACAGGCTACAGAAGCACCCCCATCACGTGTGAGGCCACGCTACCAGAGGAGCTAAACACATTTTATGCTCGTTTTGAGCTCCCCAACAAAGACTCAGCTGTAAAGTCTACTCTGCCTCCAGAGGACCGGCCACTGTCAGTGTCCACAGCAGCTGTGAGAAGAATCCTGCTGAGAGCGAATTTGATTCAGGATCCCTCCCTGCCCAGGTTTGGATCTGTGCTGTGAAGTTCACCACCGGCCACGTCAAACACCCAGATTCCCCAGCATCCCCCAAACGTCCTGTTCACTGCTGCACACATTGTCCGCGTTTTCCAGCAGCTCTTCCCTTTGGGGAGCCTAAAGTTCAAACTGGAGTTTGCAGCTATGATAGAGGCGGGCACACAAGAGCAGTCTCAGTGCCCATAATGGGAAGAAATGCCCCAGCCCAGAGCAGCAGCCAGGAGGTTCTATGAGGTTTGCCATGTGCGAGGGGGTTCATCAAACTAGAGCAATGAAAAGGGGCCTTGAGCGTGAAGCTCAGGTGCTGGAACAATACTCAGAACTGTTCAATGTGATTGTCTCCCCCTGCGGCTTTGTCATATATCCTGATGCCCCTCAACTTGGTGCCAGCCCAGATGCAAAGGCCTATGACCCTAATGTAGCTCCTAGGTTTGGGCTTGCAGTCTGAAGTATCAAAAGTAAAAGTACCCAGTATGAATGCACCTTTTAAATATGTTATTATAGAATTTTTTATTATTTAAAATGTACAATATTTGCCTCTGAAAAATTCTTTGCTGAACTGTGCTGTGGTTTTAAAGGGGGGCATGATCAGCTTCGCCCCACGGTCAGCCAGCATCTTCTCGGTGGTAAACAGTTTGTCTGCCATGCAGCCATCTCCCAGCTCCGGCAAGTCAAGTATTCCACACCGTTCAGCGAGCACTCGATCATTCATCCTGAGAATGATATGAACAAGCAGCCATGATAGTAGCAATGACTTGTACATGATGATCCATGGGACTGAATATGTTCTGTGCCAGCTTGGAAAACAAGCTGCAGTACAGACATAAAACTTGACTTGACAACAAGAAATGTCATCGATCATTTTTAAAATCATAGTGTGCTTATATTAAGGTGCATAACATTGTAAAGTGATCACGTCACAAATATAACATTAACTAACGTTAGATCGATGAACACAAATAGTCCTGTTAACTATGAGCGACATGCACAACACGGGCCAATAGGCAGCCTGGGCACGTAGCGGTAGTGGATAGCTTATTGAGCTAAGCTAGTAGCGAACTTACATGCTGACAAAATAATATGTGTTTTTAACCCATTACAATATCACAGATGGTTAAACAATATCAATCTACGTGCACCAGCTCAAGCACAATGTTCTTTTCTGCTCCGCCTTCTGTCTGCTAAGCAAGCTGTGACTCCGATCAAGGCTTTCAGTGTAGCTTCGCCCCATGAGGGTCAGCTCAACAGCAGGCAACATTTCTGCATTTGCATGAATACACTTTTATTCACACATTAATTTAGCCTACAATTAAAAAAGTGGCTTTGCAGTGACCTTCAAATGAATTTCTTGATTGCACAATACAAACACTAAACTAGCCTCGTGGTAGTGAATGAAGGAGTGATTTCGGACACCTGCCTCAGGCCACTCTTTGTGATTTTGCAATTTTTACATTATCTCCCACATTTGAAAAGACACATTCCTGCATTCCCTGAAATCACTGTTTACTGGCTGAGTATTACTGATTTAGAGAAGAAAGGGACGCCAATTATCAGTTCAATAAGCCTCACCCCCCCTTAGTTACTGTCGCTACGCTACGTCAAGTTCGACATTCTACGCTGGCAGATTTACCACTTCAGATTCCTAAGCTTTCAAACAATGCATGCTAGATTTCAGACAGAAGTAGACAAAAGCCGTCCTTTCATGTTTAGCCGATGATAGTTCCTTTTGCTATTTGACAACTGTTGCTGGTAGAGTGAATCAGCTGTAGCTGGCCAGTTAAATAATGCTAAGGCAGACGTTAGCCACTCTGGCTAACGTCTAAACTCTGATATAGTATCATCCAGGACACAGAGGATTTATTTTTATTAACCAGAAGAGTCCCATTGAGATTAAAAACCTCTTTTTCAGGGGAATCCTGGCCAAGAGGAAGCAACATTTACGCCATTAGAAACATTGAAATAACGCAGGTTATGAAAAACAGTTGCACATTATTGAGGCAGTCTCTGTTACTTTCAGTTCAATTTTAAGAGCTCGCTCAGTTTCCAGTCCTTCTGCAACACGTTCCAAGCTAAAGGAGCCGAGTGAACGAAGGCTTTCTTCCCCAGCTCAGGGAGCAGCCGCTGATGGTTTATCGCAGGCAGTCAGAGTCCACGCTTCTCTGTGTGATTAAAGCACAAATGTACGGAGGCAGTAATCCAAGCTTAGCCTTAAAAATTAAAGGGTACGGATGTCCCTGCCTCCTAGTGGCCAGAGAAGGCCATCCCACTCGTGAATACAAATCCCAGTGATGCGTCATGGCTCTACAGTTAGTGATGAACCTCAGAGAAGCACGATACACCGTGTCCCCCATTTGAAGACATGAAGCGGATGTGTCAGTCCTGTAACCTATAACTAGGCTTGCCACCTTCAATGTGGGCACTTTATTATTTCTGCACCAACTTCACAGTCCTCTGCTACTCTCGACGTGAATTTAAAAGAAATAAAGAGTCAATAAGAGTATTTGTAGGCATTATAAAATAAATCTCAATTCAAGCTTCAGTCCAAAACCTCTCAGAAAGGATGGGGTAGCCTAGACTTTGGCAGATTAATGTCCACCAAGGGTCATTCTAGGGCTGCGTTCCAGTAGTAGTTCCACTTCCCCGCAGCCCTTTTGGTTTTATTATTTCTCATGCCATTCCAAGTAAGTGAAAATGTAGTGTAGGCTGTGCACGCAAACACGGGACAAACTGTGTCCCGTATTGACCCCTTATTGTACAGGTGGCAACCCTACACTTTGCCAAATCCACTCCTTACACTTCTTCTATTGTGTTTTTTTGACATGGTTGCAGTTGCTAAACTATGATTGGACAATCAGTATTAGTGGGAGGGATTTAGCCACAGCAAGGTTTTTATTCCTCCATTTCCCTTTCAGTGTTGGATTCATCTTGTTTAGCTACTGGCTAATGGGTCTTAATTGGCAGAAGCCCGTCTTCATATACAGCCACAGGGACCAGAATCAGTGTAAGAGGAGTACGAGTGAGCCTGAGACGTCAGATTTGTTATTGCACGTCACATTTCACTGTTTATGCAACTGTCACAATTAACATCCCGTGCTGCAAAATAAAAACAAATGTGATCATCTGCTTTGGCCTCGTAATGAAACCGAGCCTACCCATCCTCTGTGCTACCATGTTGGGCCATTGCAGCTCAGTATTAACAGTGCTACGGTGTTATTTGAGTAAAACCATTGCACGTGCACAGAACAACTGTCCCCGTTGCACCCATTTCAAATATGCCGGCAAAGCAATGCTTCCACTTTCATCAGCTCTGGCTTGTGTTTCAGGAGGCTATTATGTTCAACCTCAGTCCCATGCTTTGTGCAGAGCAGTACTAGAAAGAATGATTCTGCTCACATCTTCATGCCCATCATTAGCTCAGTTCACGGTAAAGCAAAATGTGTGTGTGTGTGTATAGCATTGCTTTACTGTTGTATCATGTTAAGTTACTATAAGCAGACCTCTGAGAAGCAAAAGCACAGATCCTTTTTTAGCTTTTGTTCCATTTCAGCCCTGCCATACGCATCTTAACCAGCAGACAGTTATAGTGCACGTCACATCATGTTATCCCATTCTCTGTTAATGGGGCTGCATACAGTGGCACCAGGTGGAACGATCCATATGTTGTTGCTTTGATGGGTTCGTACTTAACATTACGGAACAAACATTTTGAAAGTAGTGTAAGACTGTAACCACAGCATTTGAAACGCACAGATTATTTTTGAATGGAAAAGCTGTAGTGGTCAAAAATAAACCAGTATTTGCAACAAGTGTTTAGTGTGTTTTATTTAGCACAGAGCCAGGAGGCACAGGTGTACTAAGCCTCTGCTAATACAACAAATCTTTCCGGGTTCCTCGTGATTAAAATATTCATTTTAAGGCCCTGTAAGCCCACACTGGTGCTTTTGCTTATTTAGGCTGCTTAATTTTGAAGTTTGGTAGATCTATGCTATGGATTTGCTAAAGTCACCAAACTCTATACTATATACTGTACTAATACTACGAAGTATGTCCCATGTGCTAATATGACATTGCATGAAACATTGCAAAAAATAAAAGTTTGTCACTGTTTTGTACTAATTGTAAAGAAAAAGGTGCCAATTTACCACTGCTCTAATTTGAAAATTTCCCAAATAGGAGAAAATATTTCCCAGTGACGTTTTTAACTTCTGGAGCTGTCTCTGACGTTTTCACCGCCACACACTCTTTCTACTGCAGGAATGAAATGTGACGAAGCAGGCTCTACTTTTCTTTCCACTGTTCTCCGCCTGCTTTAGACGAGGGCTCCTGCCACTGCGTTTGGTAACTGCTCCTGAGGTGATGCTAAATGCAAGTTGCACGTAATCCCAGCAGCTGACGGCAGTGCTGCTGAAGGTGATTGGTCGAGTAGATGTGACGGCATATCACAACATGGCCGACCCTGTATGGAGTAGCACAGCCAATGCCAAAAACCAACAGCCCAACTGTAAAGGGACACAAAAAAATGGTGAAACAAGAGAAAAGGTAGATAAAGAATCCCAATAAACACAGTGGAGGATCGGAAAAACTACAAAGTGGTTCAACGTACTTGGAGATGCAGCAGTGCCCTGGATTCTCTGTTGGTGTATAAACGTGTAGCTCATGTTCATGTAAATGTGAAAGAAAATCAATAACAATATCAGGACCACATTTGACATTGTTGTCCGTCCCACTGGACCACTTACTGCACGCACTGACCAAACAGTACACAAAACTGTAGTCTCAAAGAAAGGACCTGGTTCCAAAGCCTCACAAGAATGTGGGTTGTTAAGTTCTTGGGGTGGAAAAGGGGTATTATTTTCCTTTCTTCTTAGCTGTTAGTAGTTCCCCATTTCCTCACTGCATTGCATTATGGGACAACACTGTCCATCAAAACCACACTCACAAGTGCTTTTTGTTTGGCTGCCAGCACTTACAATTTTGATATATGTCATTGTGTAATTCTATCCTTTTTCCAGTGGGAATGTATTGCATTCTTTAAACTGATTACCATTAGTATTTATTTCCATTTCCATTGAGTCATTCAGCAGACGCTTTTATCCAAAGCGACTTACATAAACAACACAAGGTAACAAAAAGCATAAGTGGTCAGAGGTGGACAGAAAATGCCTTAGAGCCAATGAAAAAGGCAATCCACCAGCTTTTGTGCCTCTGCTGGCCTTACACCAGCACCAAAATAGAATTGTTGGATATGGCAGTCTTGCCATAGAACACTGAAGAGAAGCCATATCCAGTTAAGATAGCTGGCACTCGTGTGAAGGCAGTGTGTGTTGGATTCTATCAGCAAACACACAATCTGTCAGCAGCTTTGAGACCCTCCTCTGGTGTAATGAGATCCAAATTATAGCAAATACCAAATAATATGACTAAGGCAGAAGAGGAATATTTTTTACCAATAAAGTCTAATAGTACTGAGTACTGAAACCTACAGGTCAGCCAACTTGAGTCAGATTCCAACCCAAATATATCAAGCAATTTGCGATAGAGACTTTCACATGGTACTGTACAATGCTGTATAGATTTTCTGGAAGTTGTTTCCAGATCTGTGCAGCTCAGTAGCTAAAAGCAACCTCACCATGTTCGGACCTAAGAGGTCCAATAGGTTGATGTTGTTGAAGAAGATCACAGATGTAATATAGTCCTAAACTATTACGTGGTTTATAAACGAGAAGCAGTATTTTAAAACCATCTGACCTAAAGCCAGTGCAGAGATTTGAGAACTGGACTGACGTGTTCAGTGTCGAAGTCTTTGTTAGGACTCACTCAGCAGCTCTATGAATGAGCTGCAACTGCCTGAGAGCTCTGACAAGGCTAAAGACATGGATATACAGGGACATGACAAGATAGGATATGCCTTTAATGATCCCCATAGGGAAAATTCAGTTGTTGCAGCAGCACAAAGTCAGATACTAAGTACAGATAAATAGGGAAAGAAAAAAATAAATAACAAGAGGTATATAAAACTAGAATAAGAATAGAAGTAAAAATAGAAACTATACAAGAGTTATGAAGTAAAGTGACAGTGGAGTGATTAATAGCAGCAAGTCAGCAGGTCTAGTATATATGTAAGCAGCACACACCAGACTGATATATAATGTGATCAAGTGATGATACTGATATTTAATACACAGCTTTGTTGAATACTCGATTCTGATTGGTCAATTACGGCATTTGTGGCAGAGTGGGTCGTCTACCAATCGGAAGGTCTGCAGTTCTGACTGCCTTCTCCTAGCCATGTGTCAAAATGCTCCTGAGAGCTGTGCCTTCGGTGTGTGTGAATGGTTAGATTGCTTTGTACTGATGGGCAGTTAGCTCTCATTTACCATTCTGCAATAAATGCAGGGTTGCTGTACATTATCCCTTACATGCCTTAGTAGGACGGCATCACATATTCACATAATATAGTATAATATAGTACAGAAAAGAATAGAATGTGGTTATAAGATACAGTATAAGGTGCAATGTAATAATATAGTATAACATAATACAAAGTATACTACAGCAATATACATAGATATCAAATGTAATATTATATTGTTAATATTTAATTAATTTTTTTAGTGCCTTTCAAAACAGAGTTACAAAGTGCTTAAGAAATAGGGTATATGATCAATAAAGTAAAAGAAATCAGGATTAAACAGTACATTCATATAGCAATAGGGGGATAAAGAACTGGTAAAAGCAAAAACTAGTGAAAGGAAATAGTGCACTAAGATAAAATAGTGTCACGGTTTTGGGATGGTTCAGTTATTTTCTCTTATGTGGAGTTTTTGTTATGGTTTTGGATTGAATTGGGTGTAATTTTTCTCTTCCCTCAGGTGTGTTTTGCAATAACCCCTGATTCCTCCACCACTCTCAATTACATTTTCATTTACATTTCGTCATGTCACAGACGCTTTTATCCAAAGCCCTTTACATATGAGGACGACAATGGAAGCAATTATAACAACACAAGATAACAAAAAGCAGAAGTGCACCAGAAACTAGTCTGTTAAAGCCCAGCACAGGATACAAAGTTAAGGATAGGAAGTTTGTTTTTTTTATGAAAAAAAATAAAAAGCAAGATGAAGTTAGTGATTGTCGGTTAGGTGTTGACGGAAGAGATGCGTCTTCAGGAGCTTTTTAAAGGCGGCTACAGAATCTGCTGATCTTGTAGGAGCAGGCAGATCATTCCACCAATGTGGAACGGATCCAGAGAAGGTGCGCCAGAGGGATTTTGTTCCTTTTTGGCATGGTACCACCAGACGCTGTTCGTTTGCAGAGCGCAGGGACCTGGCAGGAACACAGGTCTGTATTAGCAAACGAAGATATGATGGTGCAGAACCAGTGGTGGTCTTGTAGGCCAGGAGCATCGACAACAGGGATGCACTCTCTTCGGTTCATTGAAGACCACTCTTGCTGCCGCGTTCTGGATCATCTGCAGAGGTTTGGTTGTGCAAGCAGGGAGTCCAGCCAGCAGCGGGTTGCAATAGTCCAGTTTGGACAAGACCAGAGCCTGGACTAGGACTTGTGTAGACTGCTCAGATAGGAAAAGGCTGATGTTGTAGAGGATGAATCTACAGGACCGGGTGGTGCTGGCAACATGGCTTGTGAAGTTTAGCTGATGATCAATAACCACCCCCAGATTTCTGGCCGTGCTGGACGGTGTACCGGTCGATGAGCCTAGTTGAATGGAGAGGTGGTGGTGAATCTTTGGGTTGGCCGGGAACACAAGCAGTTCCGTTTTGTCGAGGTTCAGCTGCAGGTGATGGTCATTTGTCCAAAGCGAGATGTCACTCAGGCATGCCAAGATGCGAGCAGAAACAGTTGAATCGTCAGGGTAAAATGACAAGTTGAGCTGCGGGAGTGGCGGAATCCTCAGGTTTGATCCACGTTTCTGTACGTGCTACAATTGAAAGACCAGAGTGATTAACGAAGGCCGTAACGAAATCAGCTTTGTTCGCAGCAGACTGGCAGTTCCACAAGCCTATTGGGAAAGTAGAAGGGGCAGTTGTGGACAGTGGTACTACGTGCAGATTATGAAAATTGCGTTGCCTTTGGCATGAAACAGAAGATTTTCGTGTTGTAATGAGTTGTAATGGGATTTGGAAACTCATTGTATAAGAGCAGAAAAGGAAAAATGCAAGACAAATGTAACAGCAATAAGGGATCAAAAAAAGTGTGAACAACTAGTCAAAGAAAGTGCAATAGTCAAGTGCCCTTGACATGCAGGTAGAGTCAATGGTCTTTACTCACACTTAAATACCCGTCTGATTTTAGCGATTGAATTCAGCAGGATACGCCTCCGGTGACCCGGAAACAAACCACGAAACCAATCAATACTAAACCCAATACGCAATGACCCCACGTCACCAAAACGCTGGTGAACAAGTGATCTCTAACAAAAATAACACTGCACTAAACTTAAAAAAGACACGAATCAAACACACTGGTTTCACTCTCCCTCATAATCCTGCAGTAAGTGATTCCCTTCCTCACCCGCACTTCATTCCCTCATCAGCTCTCCCAACATATACCGGTTCACTTCCAATGTTTCTTTGTTGGTTTGTCATCATTATTGCTGTGCTGGTTCTGTCTGCCTGTAAGTTTTGATATTTACATACATCCCTGCCGACATGCACGTCTACCTGCCTGCTTGTAACCTGTTTTCTTAAATCTCCCCTCCTCATCTTCCATCTCTGTCTGCGTTTGGGTCCTTTTCTGCCTGTTTACCAAAACGTGAAAATATGAACTGATCAAGATTGGACCTAGCAGATGAAAATTTTGAGGAGGAACTTATGAACTTTCAGCAAGAGGTTGCTAGCCTGAGATATGGTATAGTATAATATAAATACATTTCAAAAATATAATATACAGTATCTCACAGAAGTGAGTACACCCCTCACATTTTTGTAAATGTTGTATTATATCTTTTCATGTGACACCACTGAAGATATGACACTTTGCTACAATGTAAAGTTGTGAGTGTGCTGCTTGTATAACAGTGTAAATTTGCAGTCCACTCAAAATAACTCAGCAAACAGCCATTCATGCCTAAACCTCTGGCCACAAAAGTGAGTACGCCGCTAATTGAAAATGTCCAATTTGTGTTACAGTTGGTGTTATCGCTCTCACTTGATTATACTGGTCACTGGAATTTAAACATGGCACCTCATGGCAAATAACTCTCTGAGAATCTGAAAAAAATAATTGTTGCCCTACATAAAGATGGCGTAGGCTATGAGAAGATTGCCAAGACCCTGAAACTGAGCTGCAGCACGGTGGCCAAGACCATACAGCAATTTAACCGGACATGTTCCACTCAGAATCAGCTTTATTGGCCAGGTATGTGTACACATTCAAGGAATTTGACTCCGTTTTTCCATGCGCTCTATGTACATACACAGCAGTACGACAGTTAGTGCAATGGTGCAGAGTGCAAATGATGCTGAGATAAATATGATTAATGTAACAGGTGTCGTGGAAAAAGAATAGGAGATAACACGGTCTTACCCAAACGGTATCTCCTCGAGCATCCTGTTTTCCATACAGTTATGCTCTTGGAGGACAAAGGACATTAATATAATTGGATGTAAACCTAAAGATAACACTTTTTCTATCCTTCTTTTCACATGGCCCCAAACCTATACATGTGACATCTGGTCTTCGTCAAAAGGCCTTCTCTAGCATAGGGTCATCTAATTGAGTAAGGGCATGAGACAAGAAGAAATAGAAATCAAGAGGATCACTACATGCTAAATGAAATGAAAAAATGGAAATAAAAACATAATGATTAATCCTGAATTATTTTTCACACAGGTAGCTTATGTACATGAGGTAGAGGGATATACACAGTAAATCTCTGGTATGTACAGCGTGCGTAGATTTAAGAGTAGTAATATTTACATCAACCATAAGAGAAATGTACAGATACAGTGGATGGTAATGTCACTGGTGACTGGTGTTAACTGTTCATCAGAGTGACGGCCTGTGTCTGGTTGTTTTGGCGCCTCCAAGAGGGTAGAAGTGATGGAAGTGCAGAGAGCAGACTGGATTATTGCTGAGTAAAACTGGATCAGCAGCTCCTGAGGCAGGTTGAACTTCCTAAGCCAGTCTTTCAAAGGACTTTATGACTACTGACGTCAGGGCGATGGGCCTGTAGTCATTTCATCCTGCAATGGAGGGTTTTTTGGGGACCGGGATGATTGTGGAGCGTTTGAAGCAAGCAGGGACTTCCCACAGCTCCAGTGATCTGCCAAAGATCTGTGATAATGGGGGCCAGCTGGTCAGCACACACTTTCAGGCAGGTGGGGACACGCGGTCTGGTCCTGGTGCCTTCCTGATCTTCTGCTACTCTTGGCTACCCTGATCTCCTTTGTCAGTGTTTTTCTGGCCTGATGAGATCAAGATAAACTTATTTGGTTCAGATGTTGTCAAGCGTGTGTGGCGTCAAGCAGGTGAGGAGTACAAAGACAGGTGTGTCTTGTCTACAGTCAAGCATGGTGGTGGGAGTGTCATGGTCTGGGGCTGCATGAGTGGCACTGCAGAGCTACAGTTCATTGAAGGAACCATGAATGCCAACATGTGACATACTGAAGCAGAGCATGAGACCCTCCCTTCAGAGACTGGGCCGCAGGGCAGTATTCCAACATGGTAACGACCCCAATCACACCTCCAAGACGACCACTGCCTTGCTAAAGAAGCTGAGGGTAAAGGTGGTCGACTGGCCAAGCACGTCTCCCGACCTAAACACTATTGAGCATCTGTGGGGCATCCTCAAACAGAAGGTGGAGGAGCGCAAGATCCCTAACATCCACAAGCTCCGTGATGTCATCATGGAGGAGTGCAAGAGGACTCCAGTGGCAACCTGTGAAGCTCTGGTGAACTCCATGCCCAAAACCGGAAAATAATGGTGGCCACACAAAATATTGACACTTTGGGCCCAATTTGGACATTTTCACTTAGGGGTGTACTCACTTTTGTGGCCAGCGGTTTAGACATGAATGGCTGTGTGTTGTTATTTTGAGGGGACTGCAAATTCACTCTGTTATCCAAGCTGTCCACTCACTACTTTACATTGTTGCAAAGTACAATTTCTTCAATGTTGTCAAATGAAAAGATATAATACAATATTTACAAAAAAGTGAGGGGTGTACTCACTTCTGTGAGATACTGTAAATGTTCATGAAACACAGGTGAAATTTCACATGTAAATTCTTAAACTTGTATAAATTACATACAATTACACTGGAGAGAATCGCCAAACAAAATACCTGGAAATAGATTGGAATATGCATTAGGCAGAATGTGTCATTATAACGAGTACAAATAATAATAAAAAATGTAAGCTAAAATTATAAACATTATTTAAAAATATCGATTATTAAAAAAGCATTAACATATGTAGTATTCAAATGCTAAAGAGTCTATCATGAGAATATCAACATAATGCAAATGACAGTTCCCTGACAGAAGCAACGGTGTTAGGTTATAAAATACCAGCAGAACTTAACTGGTGAGCCAGTTGCTCTGTGTGTTGCCCTGTGTGTTGCTCTGCTCACAGAGTCATGTAGAGTTGTGGATGGAAAGCCCAGAGATACATAGCACTGCCAGCCTGTTGTCTGTAGGCATCAGTGAAATAGCTTAACGAGACAGCTGAAGAAA
>CM022474.1:32488741-32511193 GCA_011952105.1 Coreoperca whiteheadi | reverse complement strand
CCAGAGGGATTTTGTTCCTTTTTGGCATGGTACCACCAGACGCTGTTCGTTTGCAGAGCGCAGGGACCTGGCAGGAACACAGGTCTGTATTAGCAAACGAAGATATGATGGTGCAGAACCAGTGGTGGTCTTGTAGGCCAGGAGCATCGACAACAGGGATGCACTCTCTTCGGTTCATTGAAGACCACTCTTGCTGCCGCGTTCTGGATCATCTGCAGAGGTTTGGTTGTGCAAGCAGGGAGTCCAGCCAGCAGCGGGTTGCAATAGTCCAGTTTGGACAAGACCAGAGCCTGGACTAGGACTTGTGTAGACTGCTCAGATAGGAAAAGGCTGATGTTGTAGAGGATGAATCTACAGGACCGGGTGGTGCTGGCAACATGGCTTGTGAAGTTTAGCTGATGATCAATAACCACCCCCAGATTTCTGGCCGTGCTGGACGGTGTACCGGTCGATGAGCCTAGTTGAATGGAGAGGTGGTGGTGAATCTTTGGGTTGGCCGGGAACACAAGCAGTTCCGTTTTGTCGAGGTTCAGCTGCAGGTGATGGTCATTTGTCCAAAGCGAGATGTCACTCAGGCATGCCAAGATGCGAGCAGAAACAGTTGAATCGTCAGGGTAAAATGACAAGTTGAGCTGCGGGAGTGGCGGAATCCTCAGGTTTGATCCACGTTTCTGTACGTGCTACAATTGAAAGACCAGAGTGATTAACGAAGGCCGTAACGAAATCAGCTTTGTTCGCAGCAGACTGGCAGTTCCACAAGCCTATTGGGAAAGTAGAAGGGGCAGTTGTGGACAGTGGTACTACGTGCAGATTATGAAAATTGCGTTGCCTTTGGCATGAAACAGAAGATTTTCGTGTTGTAATGAGTTGTAATGGGATTTGGAAACTCATTGTATAAGAGCAGAAAAGGAAAAATGCAAGACAAATGTAACAGCAATAAGGGATCAAAAAAAGTGTGAACAACTAGTCAAAGAAAGTGCAATAGTCAAGTGCCCTTGACATGCAGGTAGAGTCAATGGTCTTTACTCACACTTAAATACCCGTCTGATTTTAGCGATTGAATTCAGCAGGATACGCCTCCGGTGACCCGGAAACAAACCACGAAACCAATCAATACTAAACCCAATACGCAATGACCCCACGTCACCAAAACGCTGGTGAACAAGTGATCTCTAACAAAAATAACACTGCACTAAACTTAAAAAAGACACGAATCAAACACACTGGTTTCACTCTCCCTCATAATCCTGCAGTAAGTGATTCCCTTCCTCACCCGCACTTCATTCCCTCATCAGCTCTCCCAACATATACCGGTTCACTTCCAATGTTTCTTTGTTGGTTTGTCATCATTATTGCTGTGCTGGTTCTGTCTGCCTGTAAGTTTTGATATTTACATACATCCCTGCCGACATGCACGTCTACCTGCCTGCTTGTAACCTGTTTTCTTAAATCTCCCCTCCTCATCTTCCATCTCTGTCTGCGTTTGGGTCCTTTTCTGCCTGTTTACCAAAACGTGAAAATATGAACTGATCAAGATTGGACCTAGCAGATGAAAATTTTGAGGAGGAACTTATGAACTTTCAGCAAGAGGTTGCTAGCCTGAGATATGGTATAGTATAATATAAATACATTTCAAAAATATAATATACAGTATCTCACAGAAGTGAGTACACCCCTCACATTTTTGTAAATGTTGTATTATATCTTTTCATGTGACACCACTGAAGATATGACACTTTGCTACAATGTAAAGTTGTGAGTGTGCTGCTTGTATAACAGTGTAAATTTGCAGTCCACTCAAAATAACTCAGCAAACAGCCATTCATGCCTAAACCTCTGGCCACAAAAGTGAGTACGCCGCTAATTGAAAATGTCCAATTTGTGTTACAGTTGGTGTTATCGCTCTCACTTGATTATACTGGTCACTGGAATTTAAACATGGCACCTCATGGCAAATAACTCTCTGAGAATCTGAAAAAAATAATTGTTGCCCTACATAAAGATGGCGTAGGCTATGAGAAGATTGCCAAGACCCTGAAACTGAGCTGCAGCACGGTGGCCAAGACCATACAGCAATTTAACCGGACATGTTCCACTCAGAATCAGCTTTATTGGCCAGGTATGTGTACACATTCAAGGAATTTGACTCCGTTTTTCCATGCGCTCTATGTACATACACAGCAGTACGACAGTTAGTGCAATGGTGCAGAGTGCAAATGATGCTGAGATAAATATGATTAATGTAACAGGTGTCGTGGAAAAAGAATAGGAGATAACACGGTCTTACCCAAACGGTATCTCCTCGAGCATCCTGTTTTCCATACAGTTATGCTCTTGGAGGACAAAGGACATTAATATAATTGGATGTAAACCTAAAGATAACACTTTTTCTATCCTTCTTTTCACATGGCCCCAAACCTATACATGTGACATCTGGTCTTCGTCAAAAGGCCTTCTCTAGCATAGGGTCATCTAATTGAGTAAGGGCATGAGACAAGAAGAAATAGAAATCAAGAGGATCACTACATGCTAAATGAAATGAAAAAATGGAAATAAAAACATAATGATTAATCCTGAATTATTTTTCACACAGGTAGCTTATGTACATGAGGTAGAGGGATATACACAGTAAATCTCTGGTATGTACAGCGTGCGTAGATTTAAGAGTAGTAATATTTACATCAACCATAAGAGAAATGTACAGATACAGTGGATGGTAATGTCACTGGTGACTGGTGTTAACTGTTCATCAGAGTGACGGCCTGTGTCTGGTTGTTTTGGCGCCTCCAAGAGGGTAGAAGTGATGGAAGTGCAGAGAGCAGACTGGATTATTGCTGAGTAAAACTGGATCAGCAGCTCCTGAGGCAGGTTGAACTTCCTAAGCCAGTCTTTCAAAGGACTTTATGACTACTGACGTCAGGGCGATGGGCCTGTAGTCATTTCATCCTGCAATGGAGGGTTTTTTGGGGACCGGGATGATTGTGGAGCGTTTGAAGCAAGCGGGGACTTCCCACAGCTCCAGTGATCTGCCAAAGATCTGTGATAATGGGGGCCAGCTGGTCAGCACACACTTTCAGGCAGGTGGGGACACGCGGTCTGGTCCTGGTGCCTTCCTGATCTTCTGCTACTCTTGGCTACCCTGATCTCCTTTGTCAGTGTTTTTCTGGCCTGATGAGATCAAGATAAACTTATTTGGTTCAGATGTTGTCAAGCGTGTGTGGCGTCAAGCAGGTGAGGAGTACAAAGACAGGTGTGTCTTGTCTACAGTCAAGCATGGTGGTGGGAGTGTCATGGTCTGGGGCTGCATGAGTGGCACTGCAGAGCTACAGTTCATTGAAGGAACCATGAATGCCAACATGTGACATACTGAAGCAGAGCATGAGACCCTCCCTTCAGAGACTGGGCCGCAGGGCAGTATTCCAACATGGTAACGACCCCAATCACACCTCCAAGACGACCACTGCCTTGCTAAAGAAGCTGAGGGTAAAGGTGGTCGACTGGCCAAGCACGTCTCCCGACCTAAACACTATTGAGCATCTGTGGGGCATCCTCAAACAGAAGGTGGAGGAGCGCAAGATCCCTAACATCCACAAGCTCCGTGATGTCATCATGGAGGAGTGCAAGAGGACTCCAGTGGCAACCTGTGAAGCTCTGGTGAACTCCATGCCCAAAACTGGAAAATAATGGTGGCCACACAAAATATTGACACTTTGGGCCCAATTTGGACATTTTCACTTAGGGGTGTACTCACTTTTGTGGCCAGCGGTTTAGACATGAATGGCTGTGTGTTGTTATTTTGAGGGGACTGCAAATTCACACTGTTATCCAAGCTGTCCACTCACTACTTTACATTGTTGCAAAGTACAATTTCTTCAATGTTGTCAAATGAAAAGATATAATTCAATATTTACAAAAAAGTGAGGGGTGTACTCACTTCTGTGAGATACTGTAAATGTTCATGAAACACAGGTGAAATTTCACATGTAAATTCTTAAACTTGTATAAATTACATACAATTACACTGGAGAGAATCGCCAAACAAAATACCTGGAAATAGATTGGAATATGCATTAGGCAGAATGTGTCATTATAAAAAATTATAAACATTATTTAAAAATATCGATTATTAAAAAAGCATTAACATATGTAGTATTCAAATGCTAAAGAGTCTATCATGAGAATATCAACATAATGCAAATTACAGTTCCCTGACAGAAGCAACGGTGTTAGGTTATAAAATACCAGCAGAACTTAACTGGTGAGCCAGTTGCCCTGTGTGTTGCCCTGTGTGTTGCCCTGTGTGTTGCTCTGCTCACAGAGTCATGTAGCGTTGTGGATGGAAAGCCCAGAGATACATAGCACTGCCAGCCTGTTGTCTGTAGGCATCAGTGAAATAGCTTAACGAGACAGCTGAAGAAACACACGGGGTCTTCCCTCATTATTGGGGAAATTTAAATGTGTGTGTGTGTGTGTGTGCAGTATATGTGTGTTGAGCCTGGGGAATCCTGTCTGGGACAGAAGTGTGTGTATGATTTCACCTGTGGATTAGCATTCTGTCCCAGATTGGAATGACAAGTCCTATTTGAGTGGTTCCATGTGTCTGAACGTGTGTGTGTGTTTGATGCCAAGTTGTGATTACCCGTGAGTGTGTGTGACCTTATGAGAGGAGTAGGCACGCTGTAAAGTTCATGTGAGCTGGAAAGCTGGCTATGAGCTCACTGGCTGAAAGTTAGGATTAAGGATGGGTATAATCAGTCTGTCCTTCAGTTTGACCCAGTCAGTCTCTATTACTCACGCACACACACACTGGCATTCCCTCTTATTTGGCAAAGGACGACACGAAAACAGAGATGGAGATGCTGATGAGTGGAAAGACAGTATGAGACAGAGATAGTTTCTCTGTTTGGAGTTTCCTTGGAAATCCCAGATCCATAGCATAAATAAATAAAAGTGTTTGTATCGTCTCCAATTGGTGCTTGAATTTGGTTCGATTGACATCTGACACCGGAGACTATCTTTGAACAGAGCTGGTGGTCACCATTTCCTCCCGAAAATACAAACTCCTTGGCCAGCTGCTTTGACTAAATGAAGCCTGTGAGATGCAGTTTGATGCAGGGAAACCTCCTTCAGGGCCAGATGGAGTTAGGTCCCTTAGCTCAGCGTTGAATTACTTCTTCAATCAATACAAACAAACTGTTTGAACACAAAGTCAATGCTCAGCATTTCTGACCCGTCAGCTTCAGTTTTTCTGATAATATTTTCCCACTTGCCTGTTTCCCACCTAACTTTTCTATGGCTTATGGTAAGGCACAATCGTGGATTTAGCAGTAGTCTATTCTCTCCTTCAATAGCGTGTCCGTCTGGCACCCCTAAAAATGGGTTAAGAGGGATTGTTACTATCCCTTCTGGGTCAAGGCAGAGTTGCTCTGGAACTGTAATGTTCCAGCCATCCACAGTCTCTTTAAGAATGACACCCACAGAAAGGGGTGCACGAGTGGTTAGAGCTCCTGGCTCCCAATAAGGAGAGCGTGGGTTCGAATCCTGGACCAGGCCGACCAGACCAACGTCACACGATCTCTGGAGTCTGCGTGTCCTCCCCGTGTTACCGTGGGTTCTCGCCGGGTTCTCCGGCTTCCTCCCACTGTCCAAAGACATGCATGTGTAGGTTCATTGATAACTCTAAATTGCCCCTAGTGGATGAATGGTTGTTTGTCTGTCTGTCTCTGTGTCAGCCCTGCGACGAGTTGGCCACTGGCCAGGGTGTACCCCGCCTGAGGCCCGAAGCCACTGGGATAGGCTCCAGTTACCCGCGACCCCCAACGGGAGCAAGTGGTAGAAAATGACTGACTGACACCCACAGAAAATGAACAAAATCTGTTCTGGTTCCTGCCTTAGATTTACCCATGTAGATATTACCCAAAGTTGTAAAGTAATTAGTTATGCCTCTCTCCTTCAGAATTTTTGTACAATCTTTCTAGCCAAAAACATGTCAATGTTTCATTCCTTGTGTCTCTATATCTTGCATCTAAGCATCTGTGGCAATCCACAGCACAAGAAATGACACTGCAAAATTGGACAAGAATATTTTAACACCACACGGCGTTTGTTGTTTTATTCTTTGCTCTTGTTCCCCTATAGACGTCTAACTTTTGACAGGTGATGATATAACTTTTCCTTCTACAAGCAGTAGGAACCAAACGCATATGCCACACACCGCTTATAACAATCTTTTGCAAATTGCACAATAGGCTCTGCTGGTATATTGGCAGTTTGGAAAATACATTTATTTGTGTAACCATTTTTTAATGAAATAAATTCTTTCAATGCGTGTCTGCCGTTGGGTTTTACCAGATCAGCGAGCCCTAGCGACCGTCTTATAATGTCAGTCACCTTACACATGCTACTTTTAATTCTATTTCTCCCTCTCCAAGGTTCTTTCAATAACGCTTCCAGATTTTACAATCACTTTAGTAATCAAACCTCCGTTAACCTCGTAATCCTCTGCGTCTCAGACCCCTACTTTAGTACTACTGCTCCAAATTGAGCCTTTCGCTTCACTCCACTGATCTAATTCAACATATTTGATTCATTCGCCAGTCGTACACAGAATAATTACATGTACCATGCATACTTAATTCAACACACAAACTTTGTCAATCATTCATACACACTTTGGCGTACATTCATACACATTTTCACTTCTCGCCAGTAGTCACCATCCCGTAGGCCCCTTAGTGACTATTCTGTTGGCTGTCCTCCCGCAGGACAATTAACAAGCCCTTAAAAACTACCTGTGTTCAGACCTTTTGATTCACTTCCCCGACACAAAAAGAGCGATAACTACAGGAGCTTACTGTATCTATATCCTCATAATTTATAACTATGTTGCTGAAAGTTAATGTCAACACTGTCACATGAACACATTCATATCTAAAAAATCGCATTGTAGGAGTCATACAATAGTGTCTGACTTTCGAATTTGTTATTTGAAACCAGAAACCCTGACAACTTAGTCAGGGCATGTCATTTTTAACCTAAGGCCTTTTAATCTTCAGGCCTTATTTTCTAAGAGTTCTAATTCTTAAAGAGGCCATAGTATGCTTTTAAGGGTTTTTCCTTTCCTTTATTGTGTTATTTAGCTTTTTGTATATGTAAAAGGTCTGCATAGTTACAAAGCCCAAAATCCATGCCTTACGGAGTTACTGTCTCGCACAGAAAACACTGCTCCTGACCTGGCTAAAAGGCCTTGTGTATTTAAGCCTTTTCTTCTGTCACTCGTCTGTCACTATGTAACACATTCGAACACATTCGCATAATGCCTGCCTAGCAACCGCCTAGCAACTGACAAATCAGAGCAAAGTGGGCTTTTTTGGGCGCTTAAATGGAGCGTTTCAGAAAGAGGGTGAATAGAGGTACTGCAGCAGTGTATAGTGTGAGAAAAAGAATGTGTTTTTTCAATTTAAACCTATTCTAGTAGGACCCCCAAATAAAAATATAAACCTGAAAATGAGCATAATATAGCCTCTTTAGATGATCTTGACTTGCTAGACCTTTTGTAAACCAAGCTCCTGCTGCTTTTAAACTCTGAGCAAGTATGAACGCCAAGATCAAAACAGTGCATAGTTACCAGTACCAGCAGTGGTAGAGAAGGCCTTTTGAATTCTATTTAAGAGGCTCTGCTTAAGAGAGAGCCCTTTCTTGCCCTCTCTCTGTCAGAGGTGTGAAGGGACAAGGTGAGGTGAAGAAGAGGGTGAGGAGTTCAGATGAAATTGATGCCACCAACCGAGTATAGAACATTTTTGGCCTCGGGGGGGGGTGCAACCGGTTTTATACACACTCACACACAGAAACATGCACACACTCATTACTTTAGGTGATAGTGACCTCCCTGTCATCACCTCTAATGAGAAGAACTGACATGAATTACAGATGGAAGCTTGCAGACATCAGATACACACCAAACACAACAAGTCTTCCAATTTAAATGTCAAAATACACCGTTTGTACCTGCCCTTTACAAGGTCACAGAAGTGTGTCCTGATCTGACGGACCAACAGCATGATGACATCATCTGTCTGTGTTTTCCAAAATGGTTCCAAATCACTGTTGAAAAGTTAATCTGCTTTACGATGCGACAACAATATGATAAAGGTTTGCTTAGGTTTAGGCACAAACACTACTTGGTTAGGGAGAGATCATAGTTTGGGTTAAAATAGGTAGTTAGTTATGGTTACAATATCATGTGTACACTAATAAGTTTTTAAGGTTAGTGAACGATCATAGTCATGGTTAAAAAACCCCAATATTGACTGTCGGTTGGAAACCGGAAACGAACAGCAACATTTTGTCGAGCCATCCATCCACCTCGACCTTCTCCGTGCTCCTGATGGACAAGAGTCATAATTACTATGGCAACTGCCTGTTGTGCGTGAACACGCTCAAAGAGCACCATTCATTGAACATGTTCATGTTTTTGGTGAACGGTGAACTGAATGTATCCATTTGCAACTAAGGAACGTGAAAAAAAAAGTTCCTCCACCCAAGTCAAAATCACAGCATTCCTCTCACCCCCCCATGGGGAATCTGAGGGTTCTGTGCAGTATCTCAGCTGTTCTAGGACTCTTCTGGACAGAGACTTCAGAGGTTGCAATCGCGGTAATCAATATGCACGATATTATTATTGCGGGCACTTCCAAATACCATGAATATTAATAGATCCGAATTTAGATTTTTAGAACGCACATGGGGGGGTGATGACACCTTTGTAAGTGCGATGATGATTGGCTGGGTGGGCGGATACTCTGCTCACGCTGTCTTACTCACTGCACGCTCTAAACACCACTAAACACGAGACAGCGACAACGGCGACAAGCCGGGGAAATTGAGAGGTAGCGCTCTCAAAATGGAAGCACCGGAACTACGTCTCGCTCATTGAAATTAAAGGCAAGAATGTTTGTAACACGCACGCTATGCCCAGGAAAAAAATATGTATCCACGTCTGCTTCAAGCCACTCGAATCTTATGAAGCACCTCACATCAACACATGCTAACACGACACTTGTTGATGCTGCTAACCCAACCTCAAGCCCAAACACAGCTAGCGTGAGCTCCAGTGAAGGAGACGGAGCCGCTCTGCTGAAACAAGCGACGCTCGATGTTTCGGGTCAGTAACAGGTCACCAAGGCCGAGCTGAACACATCGATAGCAAGGTGTGTTGTTGAAAACATGCTACCCCTGTCCACTGTGGACTCCGAGTCATTCAGAGCTATCCTTGCTAAAATACCAATACGAGGAGGAGGAAGGGGGGGTCGCCCCATGCCAAAACACTTTTGTTAAATTCATAGACAAGTAAATACGGAAAAATTATTATTGAGCTCAAAAAGTCATTTGAGGAATTAGAGTCCATTTCAACTACAGCAGACATCTGGAGTACCCACAATAAGAGTTACATGTGTGTTACAGCACATTGGATCAATCCAAATAACATGGAATATATAGTGTATATATTTGTTTTTTTAATTTTTCAATCCGTTAATATAAACATCTTTGACGTTAAAGATGTTATAGAAGTTTATTAATCTTTTTAACCCGTTTCTCTTGTTCAATTAAAATATAAAACCATAAACCGTGCTAAAAGCTCAATGAAATTAAGCGCAGCATGAAAAATTGATACCGGCACATGCCTACTGTACACTATTAGCCACTTGGTGATGGCGTTCCATGTTCGCTGTTCCTGCCTGCCTCTTCCACCCTGCTGGTATGTGCTGAACTGTCTCAGGATCATCACTGCACAGTCTGCTCCTGGGGTCCTGTCTGGTGTGGTGGACCCCAGCCTCTAGTGATCTTGTACTGAGGGCCTGGTCTTGTGCTGTCCTTTAGTCCAGCCTTTTTCAGCCACTGGTAGGATTTCTTGATATCAGCCACTTCTTCTATCTCTCGGTGGTACATGCCGTGCAGGGTCTCTCCATGGTGGCTATCCTCCTCCTCCTCCACCTCCTCATCATCCTCGGGTTTCTGCTGCCTGAGGTATTCACTTAGCCTTTCATCATTGGGAGGCATCTTCCTCATGTGCTCCTGGATCTTTGTTGTTTCATCCTGGACAGTGGTTCTGACACTCACTAGTCCTCAGCCCCACTTGTTCCGCTTAGTGTTCAGTCTCAGGGTAGTGGATTTGGATTGAAACCCTCCGTGCATTATGAGGAGCTTCCTTGTCTTGATATCAGTGGCCTCTGTCTCCTCTTTTGGCCAGTTTATTATACCAGCGGGGTATCTGATGACTGGCAGGGAGTATGTGTTGATGGCTCAGATCTTGTTCTTCCCATTCAGTTGACTTTTAACATCTGCCTTACTCTGGATCCTGCAGGCAAACAGAAACCATGAATACATTCAGGTTATGAATACATGCATATTTTTTATTTGCATGTGGAGGAATACAAGACAGCAGCAACAAGATAGTGAAGATAACAATACAATGATTATCTTCACATAAACTGTTCAACATCTGGAAACCAACCAATCACTGTGACTGCATTTAAGCACCAGGAACCATTGATGTAAACACAAAGTCCGCCTCCCCTCATCCCGCCGGAGTCTTGCGCTCCTTCCTCGGAACAAGGTGGCTAATTGCTAATACAGTCAAGAAGGCCTGGTATTAGCAATAAAAGCACAGATGGTATTAATAACACGAACGAGGGATCCATCCCATTTATGTGTCCCATAATTATGCCTATTAGCTAGCATAAATAATACCAAAGCCCTGACTGTGGTAAACCTAAGTTGAACTCAGCCATTGTTAATGATATTATAGTTACACAGTGCTTTCCCTGCTATGACAGCGTGAAAGGTGCTGTAAAAATTACAAAAAACACATTCATCAGAGAGACACAGTTATCCCTTTGGAAACCTCTTTGCATCTACCTGAGAAATGTAAGTTCTACAATAACTGCTGTTTTATGTCTGGTGTGGTCCACCAAATGATAATAACATCTGGGTCTTTAGCTTGAGCAAGATGCCCAACATATGGTGTTTAACACATCAGCAAAGACCAATGTCAAGAAAATATGACATAGCTTCTCTATTCCATTCATGGTGGTAGAGCCTTAAGTCTGTTGTCTCGAAAGGCTTTGATAGTTTAGGCAAGATTTACTAACTCATGCAAAGGTGACAGGAATCACACAGTTCATATTCTTGGTAATGTTATTTCAATAAAAATAATAATTATCTTGGCTCATTTTGTTACTAATTTCTCTAATGTTGTTAATTGTTGATACAAATTTAATTGGTACACAGGGCAGTAGAGGGCATGACTTTGTCTTTGTATGCCAGTGGCCTCCATCAAGGTCATAGAAAGATATTGATTCAACTTTTTGGAGAATGTAGATTCTAAATTTGATGCATACTTCATTAGTTTTAGCTGGATGTATGTACTAAATAAACTGGCAACTGGGTGTATCGTGCCACATATAAAAATAATAATAATAATTATAACAATAATTTATTATAATCATTTATTTATATAGCACCTTTCAAAACAAAGTTTCAAACTACTTTACATTGAAAACATATAATAAAAGTAAAAATAAAAAATCCATCAATCTTCTTGTGCTTATCTGCTTAAAAAAAATCCAAAACATAAAATATAGAACAAGATAAGATAAGGCCCGGTCACCTTTAGTGACAAGTCCAGATTTAGGAGCCATTAGTAGGCCCCTGCCAGAGAATCTCAAGCAGGGATCAGGTTCATAGGGAGTCCGAAGATCACAGGCACGGGCAGGAGCATAAACCTGTCACGCTTTAAAAACAAGCAGTACAATCTTTAAATCAACTGTAAAACTTATAGGTAACCAGTGAAGGGCCGCAAGGATCAAGGATACAGTCGCTTCTCTTAGAACGTGTTAATAGCTGCAGCCTTTGGATGCTTCACCTGCTGATACCACAGTAAATTGCATTGTAATAGTAGAGTCTGAAGGACATAACAGCATGGATTTTCTAAGTCTGCAGAGGAAAGGAATGACCTGAGCTTTTTTAGCTGTCTCAATTGTACAAAGCAGGACTCACTTCTTTAGTCACCTGAGCATCAGAAAACAAGGTAAGGCACCTAGACTAGAGGAGAGATTGTTAATGCTGTTAGTGGTAATTATAATAATTTCTGATTGGGAAGATACATCCATGGTACCAGGCTTTATCAGTACATACAGTTGCGTATCATCTGCATAGCACTGAAAATCAATATAATGTCTATGCATGATTTGTCCCAGGTGTAGCTTGTGAGTGGTAAATAAGAGGGAACCCAGAAAAGACCCATGGGGGACCCCACAAATGAGAGGAGCACAAGAGGAGCAGGCATCTTGAGAACCACATTTGAGAAATTGTGGTCCATTGTGTCAAAGGCTGAGCTGAGGTCAAGAAGAATTAAAATGGTGTACAGACTGCCTCAAGCAATAAGTCACTGATGACCTTGACCAGAGCAGTCTGAAAAACCAGATTGAAAGTTTTTCAAAAATTTGATTGTTGTTCATAAACAAAATTCATTATTGGAGGAACATATGAGGAAGACCATGGAAGCAAGTATAACAACACAAGGTATACAAAGCTAAGGATAGGAAGTTTTTTTTAATTTATTTTTTAATGAAAAAAAATATAAAAGATGTAGTTTGTGATTGTCAGTTAAGCGTTTTCAGGTGCTTTTTAAAGGTTGCTACAGAATCTGCTGATCTCGTAGGAGCAGGCAGATCATCCCACCAATGTGGAACGGATCCAGAGAAGGTGCCCAAGAGTGATTTTTTTTCTTTTTGGCATGGTACCACCAGACGTTCGTTTGCAGAGCGCAGGGATCTGGCAGGAACACAAGTCTGTATTAGCGAGCGAAGATATGATGGTGCAGAACCAGTGGTGGTCCTGTAGGCCAAGAGCATCGCTTTGAACTTGATGCTGGCGACAACAGGGAGCCAGTGTGACCTGATGAAGAGAGGGGTTACGTGCGCTCTCTGCGGCTCATTGAAGACCACTCTTGCTGCCGCGTTCTGGATCATCTGCAGAGGTTTGGTTGTGCAAGCAGGGAGTCCAGCCAGCAGCACGTTGCAATAGTCCTGTTTAGATAAGACAAGAGCCTGGACTAGGACTTGTGTAGACTGCTCAGATACGAAAAGGCTGATGTTGTAGAGGATGAATCTACAGGACCGGGTGGTGCTGGCAACATGACTTGTGAAGTTTAGCTGATGATCAATAACCACCCCCAGATTTCTGGCCGTGCTGGACGGTGTACCGGTCGATGAGCCTAGTTGAATGGAGAGGTCGTGGTGAATCTTTGGGTTGGCCGGGATCACAAGCAGTTCCGTTTTTCCAAGGTTCAGCTGCAGGTGATGGTCCTTCGTCCAATGCGAGATGTCACTCAGGCATGCCGAGATGCGAGCAAAGACAGTTGAATCGTCAGGTTGAAATGACAAGAGGAGCTGCGTGTCATCGGTGCTAGGAAAAGCCATGCTTCTGAATGACCGAGCCGAGGGATTTCGAGGTGGTAGGGTGGTTAGAATGAATGACCTTGGAAACATCTGCTTCAGATAGAGGAGAGAAAGAGGGGAGCAGACACGTATCTGGGGGTCGACAGGTGGCGGTGCAGAGAACTGACTGCTGATGGCGGTTGTTTTCTTTACAAAGAAATCATCAGCTGTTAGCAGGCGGAGAAAGGAGAGCAGAGAATGTTTTAAAGAGAGTGCGCGAGACAGGTGAGTTGTTGATGTTTGTCTTTAAGAGGATTCTTGGATTATAACCCTGTTTAGTGATCAGTTGTGAAACTTCCTTGCTTCTTTGGTTGCACACTGATACGTAGAGAAAAGCAACTTGTGAGTAAAGCTTTGTAAACATAGCCTAAGTTTCCTATAATGGTGTGAAGGTTCATTCACTGGTTTCAAAGGGCTTGTCCCTGTGCAATGTATAAGGCTTTGCAGAAATCCTATCTTGTCATTTGGTGATTGCCATACATTGGGGTAATTTCAAGGTTATTTTATATCAGCCATCAAAAACCCTTATTGGCAGAAATCTACCACTGAATATAGTTTGCGTCCTGCAGCTGTCCAGCTGGCCTTGTCAAGGCCTTTTTATAGTGGCAGCCTTCTCAACAGCACAGCACAAATGTTTTCTGGAGCGCTTATCCTGGAGGGATAGGGTTTCACATGCACAGGCACTTGCGCACCCTTAGACACAACAACCCATACATTTAACTCCTTTTATTTATATTCATGTATCTAATAGTGTTCCACAACATGAACAAAGCCCCAAGCAAAACTGTGCAAAGATACTTTGCTAGTATTTTACAAGGAAGCACATGAACAATGGAGTTTTCTATTATACTTTGCTATGATGTGTGATAAGATGGCATAAAAAAGATTCTCAGGAAGACACCTACACACACACACACACACACACACACACATGCACCCTCCCTGGCCCTGGTGGGTATTCCCAGTCGAGTTAAGTCAGGGGGAGTCGCTGTGTCGCTTCTCTCTCTCCTTGACACAGCAGCAATGCTGTGTTGGTGTAAGAGAGAAGACGAGAGAGACAGATGCTTTAAGTTTCATGTGTGTGTAATAGCGTATGCAAGGTGGTGAGGACGCACTTTGAATTTCCTCAGTCTGCCACCCCCTGATTGACGATCTCCGTCTGTCTGAGTGCTCCTGTCCTGTCTTTTTTCTATTCGTCTATTTGTCTCTTTGCCCGTTTAATAGTTTGTTTGCCTTTCTGTCTGTCTATTTATTTGTCTGTCCATCTGACTGACTGGGTGACCGGCACAGAGCGAGGTCGACCAAGAATGACAGCCTCTCCGAGCTCCTCCAGCGGCTTAGAGGTCATTCTTTCCACTCTACAGGTAGGGATCAACAGCGCAACTGTGTACTTTGTATTGCCTGGTATTGTTCCTTCTATTTTAAACACAACGTTGCAAAACTAACCCCATCACTGAGCTGTTTACTTTTCATTTCAGTTATCTTATTTTTGCACAGATTGACACAATATTGCATACATTCTGAATAACAGTTGCAATTATTGATATTTGCAAATAAGTTTCATTATAAATCTAATCATCATGAAACGTCCATGATGTATTAGATTTAACGAAATGCGTAGTATGTGAGATTGTCATATGAGCCAGCATAGGCATTAAGTGATGAGAACATAGACACTGTAATTAGTCATGCATCCCCAGTAGATTTTGGGATCTGTTGCTCAATGCTGACATTTCAGAGTACAGTATGGTCACTGATAGTTGACCTCAATAGGGTTATCAAAAGCAAGAGTGGGAAGAGTATTAAATACCTGTCTCAAGTAGAAGTAAGGAGTTGAAGAACTAAAGCAGGACTACTCTGAACAACCACTCTTCTATATAGTTACTGTGAAAGAGACAATGTGGCATCCTGACTGTAGCTATTTCATTATGAACATGCCCTACCAACCAATTTCTCTCTAATTCATGGATGCTCTTCAAGCTGGAGTACGTCTATTCATCTTCTCACAGACACACCCATAGTAGACATGAGGCTGAAGCTGACTGAAAGCCTTCTGATAGGAAGTTGTACCTTTCTAAAAGTATTGCAGTGCAGGTTTTGAGATTCCTCCCTCAGAGATAGCTAATTCACACATTTACCTTCATTGTACTGAAGTGGAGACCGAAATCTCAGAGTACGCACTGTAAAACCAAAACTGTATGCATAGCTTGATACCCCCGAAGGCAAGTGACAACATATCCTGTTTTGTAATTTAGTTTAATCCTCTCTTAGAGGTGCTTTCCAATATGGACACGGCAGCAGCTGTGTCCCCAAGGTAGAGAGAGAGCAGCTGAAAACTCAGAAACCACACAGAAGAAAACCGTGTAGGAGCTAGTTCAACAACAAATTCTTAACTCAAGGTCCACTTACTAGATTTCTTCCAGGGCTTTAAGACACACCTCATGTGACCACAGAGCAACCTCTATTAGCTGATGAAGGCTACAAGATGTGGCCGAAAGCTCCAGAGGAAATCTAGTAAGTGAACCTCAGGTAAGACTTGTCAAAGTGCTACTACAGCAGTGAACATACTGATGACATAAACATCAGTTTGAAACTTAGATAAACAATGTAAGTGTCATACTAATTTACAACCTATTGGTTTAACTACATGATGAGTAGGTGGATGGCAGCAACCCGCAGCGTATGGTACATGCTGTTAATAGTATATCTTTACCAGCGTTTACATGTAATAAACTCAAACTTAGCGGACCAGAAGTTGATATTAAATCCTTTTTCCTGTGTATGAAGTGTATGAAGGTCATGGCAGAGGGAAATGACATTAACACCAGAATGTCTTTAATGTCGAACAGGACTGTAATAATGTGGCACTAAACCCACATGCACTTCATTACAGACAGAAAGAAACACAAAGATAGAGCGAAATATAAGAAAGGAAGGAAATAAAATAATTTGTAGCTTCAAATATGTATTATATGGAATGGTCTCTTTAGTAAATCACAGCAGACCACACTGCCTAAGAAAGGTATAGTTACTTTATAGATTTGTATTATTATTTAAAGGACAATGTTGTGGTTCCTAGCCGATACCCCCTCCAAGCAAGGATATATTACCTGATACCTAGGGGCTACTTTTTGCTGTGGCAGGTGATGCAGTCAGGAAGCAGAGTGCTAACTGTCAGAATTTGTGGAAAACATGGCACGTTCTTTTCTAAATCTCATTCTTGTGTGCCCTTTGTCATTGTTTAATTTACTGGCCTCAAGTGTGCATCAAAGTTCCGTGGGGGCATTTCATGGGGTGAGGCTCAGCCATTTCCATTCACAACAACAGTTATTTAAAAGAAAGTCATTTGGTCCGATTTTGTAATTTGCATGCACATGTTGTTTTAATTATCAGTCCAGCTTTGGGTTATTGCTGTATCAAACACGTATCACATGTACGTCAAACTTGATCCACATTGCGTACGCTCTATATCAGGTTCTCATAATGTGGTTTGTGGTTGACACTGGAGCCTTGGTTGGTGGGGTGAAATAAAAATAATAATGATACTGTACATATTCGCTGGTCTCTCGTCGACATGAAGTCGTGCTGAAGGTTTAAATGCGACTGCATTTCAAGAATCTGGTCACACCAGACCGAGATTTGAGACTGCCCCGACAGCATCTGTTTTTTCAGCAAGGGTAATCTATTTCAAACATTTCAAACACTTTATTCGAGTGCGACTGAAAGGAAGCCGTCTGGAACGGCCATTATGGCTAACTGCATTGGGAGCTACATCTGGGTCAACTTGCCAGTTTTTTCTTACGATTATAATGTCGGATCATAGCGGGTCAAGGAAACTGTATAACTAGTTGCAAGCGTTTATTGCTGGTGGGTCACACATATTGAAATTTCTCACTCTTGCAGCGAAACCCCAGATTGTGTCTGTTGCATTAAAATGAAGTGAAATCAGTATGAAATGGCACTGTTGTTCCTCTAACTGAGAGGACTTCTCATGCCGACACTGGGTAGACGCATTCTCTAATGCTGGAAACGAGACGATTTTGGTTCCTCCTGGTTTGAGGAAACAGTTCCTAATGTGTGTGTAAACTAAAAGATTCCGATCTGAGTAAATACAGTGTGAGGGTTGATGTTTCAGGCCAGCTGGATTGAGATTGGTGGGTGAAACAGTGGTAGGGAGGGAGTAGCCCAAGTTCATTTTGAGGTGTTAGTGTGATTTTACTCATCAAATCCCTCCTTTTTTAGGTGTAAACACACCTATCTGATTTTCTACTGGGACTAGCTCTAATTGCCTAATTTTCAGTCAATTTAGTACATAGGGAAATCAAACAGCCAATACCTTTGTGGGTTGCCCATTGTTAGTTTAAAAGGAGCTGTATTTAGCAAAGGTTTGGCAGCGGATTTTCCTCTGTGCTTGAACAGTATACTTTATCTAATTCAACCATTCATTTCTATCTGCTTATCCTGTTTCTAACACTTTTGGCAATTCAGCTTTCTCTTCCAATGAACAAAAGTGTCCAACATGACTCTTCCTTGGACGTCTAACTTTTGACCTTTCTATCTATAATCTCCCTCAGAATTCCTTCAGTGGGTTTGTATTGATTTACTCTGCTATCTCTTCACCTCTAAATATCTCGGATCGTAAATTCTTCCCCAGGTTGAGACAACTTACTAAACATATTTTAAGAGTCCCCTTTGACCCCAGACTTTCCCAGTTACCGGTGGTATTGGTGATTTATGAGCTCTGTTTTTTCTCCTTCAGGCAACCCTACTTCTCTTTATGACCTGCAATCCCCTGCAGTACTGCAGTACTGCAGTACCTCCAGTTTTTCCTGTTTTCCTCCATAGCCTTTTCTACTTTGATCTGATGATTCAATTAAACCTTTCCTACTAACCTTGCAGATTTGTTTATAAATTGTGTCCCATTATCACTATATAGTTTCACTTGAATCCCATAAGTTGTAGTGATTTTCTTTACTATTACTTTTATCAGCTGTGATTGTCATCTAGAGGTACACACAAAAATACAAACCTATACTAATACACACTACCCATACATTCATATTATCACTAGGCAATATCTCTTCCCTTATCCTTACTTCGGAAGGATTTAAAGTTTGAAATTGTGAATTGTGTTTTGTACAAAGCATATTTTGTATGCATTTTTTATTTTGAGAACCCATATGCTGTGCTGTAAATGTCTCGTTTTAATTTTTATCATATAAGCCGTCCTACTGAGTCAGGACAAAGTCCATGGCTTAATAATGCAGCCTATTTTAAGAAGCCCTGTAAAAAGTATTTGTTTCCCTTCCTAGGATTGTCAATTAACACAGAAATAGTGTCCTCCTATTCCTTAACTTGGAACAGTATGACTCCCTGACCTACTGAGCTTTCCTATCACCTGGCTGACAACAGGATCTTACTCAGTTGCATAATAAAACTGTTTGTTTCTGTTGTTCGCTATGAGTCTGTGATAAGACAGATTTCATTTGCCCTCCTTGCAGTCTTCAGTCTGGACAATGCTTCTGTATAGTCTAAAAGTCCCAATATTGCCAGGTTCACTATTGTTTTTATTTTTAGGAAATGTTTTATGAAAGGCATAGTTTGTTCCTCTTTAAAGAACCAATTATCTCATTTTAGTCTTTTAAATCAATCTATCCACTAATCATTTTAACCGTGTACTTGGAGTCAGTAAGGTAGTCAATCTTAATAAATTCTTGCCTAAAATCTTATTTTCTAAAGCATTTAATACCTTGAGCTGTCAAATAAATGCATCCAAAAGTACAATTCTTCCTTCTGTGAATTTGTAAGGATGTAGAACCAAAACAATAAAAGAAATATTCTAGCAAAGTTTCAGCTCCAAACTTGTATATTTAGTGTCTAGTATTTTAAGTTAGTGTTACCTCCTTTCATTGATCTATTATCCTCCCTAATTTCTGATTAGGGTAGTGGTTTGTCTACACCTGCTTTTTGACACTATTTTAACCTACTAATTAATTATTATTCTGATTTTACTCCTGTTTCTTTCTACCCTTCTCTCATTCAATCTTATCTTTTCTTAGGTTAACTAAACTCTTAATCGACATTATACACTTTGATAAGCGTTACAGTCAATTATTCATTCCTTCATGAATCAGTATCGTTTTAATCTCTTTTTCTCTTCTCTTCTTGTTCTTACACCCTCATGCACACAATTCTGTACTGCATGGAAATGTAGGTCTTTCATAACTTCACTTTCACTGCTTTTTCTTTCTGATTCATCAAGACTAAAGCATGTTTAACGCCTATTTTCTTCTCTATTCCTCCCTCCAGATTCTGTCACATTTAGATAGATAGACCATACTTCTTCCTCCATTTCTTGTCACCTTCTTTTCACATCCTCTTCACCTTTCTGTATTACAAATACTTCTTCCCCCATTTCCCCAAGAGTCCATACTACTTTCCACTCTATGAAATTAAAAACAATTAAGAGACCTTGTAAATTCCATTCACTCACACATTCATTTAGAGCTGTCCATGCTTGTATCTCCAAGTCTTTAACATCTGCACAATCTGAGTTTACATTCATCAATCTTTCAGTCAGTCAGTCAGTCATTTTCTACCGCTTGTTCCCGTTGGGGGTCGCGGGTGACTGGAGCCTATCCCAGTGACTTTGGGCCTTGGGGGGGGTACACCCTGGTCAGTGGCCAACTCGTCTTTCTTCCTCCAGGCCTGTACTGGCATTGGGTGAGAGTAAGGGAGCCTAGTGCCTCCCCTTCCCCTGTATTGCCATAGAGGGGCTCTCTGGGAACAAGTTGAAGACCACTGTCCATCTTGTCCACACTGATAACAGGTGTCTCTCCATGTACGTCCTCGTCTTCCATTATAATCCGGCACTGTGGCTTGACCCTGGGATAACTGAGAAGAGAGCTGAGCTGCCACCACCTCTGACACTGTTTTCTACAATTCTTGTTTCCAGCTTTCATCCATGGGGGAGGAGCTAGATGCCTTTTGCTGACAGATTTAACTTCATCGTCTTCTTGTTGCTGTCTGTCACAATATCTTTTCAAGTCATGTTCCAGATATTCCTTCCATATTTGCTCAAATTTTTTTTGAAAGGTCAACCACCTCTGTGAGATCCTTTTGAGCTTTCTCGGGGAGTCCTTTAACACACTGCACTCTCCACAGGGCGAGTGTAGCGGCCGGTTTGCGAGAGGTTTGTGGGGATCCCAGCATTCTTTCTGGCACATCAACTACCTGGAATTGCTGGCAGTCTACAAAGCCCTGAGGTGCTTTTTTCCGGACCTCCGCGGCCACCAATGTCCTGATACGATCCGACATTATGGCCTTGGTATTGTATCTGAACCATCAGGGGGGTCTGAGGTCGCACCGAGTCCTCCTGTGGTCCCAGGGGAGACTGTTGTCTCTCAGGGCGATGTCATCCCCGGGGACCAGAATCAGGGAGCGGACATCCTGTCGAGGCTAGGGCTAAGGGCCGGGGAGTGGTGGCTCTACACAGAGGTGATGAAAGCCGAGAGGTTCGGCCCGGTGGAAGTGGATCTCTTCACGTCTTGAGAGACGTCCCACTGTCCACTGTGGTCCAGCCCCGCTGGGGTTGGATGCCATGGCATAGACGTGGCCGAGGCTGCGTCTGTATGTGTTTCACCTGGTTCCTCTGCTCCCAGGAATTCTAGAGAGAGTTCGCCGGGAGGGTGTCAGCCTTCTCTTAGTAGCACTCAGGTTGCTGACCAGGGTTTGGTTCTCTGACATTGTTGACTTACTAGACGGCCTCCCATGGCAGGTCCCTCAGAGGACTGCTGTCTCAGGCGGGGGGCACAATATTTCACCCCCGGCCCGAGCTGTGGGACCTCTGGGTCTGGCCCCTGAGGGGGACCGGTACCTAGGAGAGGGCTTGTCAGCACGTGTGGTGGAGACCTTACTCAGCTCCAGGGCTCCTTCTACCAGGAGACTGTACAGCCTGAAGTGGAATGTATTTTCCACTTGTAGAGAGCGTGAGGTGGATCCAGTTCACTGCCTGGTGGCTTCAGTGCTGGATTTTCTCCAAGATCGCTTCTCCGCCAGGCTTGCCCTGTCCACACTTAAGGTGTACGTGGCGCCTGTTGGGGCATTTTACTCACCTATAGGGGATGGATTGCTGGGGAGGCACCCGTTGGCTGTACAGTTCCTCCGGGGGGCTCGGAGGATGAGGATGGGACCTGGCAGTGGTGCTCGAGGGGTTGGCCGAGGCCCCCTTCGAGCCGCTGGAGTAAGCCGAGGCTAAGAACCTGACCCTCAAGGTGGCCTTTCTCCTGGCCATCACTCTACTGAGGAGTGTGGGGGACCTTGAGGCCTTGATGATTACGCCAACGTGCTTGGAGTTTACTCCTGCCGGAGTTAGGGCCGTCTTGCACCCGGTCCCCGGATACGTGCCCAGGGTACCGACTAATGGGGCTGGATCTGTGGTTCTGCAGGCCTTCCATCCTCCACCTCATGTGACAGCGGTAGAGGGCAGACTGCATCTCCTCTTCCGGGCATTGAGAACATTTCTGGTCATCCAGGTTTTTATGTCCTTAAGGAATGATTGAAGTTTAACTAACTGATCAGTTTCATCCGGCTTAATTGATAAATATAATTGGGTATCATCTGCGTAACAATGAAACTTTATGGACTGCTTTCTAATAATATTGCCCAAAGGAAATAAAGTAAATAGAAGTGGTCCAAGCACAAACCTTGCGGAACTCCGTGACTAACTTTGGTGTGCTCGGATGATTCATCGTTAACATATACAAACTGAGATCGGTCTGATAGATAGGATTTTAACCAGCTTAACGCGGTTGCTTTAATTCTAATTAAATGTTCCAGTCTCTGTAACAGAATTTGATGGTCAATGGTATTGAATGCAGCACTAAGATCTAACAAGACAAGTACAGAGACAAGTCCATTGTCTGATGCAATTAAAAGATAATTTGTAATTTTC
>CM022474.1:32458480-32488210 GCA_011952105.1 Coreoperca whiteheadi | reverse complement strand
ATCCAGTGTTTTCCTTCAGATTATTGTGCAGGAGCAGCCTGCTCAGGAACGTGTGATGCCAGTTAATATTGCTGGCACATGGACAGGCCACACACCACACCTACTTAGCCAGTTACCACCAGCTTTACTGATGCCACTGCTCTGTGTCAACAGTTGTTTGCACTGTTACATAAAATAACATTTTATGCTACTAAAGTTAACAACACCATCAAATATCAAATTTAAAAGTGCTATTTGGGGATGTAATCTGAAGTTTAAAAATGCTGCTCACATTTAGTTTTGGAAACAAAATTTTTTTTTACATAAAGACATTATGTAAAAAAAAATTCTACATTATTTTCACATGATCTTACCTAAAGTTCTGCATTTTCTCCATATAACAGGCTTGTGTACTTCGAGGGTCAGTCCAAAGTGATTTATATTGGAAGAGAAAGAGTTGTCTAAAGAGAAAACAAAACTACAGGAGGATAAAGGAAACAGCTTTAACATACTGTAATGGTAACTAGGTAAGCACCATGATATATTTTAAGATACTGAGATAATCACTGTATGTTGTGTGTGCAAGAAAAGCAGATCCATCCATCCATCCATCCATCTTTTTCCGCTTATCCGAGGCCGGGTCGCAGGGGCAGCAGTCTGAGCAGAGACACCCAGACTTCCCTCTCTCCAGAAACTTCTTCCAGCTCTACCGGGGGAATACCGGAATACCCTCCAGCGTGTCACCAGTGGTTGAAAATGGGCCCTCCCATGCATGTCTTCAGAAAACAAAGCAGAAAAACCTCCAACAAATTAAAGAAAAGACATTTTTTGTACAAAATCTACCGGTCGCACCAGTAGCGCTCGCTATGGCCCCAGAGGCTGATTCCTAATGATGACCTGCGGTACATCACTGTCATCAGGTCAAAATCTCTCCTTGGCCAACATTTTAGAAGTTATCTGTGATATTCATGGTTCACAGAGGATAAATTCTAATGGTTTTGCTGACCTCTGACTTTTCTTTGGTTTCACCATCAGGCAAATGTTTCTGCTTATACATAAGAAACATCCAAATCTTTTTAGAATGATTCTAAGGCCTCAGTAGCGACACATGAACCAGTCCATGTGGCGTGTTTTCTGAGCATGTCTAAAGTCAAACTTGTTCTGAATGTCAACATCCCACTGCCTTCCCAGTCTGCCTCCCAGAACTCTGTGTGTTCTCTGCGTCTTTCTAGCCTCCATGCCATACATGGTACACTTTCAAACAGCCTCTTCTCAAAGTCATTCATGGTGTTTCACACAGAGATTTACACAGGAAAAGTGACAGAAGCAGTTGTGTGAACAATGAGAAGAGGGAGCTTGAGAGAGAAGCTCAAACTTTAGTTACTGTCACACCTCCACAGACCTGACCCGTCACTGTGTAAAGTGAAGGGTGTTTCCCGGCCAGTACAGACACTTGGAGATATTGGCTCCTTGTGTTCCCTGCACCACACCAACGGCTCATCTTTGCTGTCAGTGTCACATGAGCGCAGCTCTAAGGCTACAAGTTGCTGTGTCTTTCTGCGATGGTCTTTTTCATGGTGCCCACTTCTTAAGTGGCAAGCCCTCTGATCACAATTGGACATGTGAAATAGTAGTTTGCTGTTGAAGTAGCTTCTGAACCACAGCTTGAGTTGATTCCTACTGTTTTAAACTCGGCTGTCTTTTCCACCAAACGATGAAACTGGGTTTGAATAGCAGGAAACACAACTTTTGAGCATTGATTAGCGCTTATCTGAAGGTGATTTGTGCCTCTGGAATCTTCTTGAATGGCTTTATGGATGTTTGTGTGCATATATTCTCTGGTGAAGGGTTCTTGGCTTTGATGGCTTTGGCATTTCATATTTTGTGGTGACATTTCAGGTGGTTGTACAAAGCGATGGTGTTGCCCTGCATCTATCAAAGATTGCGTGCACATAATGTGCTTTTGGGATCAGAATCAGAAACATGCATACAAGGAATATTTTGGTGCAGGTTCAAAGTTTATTTTAATGTAATACATTCCCATATGTACACCGGAAACAACTGGTCGCTGTAATTGTTCCTTCTGTCCATACTGGCTGTGAAGAGAATCCCTTCAGCCACTGTCCTCCTTGGACTGTGTCAGGTCGACATCTGGCTTCCAGCAGTCTTGAACTGGCAACTAATTTGGAATAATCTCATAGAACTTATTATACGCCCCACAGATTAGTTCTTAAGAAGGCCAGAGCTACCTCAGAGTGTCTCTTTGGGACAGGGTTCTGATGTACATTTGATATGGTGCTGTCCACCTCTTATGGAAAAAAGTCCAGGGTCATTCTTTACTTCTACTACTAGGAAAAAGCATTTCATGTCACAGTCAGTTTTATTACTTGGTGGCACTTCTGCACTTCTCTGTCAATGACAATGACAACGAATATTATGTGGCTCAGCAGAGGTTAAAGGGATGATTGTCTGCCGGTGGAAGCCGCCTCATTCCATTCTAAATGAAATTGGGTGGAAGCGTTTGTGAAGATAATTAATAACAATAATTAATGTTTATCTGTCCTTCTGTGTAAAAATGCATGCCTGAGTTCAGCGTGAGTTCATATGTTCACTGACACTGGAAGGGCTTTAGGAAAGGCCCTTCTTTGTAGCCAGTTTGGACTGCGGGAGCAGTTACAGCGACCCACAGCTCCTTCAGTAGACATATAGGCATATCAGTACTGTTTAAGATGGACTTGAAAATATGTGACCCTATTCTTTAATTAAAAAAATCATCTTTGTCTTCATTAAAAAAATTCAGGTGAGTCTTTTTTCTTTTGCATGAATTTGTACACAGTGGACAGAACTAGTCCCATATTCAGAGAGGCCTCTGTGTTTAGCAAGTGTCTGTCGTTACAGTAGGTCAACACAAGTCTGCACTGTTTGTCTCTGTTTAAACAGGCAGATTGTTGGCCATGTCTGTATGCAACACATTAAGCTATTTATATCAGGCAGATGGTTTGCCACTGGAGGAGGCGTCTTTAAACAGCACACATTTTAATGAGGGAGATGTTTGGCCACCCCAAAAGATTTCTGTCGAAACTGCCGAATTTAAGCAGCTATACTGTAGTTGGTTAGTCACACTGAGGATGAGGAACTCTTCTGGGAAGATTTTGCAGATAATATAACATTTTGCATTCATCATATATTTTCTGTCTTTGTTTTTGTGTCTCTGCAGAATGCAGGGGATTTGGAGAGCACCTTAAATATCCTAAATGTTTTGGATGAACTTCTGTCTGCTGGTAAGCTCAGATCAGCTCTGGCCTCTTAACTGCTGAAATATGACTGTATGATGTGATTGATGTGATTTAGAGGACTAAATGTCAGGAATAAACACAGGAACAGTGTAAAAGTAGTCTGTCCAAACAAGCCGGTTCTGACCCAAAGATCAGAGGAGTTGTTCAATGCAGGAAAATCCAATCAGCTGAACCTTCCTGGTTGCAAAGAAATAATCCTGAAATAATTGTTAAAAATATTGTTATTAAAAAGTGAGTCATACTGAATAAAATAAACTTTTTAACCTTGTTTGCAAATCATCATTTCCCCATATATAATATATATGTATATATGTTATATATAAAGCCATGTTCTATATCCACAACTGCCACAAAACCTACATTTTTTGGTCCATTTCTTTCTTGTACATCCTGGTAACAGTGAGCAATTAAGCGGAATATGAATGAATGCTTGTGTCCTTCCACTGCTGCTGTGCGAACACGAGCTCATTGGCTGATGGAGGTAAACAGCTGGTGGAGCTGATCCTCCAGTCAGCTGCCATCAAACCATCAGCAGAAGAAGAAGAGGACACGAGGAGGCGACGTCACTAAAAGAGCTCCAGTCGATGCTTAGATGATGGAAACGTGATGGAAACGTGACCCTTTTGTCAGCTTCATGTGTTGATGTGACGAAGGTCACAGCCTCCTCATCGCTGCACACAGACCTGATGCTCTCAGCTCTTCACGCTTCATGGACGTCAGCATTTATTCACTCAGTCTGTTTCTGTTTGCTTGTTACCCACACACCAGCTTTTACAAGACGTCCATTAACTTTTCCATTCAGCATTTTGTTTCTGCACAAATTGAAAATGCTCATAAAAACAGGTGGATGGAAACCCACTTAATGACATAATTAGTGCAGTTTTGGCCTTGATCTTCAGCACATTGGATTTTAAATAAAAGAGGCATGAGGCTAAAGTACTGACTTTTAGATTCACTGTGCTTATGGAGCAAACACAACAAAAAAGTCTGTCACTGTCTTAATATCACTGAAACTTCCCAGTATATAAATCCATCACTGTTGAAAAGTCCCTCCCCTCCATCCCTCCCTTTAAATCAAGCTGACTATTACAAAGTACTATTGTTAGGGAATGGGATCCCCGCATTATTTCGCACCCTGACAAACATGGAAGCAAGATGCTATTAAAATGCAAAGTCCAAGAAACATAGATTCAAACAGGTTGCTTCGATTAATTATAGCTTTGTTTCAGTGTAACCCTTGTGTTCTGAATCTCTGTGTTCAGGTACAGACCGCCGTATCCACTATATGATCAGCAAAGGTGGCAGCGAAGCCTTGCTGACAGCACTGGTCAACACCGGCCGCAGTTTCAACCCCAACTACACCATCCTGCTGCCGCTGTTACACCTACTGGCTAAAGTGGGACACAGAGGTGAGGATGGATGAATAGAGAACAGTACAAATATTATGTTGATGGCAAGAAACCCAAATCTCAGATACATCAAAGACCATGTCGTTGGTAGCTTCTACTAAATATATTTCCTAGCCCGCTAACTGGATGTGTTTGTTAACATTGCAGATGCTGTGGTTTGCTAGCTCAAAAGCTCAATTTACTAAACCAAATTGATCTTGTGTATACGTGTAGGGCTACAACCAGTGGTGGAAAGTACCTAATTACATTTACTCAAGTACTATACTTAAGTACAAGATCACTCAGGTAAAAGATCTGACTACTTCTTCCACCACTGACAGCAACCAACAATTATTTTTCATTATTGATTAATCTGCCCATTATATTCTCGATTTATTCATGAACCATTTTGTCTGTAAAATGTCTCAAAGTCATAATAAATAGAGCTTCAAACAGCCCAAGGTGATGTATTCAAATGGCTTGTTTGATTCAACCAACAGTCTATAAACCAAAGTTATGCAGTTTACTTGTCGCATATCACAAAGAAAAGCATCAAATCCTCACATTTGATAAGCTGGAAGCAGAGAATATTTAGCATTTAATCAGTGATCAGGAGAAGCAATTTAGCAGCTGAAGCCTATAAGAACTCTAAGTGTGTTTGATTTGTGTCTTTTTTAAGTTTAGTGCAGTGTTATTTTCATTAGAGACCGGCGTTTTGGCGACGTGGCATTATTGCGTAATAGCATTTAGTATCGATTGGTCTGGTGGTTTGTTTATGGGTCACGATAGGCGTGTCCTGCTGAATTCAATCACTGAAATCAGACAGGTGTATAATCACCGCGGCAGCGGTCGCGGCAGCCCTCATTGAGTGAAGAACAAAGAGAGTAAAGACCATCGACTCTACCTCCACGTGACTCCACCCAGCAGGGACCCAACCACAGGGCACTTGACTATTGCACTTTCTTGGACTAATTGTTCGCACTTTTTTGGATCCTTTATTGCTATTAATTTTTCTTGCATGTTTCCTTCTGCTCTTATACAATGTGTTTTCAAATTCCAGCTGTCATTACAACACGAAAATCTTCTGTTTCATGCCAAAGGCAACACAGTGTTCATAATCTGCACGTTGTACCACTGTCCAAAACTGCCTCTTGTACTTTCCCAATAGGCTTGTGGAACTGCCAGTCTGCTGTGAACAAAGCTGATTTCATTATAGGCCTTTGTTAATCTTTCTGGTCTTGCAATTTCTCCCACAGTCCTCGCATCGCAAGAAGGGGTGGTGGAACCGGCCTGCTTATCCCTAATGACTGGAAGTTCAAACAGCGAACATCCTTGTGTGACAACAGCTCCTTCGAGTTTCATGCTGTTACTATCACCCACCCTGTTAAGAATCACTTTGTAGTCATCTATTGCCCCCCAGGTTAGCTTGGACATTTCTTGGAGGAGTTGGATGTGCTCCTTTCATCCTTCCCTGAAGATCGCACTCCTCTGGTGGTACTTGGGGACTTCAACATCTACCATGGAAAGCCACAGTCTGCGGACTTCATCAAACTGGCTGCATCATTTGACCTCAAGCGGGTTTCTACATCAGCAATCCACAAGTCTGGTAATCAACTAGATCTTATCTACACACAGTACTGCTCCACTCATCACGCTCAGGTCACCCACCTGCCCACGTCAGATAATTTCTTCGTCACCCTCGACCTCGATCTAACTCCTCCAGACGCTGCAAGTGTTCTACCGCTGGTCTCTTTCCGATGCAACCTGCATACGCTGGCTCCCTCTCACTTTTCCTCTGCTGTCTCCTTGGCGCTCCCTCCCTCTGAGGAGCTCTCTCTCTTGAATACCGACAGCGGCACTGACCCTCTGTGTTTCACACCCACATGCTGCTTGGACAACTTCTACCCTCTCACATCTAGATCAGGACGATGTATGGGCATACATCCTCGTCTGTCCCCTGGTTATCTGATGTTCTATTTGAACATCGCGCCAGCCTCAGGTCAGCTGAAAATGGCGTTAGTCAAAAGATCCCGCTGACCTCTGTCTCTACCAGGCTCTCCTCTCTAATTTCTCAGCTGATGTCACCTCTACAAAAACGGACTACTACCGCTCAAAGGTCAACAACTCACCTGACTCGCACACTCTCTTTAAAACCTTCTCTGCTCTCCTTTCTCCGCCTGCACTCCCACCTTCATCGGATTTAACAGCTGATGATTTAGCGTCTTTCTTTGTAAAGAAAACAACCGCCATTAGCAGTCAGTTCTCTGCTCGACCTTGCATGCATCCCAGAAAGGTGTCTGCTCCCCTCTTTCTCTCATCTATCTGAAGCTGACGTTTCCAAGGTCATTCATTCTAACCACTCTAAGTCCTGAGACTGGCAATGGCGATATTCAAGTCATCTGTACTAATCTTACTGGATCTGTCTGTTGCCTTTGACAAAGTTAATCACCACATTCTCCTGTCCTCTCTCAGTGCTATGAGTGTCTCTGGAATTGCGTTTCAGTGGTTCAAATCATACCTCTCAGGTAGGTCATTCAGAGTATCCTGGAGAGACGAGGTCTCTGAGTCCCAACATCTCAATACAGGGGTGCAACAGGGCTCGGTTCTTGCACCGCTACTCTTCTCCATCCCTCGGCTGGGTCATTCAGAAGCATGGCTTTTCCTATCACTGCTATGCGGATGACACGCAGCTCCACTTGTCATTTCAACCTGACGATTCAACTGTCTCTGCTCGTATCTCGGCATACCTGAGTGACATCTCACTTTGGATGAAGGACCATCACCTGCAGCTGAACCTCGACAAAACGGAACTGCTTGTGATCCCGGCCAACCCAAAGATTCACCACCACCTCTCCGTTCAACTAGGCTCATCAACCATTATGCCATCCAGCATGGCCAGAAATCTGGGGGTGGTAATTGATGATCAGCTAAACTTCAAAAGCCAGACTCCTTGTTTGCACAACCAAACCTCTGCAGATGATCCATAACGCGACGGCAACAGTGGTCTTCAATGAACCAAAGAGAGTGCACGTAACACCTCTCTTCATCAGGTTACACTGGCTCCCTGTTGTCGCCAGCATCAAGTTCAAAGCAATGCTCTTGGCCTACAAGACCACCACTGGTTCTGCACCATCATATCTTCACTAACACAGACCTGTGTTCCTGCCAGATCCCTGTGCTCTGCAAAGGAACAACGTCTGGTGGTACCATGCCAAAAAGGAACAAAATCCCTCTGGCGCACCTTCTGTGGATCAGTTCTACATTGGTGGAATGAGCTGCCTGCTACAAGATCAGCAGATTCTGTAGCCACCTTTAAAAAGCACCTGAAAACGCATCTCTTCCATCAACACCTGACTGACAATCACTGACTTCTTCTTCCTTTCTATCTCTTTTCATAAAAGGAAATATTAAAAAAAACTTCCTATCCTTAACTTTTTATACTGTGCTGGGATTTAACAGACTGGTTATTTACCTTGTGTTGTTATAATTGCTTCCATTGTCTTCCTCATATGTAAGTTGCTTTGTAAAAAAGTGTCTGCTAAATGACTAAATGGAAATGAAAATGTCTAAATGTGATAAAAATAGTTGCACGTTAATTTTCTTTCAATTACTGACTACTGGATTTCTTATTGCATCTCTCCTGCATGTAGATGCAGCAGCTGGTAACTCCTTCAAGGCTACATTTTTGTTTTATTCTGTTATTTTTATTCAGCTTTATTGCTGAAACATCATTGAATGATGTCTGATTGGATTTGATTTGAAAGGCTAAGCCAAAATTGTTCACATCGACTGGAACAGAAGATTTTAGGCTTGTTGGCAGTGAAAAGCTGCAGTCAAGTCGGACAGTTTCCAGCAGCCTTCAAAGAATATACAGGAAGTCACTGAAATAATTTACATCCTGGTAGCTTCACCTGCAGGCTGCCTGTAGTTTGTAGACCACATTCAGAAACCCATGGCTCAAGGAAGCACGTATGCGTTTCTGAACGCTGATGAAGTTGAAGGAAAAGCAGTTTTCCATGAAGATGGACAATAAACAGTCACAATAACTCTTATAATCTTTCTTTATTGATTTATTTCTATTTGTGTGTAATATATATGTGGAAATGTGTGGATTCCATCCTTTGCTCTTTATGACGTCATTATAACGTAAAGTCTACAGGCCGAGCGGGAACTCACGAGCGGGCCCAGCTAGAAGCTAGAAAACCTTTTTGGCGTAAGTGCCATGTGAGCAGGTCTCATTGGAATGAATAGGTGTTATTTTGGGTTCTGGTATCCAGTGCTAATAATATATCCATGTCCATATCCATATATCCATGGCCTGCCTCCACCAGTGGCTGCCTCGATCTCATGAGGTTATCGTTGCCCACGTGTGCATGACGTTGGAGCAAGTCGGGATCAAGTCGGACACAAATCTAACCACCATGCATTGTGAGGCCATCGACGGTGATCGATTTTGTTCCACCCTGGCTCATCTCGAACGAGCCTTTTGCCTTTTGGCAACGGCTGCGCATACAGATGCTGCGGCTTGTAGCTCCTTCAAACACAGCTAGCTACACTTGTTTTTCATCTGTTTTTTTTTCCATTTTTCGGCTTTATTGCTGAAACACGTATTACCTATGACAGTAACACATCACCATCACCATCAGAAAAGGAAGATTAAAGAGCAGCGGACCTTGAGGATTAACCAAACCGGAGAGGCACCACCCACGAGGAGAGCCATCCTGGCCCAGCTTAGACTTAAGGCTGCTCCTGGCTAATGTCTTCTTCTTTGGGCTGCTCCTGTTAGCGGTTGCCACCGCAGATCATCTGTTTCCATCTATCTCTACTGCAACAGTAATGGATGTGAAAAGTAGCACAGAAGTGAATGATTCCTTTATATATTTCATTGAATTTAGCATTCATTGCAGTAAATGCCCTCAGGTAGCTGTGTTCTGTGCGGGACCCTGGTCGATGTGATTAATAAATGTGTCATGTTGACTTGCAGAGACGTTCTACTTAACAGTCATCGTTCTGGCACAATGTGTGTTGATGAACTAATGGCTCTGTATGAAACCCCATGATTATTATTCCCTGTTCATATGTGTTTTATGTATGTGTGTGTGGTGACTGTGACTCACACAGTTTGGTGTTTCTTGTAAAGGTGAGTTTATTAGCAAGAACACGACATGCTGATAGGAAGTCCAACTATAACCACTGACTCTCTTTGGTAATACAGTAGGGAGTCACAGCCTCACGCATGTCAATACCATTACACATTACGCACATGGGGCGGCTGTGGCTTTGTGGTAGAGCGGATCGTCAACCAATCAGAAGGTCTGCGGTTCGATCCCGGCTTCCCCCAGCCCACGTGTCGAAGATACTGAACCCTGAATCGCTCTTTCAGTGTGCGAGCGATTAGGTTAGTTAGTACTGATGGGCAGCTAGCTCCTGTGTGTGAATGTGATATGTAGTGTGAAAGCGCTTTGAGTTGTCAGCAGACTAGAAAGGTGCTGTACAAGTACAGTGCGTTTACCATTATCTGACCAGAGCCCACCACTCACAATTCCTGGCCCAATATATCAGAAGGCCAGTCTGCAATCATGCCTAAATGCTAAAAACAGTTTTAGCCTTGATGTTTTGCAGTGTTAATATTTTGTGATCATACATTTGTGTTTTCCTGACTTAGACAAAATCAATTCTTTACATGTTCACCCAGGTCCTCTCTCAGAAGCATGGCGTTGTTTTAACCATGACCACTATCACTTCCTAACCTTAACCTAGGACTTTTAACAGCCTAAACTGCGCTAAACCTTAACCATCACACGTATGGGTCATTTTGGAAGGCAATGACAGACGCTTTATTTTGAGGACTTGTTTGTTTGCATTTGTAGTGATCAAGCATGTATTGCAGTAGGCATGCAAGCGCCTACTCATCGCTTACTCAACAATCATCTGTAAATTAAACAGATAAAAAAGGCTATATTTTTCCAAGAACGATGAATATTGAGCTCCTAAAATACATGAGATGGTTGGCTGATTGTCTACACATCCATGTATCTGTACGCTGTGCATATCTGTCTTTCTGCAGACCGCCGTATAGGTATGAAAGCAGAGGAAGCTGGGGCCGTGCTGCTGACTCTGAATCTGCTCAAACACAACGTCGAACATGCCAGTAGGGCTGCAGCCTGCCTCTGGGTCATCCAAGTCTTCTCTTCATCAGGTACCCCCCCCCCACACACACACACACACTTAAATGAACTGGGTACTCAGCAGTATGTAGTAGGCAACAAAAATGCTTCACGGTTCACTTGCTTGTCTTTCACTGTCTTATTACTTATTACTATTTATTTGCCATTGTCCTTACAATGCTTCCTATTATCCGTGTTGCTTATATGATGCCTGGTATTTGATACATCAGCAGCTCATTATTGTGTGCAGTAGGTACTCAAAGACATGAGTCTGAGCAGTGTTCAGCCACTAGATGTCAGTGAAGTGGCAACAAACCAAAGATACAAACTGGGTGTATCAACCACCCAATGCTCCAATATTCACCTGGCCTCCTGCGTGTGCTTTCTATGTCTTTAGACAATATCATTATCATAGAAGCAACAAGGAAAAAGCCAGTAAATGTGTTTTCTGAATATGTAGACTTTCAGACCTGATAGCTGAGCCATGACATTTGTCCCTTCTGGGACTCCAGTATTAAAACCCTCTGAGTGGTAACATATCCTATTCCTTACAGTTTCACAGTGCTGTTCCAGGGACAAAAGAAACGTGCAGCCAGGTTTACCGTTGCACCTTATTTCTGATGCCGTTCCACCTGGGATGGTCATGTCATTTATCAAACGGGCCCAGCAGCCTGGAAGCACAGGTGCAGATAGCACAGGTGTAAAAGGAAGGAAGGCAGCAGTTCGCAGCTTCATACTAGGATATCAGAATCAAGCAGTGAGCGAATGAGGGGCCGTGAGTGTGATCTGGGCCGGACTGCAGGGACGTCAATGGTTGATGTTTTTATGAGTCCATAAAAGCAGTCCTGCCTGCCCACATATATAAATAGAGAGGACTCCTCTCCTTTCTAAACACATGCCAGCTTTATGTCAGGAAACGTCTGCTGAGGCAGGATCAACAATATTCTTCATTAGTGACGACCGAAAACGGATTAATTTCAATTAAATTAAAATGACAAAATATTATGTTACTGTATATTGCACTTTTTTACTTTACGTTTTACAGTATAAAACAGACAAAACAAAAAGCAATATTAAAGCAACAAAAGAAGACAAGACTGTATAAAAGAGGTTATTAAACATGATTATTATGTAACCAAATGATCGACAGGGTGCACTGTGGCAGAGCGGTTAGCGCCCCTGCCTCCCAATAAGGAGATCGTGGTTCGAATCCCGGACCAGACCACAACCTCCCTGGGTGGAGTCTGCATGTTCTCTCCGGGTTCTCCGGTTTCCTCCCACCGTCCAAAGACATGCATTAGGTTAACTGGTGACTCTAAAATTGTCCCGAGTGGATGAATGCGAGTGTGAATGGTTGTCTGTCTAAGTGTCAGCCCTGCGACGAGTTGGGGTGTACCCCGCCCAAGGCCCAAAGCCACTGGGATAGGCTCCAGTCACCCGCGACCCCGAACGGGAACAAGCGGTAGAAAATGACTAACTGACTGACTGACTGACAAATGATCGACAACGCCATGTTAGACCTTTCACCCACACTCATTAAATACCTGAGTTCAGACTCAGTTTCTCATTTCATTTCACAGCCTCAGAAAAAGAGGGTTCCCACCAACACAGGCAAGCCCCCAGATAGTCTGAGACGTGGATTCTTAACAAATCGAAAGACAATTTATTTTTGTGTCAGGAAAAGAATAACAGGCTCTTTGAACTAATATCAAAAACCTAACAAAGCAGATCAAAAAAACACAAGGGCACACATAAGGCCAATGCACACAATCACCAAAGGAACAGGAGGCACTAGCTATACCGCACAGCCCTGCACTAATACAGCTGTAACCACCCCCTACAAGAATGGAATTACAGTCGAGACAAACACTTTAGGATCAACATTCAAAGATATACAAAATATCTGCACCTGGGGGAAATCCTTGGTAAATAAATATATTTAAATATTCGGGGGAAAATATCAAGACTTAAAGCAATCTAAAAGAACCATATTTCCGGGGGTGCACTTAATTGCATTGGCTGAATTGTCCAAGTGAGGTGTTGGAGTGTGCGTCTAATTTAACCTGACGGTTACAATTCCAGTAAATGCAGTGGTAAAATGAAAGAATGGACTGGCAGTGGTTAAGGATATACATTCTTTGAACTGATTAAATCCAAGGCTTTCCAAAAACCTGGCTCCACATTTCATCAGTGATCCTGTACTGTCGCAAGAGGCTTCTTCAGTTGGCCAGTTTAGGCCTTTTAGATGAAAAGAAAGGCGTGGCACTTCAGCCTGGAGTAGTCCTTCATTAATTCTCTCTGCTGCCAACATGGCTGTTTTAATATGCACAGCAACGCTGCACTTTCCTTTGTGGTAGAATTCAGGTTTTTAGTTGGTTATGTGTTCACTTTACAGTTTCTACAGCAAACCTAATAGGAGAAAACCATGGACTGGATGTGATCTACCGCCTCATCCCTCAGTACACCACCAAACATCTGCCTACCATCAAGTACGTATACCCAGGCCTTCTGCACATGACACTGACCCCCTCTTGAGGGCATATACTCCAAAGAAAGGAGAACTGGCCTGGAGAAAACTGTCCCTGGACAACAGTGACTGAAAGACAGATATTTGCTTAACAACAGTAGAGTACAAAATGACCACTGAGTCAACACTTCCAATGCTAGCCTCCTAGCCTGTCCAGCTAATGTGCAAACAAATGATAGTTGATGGAGGTTATGGCCCCTGGCTGACCCAAACATGAAATACAATCCTTTTCTCAGAACCCAGAACCAGACCACAAAGATGGGTTTCTGATGTCCAATGACCTGTTTATTTATGCTTTGGCAGTTTGTGTAGCTCGAATTAGCATCTGATTGGCTAGGCAAGGCCACTATGAACAAATATGAACTTAATTCCACCTGTGTGATGCTCTCAGATACAATTAGAATCATTTAATGTGGTAATCAATGTGTGTTCCATTCATAATAGCAGAGATGCAAGACACTGATTCGGCTGTTTTCACTTTTAGCAAAACATTATTGGCTGCACTTAAAGTCAATGACTGGTTGGATGTCGAACACTTAATAGCAACATACCTTTGAGAGAATTTAAAGTCCCCAGAGAAAGAGTGCTACTGATTTTGGTTGGCCCCCTCAGCTTTCCTCCAGAACGTTGTCAGGCCAGCATTTCCTCCAATCGTGACATCTTAAAACCTATTTCCTGGATTTCCATGATTCTTGATATGAACTAGGCATTATTGAGCTCGGGGTCACTGCCTGGTTTATTAAAAGCCACATCTGTGAAATGTGAATCATCTCCATGCATAAACTGCATGGCAGTATTACAATTCACAAGGAAACATCATCATTATATCAACATATTCTTGGTCTCAACACATCATCATTTCTCCTGACTCATGCGTAGACCCCTAGCTCTTAAGTTAGTCACATCCTTCTCCTCTTGGATCATATGTCCTTTTGCATCTGTCTCTGTGCCAACTGATGGCATTTGGCTTAGATAGACAGCATCCTCCAGTATACCCAATGGAGCATGCCAAGAGCACCAGGAGTACCGGCCTCTGCGCCTGGCTCGATGCCAGGCATACCGGCCCCTGAGCAGCCACTAGTGAACATGAAACTCCCCGGTGGTGTGAGGAAATCGGATGCTCTGACATCACAAATTTATAGTCCTCAGTGTGAGCTTTCTGTATCATTTTCCTGCAGATGCCAGCTGTTAATTGTTCTAACACAATTAGAAGACTCTGGGATTCCAGATTTCAAAGCCAGCTGCTACTTTGGATAATTTGTCAGAATTGGCATCTGTGAATTCCTGTGAAGTAATGAGAGCAACGAGGCAGGATATATGCTATTTCCTTTAAGTGTGAGAGGCAGTTAGACATGTCTGTCACACTGATTTATCCAATTATAGTTTTGATATGGCGAGCGTTAGATATGCCGGTTGGCTGCAGTCCACACTTTGAAAGCAGTAAAGTCAACTGTCAGCAGCAGTTAATCCCTCACTCCTGTCTGTTAGACTGATAGGCACTGCAGCACTTACTATCCTCTTTAGATCGTGGCAGGTGGGAGCTATTGTAGGCTGCAAAGGAGATATTTTACTTTGATTCACTTTCCTGAGACGTTTGGATTCATGAATAGTTTGTAATGCAAGGATGTGCAAACTCTCAATTTCCCCTTTACTGACTCATAATAATCCACCCATGATGCAGTATATACTCAATCGTGGCAATCAAAAAGTGTGCATATTGTTCTTGCTATTTTGATTTACCTCATGGTTCCCCAGTTAAATTTGCCCACTCTAAGTGTCATTTTTAATGATCAAGCTGGTTGATAAGTTACTACTGGTGTGGACAAGAGTTTCTGTTAACACTACTGTTGACACATCATGTGATAACAGTAGCGGCTTGATGCTCAATAAGTCATGTGACACTTTATATGCGAACACAATGTCATACCTGACATGCTCTGCACAAGTTAAGAATAAAATAACATTGGTATTTGACTACACTAATCTCAAATGATGTTTGTCAAGGGGATAGTCTAGTGATGAGTATAATATTAATTTCTTAAGCTGTCTAATCATGATAGACAGTACTACTAACAGTACTGTTACAGCACATACAGCTCTTTTGCAGCTGTATGTACACAGAAAGTGTGCCAAAGCAGGAAAAGCCAACTTTCACAGCGACTACATGTTGCTATTGAAAGTTTTTTAAAACTAGTCAAGAAAAGCAGAGGAAGAAAAAATGGCACTTTATTGGAACAGGCAGATGCTTGGAGATGGCTTGAACTTCAGGTGATCACTTGACATCCACTCTCGCGATATCTGCCAGGTAAAGGGATGCAGGCCTCCACCTGAGCGTTGTCAGCATAGCACTGGTAGGAACAGACAGCCCAAAGCATCCTTTGGTAGAGGGACGAGGGAAGGGCCCAGGATGGAGCCTTGTGGAACTCATATTGACAGGCTGCGTGGTTCAGACACAAGGCGCAACAGGTAGGATGCAAACAGAGAGCGTGCAGATCGTGAGACGCCTCATCCATTCAGGGTTGAGAGGAGGATCTGGTGGTCCACAGTGTGGAACGCAGCAGACAGGTCTAGGAGTGTGAGGACAAAGGAAAGGGAGTTCGTTCTAGCAGTGTTGATGGCAAGGAGGGATGTCTCAGTTGAGGGACCTGCCTTGAATCCAGACTGGGTCTAGGAGGTTGTTCTGGAGGAGATAAGCAGAAAACAACTTGTTCACGTGTCATAGAAACAGTGGGTGGATTTGCAACGGGATGTGTCGTTTGAAATACATCTGCTTAAGGCTGCTTAAGCACCTATTCGGTCACTACATGCCTGCCTATTCAGTCAACAACAAATCTTCATTTGAATCAAGCCTCTCACAGCTTGATTGTCCATAGTGTGCATCTTACTTCAGGAAATCCAGCTAAATCCTTGATGTGCTCCCAGGAAATATGGCATCCTTATCCGGAACCCACACCTGTGCGCATCATCTTCCCACTGGCTGACTATGGCACCAAAGAATGTTTTATTTGGAGGTTTGGTAGTGGTTGCTCTTTGGATGAGTCGAGCAGTCCATAAATACTTTTACTATTTTTTTGGCAGAGCGCAGGAGTCTTTATACTCACTCTATTACCTGCACTGGGAAAAACTGACTCCAATTCCTGTTTAGACTTTTTTAACCAAGGATTGCAGTCCATCTCTCTTCTAACCTAACCCTAAGAAAAAGGATTCAATCTATACGGATTGATTTGAACTAATTTGCACAAAAAACCATATCTTTTGATATGTGTCATGCATTATATCGCTTGTGAGCATTGAGATTTGAAGGGCTATTAATTACTATTATTCTCTTCCATAGTTGTAAAATGCACACATCTTTGTGTTGTCCCTTTGCCGATGTGTATAAAATGACACATCCTTTTCAAGAGTGTAGTATTTCCCATCCCCAGTAAACACAGCATGAACCCTTGATGCTCTTAATGGCCCCTGAGGTTGTGACCTCTAGTCACACTTTGGACCCCCTGTTAGTGACACCCTGGTTCACTTGCTGCTAGTAACACTACACTGGACAGTGTTACATCCTTCATCTCAGTATGCACGCACACACACAGGAGGTCAGATATAGAGGCCCTGAGAATCACTTAGTTGTGGATCACCAGGGAGCTGCTTGATGAATTGATTTGCTGTCAGACAGGGTAGGTCTATACGCCTCCGATCACTTCCAAGAGTAACATCAATACAGCTTCTCTAATCCCAGAGCACCACCACACAGCGCATCTAAGGCCAAAACTTTGGGCTGCTTTGAGCTGATTCCACATCCCCATCCATCATCACCCATGTGACGATGGACAGAGGTGTGGAATCAAGTCACATGTTGTGGATGTCTCTGAGGAAATGCATGTAGGAGGGAAGAAAGGAAGAAACAAACAAGAGAGATGGGAAGAAGACAGGAATGAAGGGGGCCTAAACTAGTGGACTAGTAAACGGACCAAAGTTATTTCAGTTTAACTGTCAGCTGCCCTTCATTGCTTAACGACTGAACGTGTCATGCCATTAGCACATACATTCATGGATTCCCAGGTGTGAGGTCCCAGTCAGTTTCTGTTCATTTAAGTAACTAGCCCAAACTTCCATCCATATTCACATCAAGTAGCACTTTTCTAAAATATGTCAAATAAAGTTTAACATTTGACTTTTCAAATTCAAAGCTGAATATGACAAGTCCACAAGACCTACAGCAAACACACAGTTTGGCTGACTATATAATTTGGTAAGTTTATTGACACACACAGTGTAGCCTAACATGTGCACGTTGTGTTTGCATGTTAAAGAGTATGTTAATTAGAATGTCTGAGAGACTAACTGCTCCCTCTGTTTCGTTTCCAGGGCAGCCATTAATGCCTTTGCTGCTCTGCTCTGCACAAGTAAGTTCTTCATGACCTTCATCATTTACCAACTGATGGTTTAATCATCATCATCATCATCATCACTGCACAACACTACTCAAACCCTTCTCCGGGGGCACACAGTGCCTGTGATTCTGAGGCCATTTTCTTGTTTAATGATGTATTTCAGTAATTCCATGGATGACTGGTTATGGTGTGATAGCGTCACATCTCATTGAGATACAGTATACTGTATCTAGTGCAGCTACAAGGGGAACTATTAAAGCTATAGGAAAAGAATTTCCCCTCTATGTAAAACGTTTCCTTTGTAATAGCTGACATAAACCGCTATCTCCAGCAAAATAAATAAGAAATCAAAAGGGATAGCATTAACGGGAGCTGTGTACAGGCTTTAGAAAGCAAGAAACCAGACTAAGAGTTTACAACCAGGTTAGCAGCTCTGTGACACTGTAAGTCAGCATGCTAACATGTGCACAATGACAATGCTAACATGCTGATATTAACCTGATCAGCTTAGTTTAGCATGCTAACATGTGCTAATTAGCAGTAAACACAAAGTCCAGCTGAGGCTGATGGGTACGTCAATAGTTCTGAAGGTGTTTGGTCATAAACCAAGGTGTTCATGTTTTGACCTGATGGTGGCGCTAGATCACCAAAAATATTACAATTCAGCCTGAGGAGAACATGACTGTGTGGACCAACTTTCATCAGCATCCAGCCAACCGCTGTCGAGATGTTTCAGTCTGAACCGAAGTGGCACACTCACCACTCACCAGGGCGGCTGTGGCTCGGTGGCAGAGCGGCTCGTCCACCAGTCGGAAGGTCGGCCGTTCGATCCCGGCTTCCCCCAGCCATGTGTCGAAGTATCCTTGAACAAGATACTGAATCCGAAGCTGCGCCATCAGCGTATGAATGTGTGTGAATGTGGTATGTAGTGTAAAAGCACTTTGAGTAGTCGGAAAGACTACTATACAAGTACAGTCCATTTTACCATCTGCTCGGACAGTTCCCAAAATCAAAAGTGAGTCTTCCTCCTCTCACCTGTAGCGCTGTTTGGTGTGAGCTGCCATATCAGCTGTGGAGATGTCGGAGGGACGGTGAGAGATCGTGCTCGGCATATATGACCAGGAGGCAACGTTATATTAAAAATGCAAATCTTTATTATACAAGATAATAAAATGGTGATGCCTCTTATATGGTGTAGACCAGCTCAGGACAGTTGAAATGTTTCGAGAGTGCAGCTGTGGGACTCAAACATTTTGCGTGTCCGCATAAACAGCTGGCTCGGGCCGAGGCGGCTGGCGAGTCCTGGCAGAAGCCAGAAATCATGTGGAGGAGAAGACAAGGAGTATGACCCTGAGTCAGATACAGTATCTGTTGGTAAAACCTCTAACAGGAACACAGATCTCTATTCTTTAGGGAAATAAATCAGTTTCTGGATGAAACATTCCAAAAGTCTGTTAGAGCGAATGATTACTTCAGAGACACTGACAGGTTCATCAGATCTGTTGGCGTTCTGACTTGTTCTCCTGGTTGAAAAGAAACGCTTCCCCCTCAAAACACATATCACAACTCTGCGAAAAGGAAAACAAAGATATAACTGCTGAAAAGACTAGAACGTAACATGATCATGTTTCAGCTTGTCTTTTTCTCTTCTCTGACCTCTATGCGGAGCCTAAAATAGTGTCTTTGAATATTAATGGTGGGACAAACAGGCCCCAAGGGATTTAATCTCAGAAGTCTCTACTCGGAAAAGGTTGTTTTTGCGAGAGACACATGCTAACCCAACAGTTGAGATAGACTGGGGCTTATGGTGGGACGGTTTGTTCTGTTTAGAGCAAGTGTAAATGCAAACAGTTTTATCTTCTACTGCGCTGGTGAAGGGTCGGCTGTTGATTGTCAGGGCAGAAATAGATCTGTGTTCTGTTTTGTTACACACCTGGATCTGGTAGACACATGGAGGGTCACGCGTCCGAAATCCAGACAATACACATGGGTGAGGGTCAGCAATAACAGTGTGAGTGCTGCTAGACTGGACGGGATCTACAAGTCTCAGCTCCAGATTAGTCCACAGTGACATGGTTCCAGTTGGCCTCACTGACCGCCACTTTTGGCGCTTTTCCCTCACCAGTACCAGCTCGACTCGCCTCGGCTCGCTATTTGCTCCGTTTTCCATTGCAGATAGTACCTCCACAATAGTACCTGGTCGTCATAGCGACGCCGCAGGAAAACTGCCGTGACCCAATCTTCTACCCACACACACGGGACAGTGGAGGAAATGGAGTGTGTGCTGTTTCGGATCCTCGGGATGTGGCTGTTTCTCACAGCAAGAAGACAAACGTCGTCTCATTTGACCGCGGCGTGTTCTCCCGAGTCGCCATAACAGCAACGGGTCTATCCCGCCATCTCTGGCCAAACTGTTTAGAGATGGCGGGGTTATTCAGGATAACGATGACGCAGTGAAGAGTGATGACTCTCTGACCAATCAGCAGCCTGCCGTGTTTTCACGTCACATGTGAGTATCGCCTCAGCTCACTCACCTCGCCGGAGGTGGTACGAAAAAAAGTACCTGGACGCAGGTACAGGTACGACTGTTACACAGCGGAGAACCAGTCAGAGGCGAGTGGAGGCGAGCTGGCGCTGTGGAAAAGCATTTGTCAGCATCGACTTGATCATTTTGCCAGGTGAAAGGGTTGAATCCGACTAGCTTTTTTAACAACAATCTCCTGCAAGACAGTACTTTCTGCCAGAGCTTTGAGTGTTTGGCAGCATTGGCAAATGAAAAAAGATGATTTTAGTTCTTAAAGTTGTGGGTGGGAGGTTGGTATGGTATAAATACGTGTTTTTTTTGCCAGCAGCACACCATTCCACTGCTAAGATGAAGGCAGCAGTTCAGGAACCTGAAGCTAACATTAAGAATAGTGAGCAGGGGTTACACAGAGACTCGGATCCCACTGCAGGCCATCTGCAGGCCTTCCTGCAGGAGAGAGTGAAGGGAGCTCGTGTCAGGTCTCACTTCCTCCAAGCTGTGTGGGAGTGGCAGGAAGGAGGAGGTCAGCTGCAGTCTGTCACAACACCCCCACATTGACAAGTTTCAGGTTGCAGGGATCTGGTTCCAGAGCTCGGGGAGGAGGGTACTTTCTGTTGGTACGCTGATTCGTTCAGTGTCCTCGGCTGTCAGCACTGCCTGAGATTTTAAAAAAGGTGGTTTCAGGGTTTCAGGGAAGATTTGTCTTTAGATTTGCTCATTTTTGGCCCGAAGTACAGTGCTAAATAGAAACTTGTACACCCATTGGTAAACTTTTTATCTGGTTCGGCCAAGTCTGACACGCAGGAGCCGGGCTCAGAGTGCCGGCAGTGTGGAGCCGGTCCTGGAGGGGGGGGTAGATTAGATTCTACATTTTAGACCAGAGAATCACGTCTGCGTGGGTTCCGTTTGTTGTTTTTGTCCTCAGGTGATGGTGTGACAGTGATCTGATTTCTGGTTGTGGTTGCAATGGTTAAATATAGAGATTTTGAAAACTAAAACCTCTCCTCTCCTCTTGTACTGTGCTACATATTAACTGTAAAAATGAATAGTTATGAGACTCAGAGTAACTCATGTACTGTAATGCGTTAGTATTCCTGCAGGGGTCACTTGTGCACTTTGTTTCCAGTCCTGTGGCATTTCCAGGCTGAGCACCTATTCGATCTTATTGTGTTATTATCGACACATCCATTGTGTCCTCTTATTGCATTCTGGATGAGCTGTTTAAGACATCTAGGCTTTTTCACAGCAGACAGTCTGACATGTTATAGCAGGAAAAGCTGTGACAAAGGTCCATTATTGTGGACATTAACTGTTTACTGGGTGGACAGGACCAAAGGATATATCGACTGACTGACATTGTCGTGCAGCTAGCGGATGCCGGAAGACATTTTGTGCATCTCTAAATTCTTTCTGACTTCCCTACTCCGTCCGTGACTCACACCTCACTTTTCAGCAGCAGATGAATCCACATTTGGGGCCCTAGTGAGTGCTTGGGGCAGCAGGACGGTGTGAATAAACACCAGTGTGTGTGTTCATGGTAGTGAAGGAACATGTCAGCCAGTGCAACAGTGAGGCTCACTGATGCGTTTTAAATAGTTTAATAGTAGATACAATCATTGTTGGGTTGGGTCTTTTCATTTTGTCACACACAAAATATATAGAATATTGCCAGACTTACCCTTTAACTGCAGTCCTTCATTGAGTCTATCCAATCAGAGTGCTTGATGCATGTACACCTGCCCTGCAACTTCTATTCAATGAATCTAAGTGAGAGTAAAAATAAGCCTGTTCTGCTACTGGTTCTAGGTCAGCAGCAGGGCCTCCACAGAGCAGATGCAGCATCCTGGCTGTTTGTAACCATGTGGGACTGCAGATAAACCCAGATCAACTCCGAAAATAAAGTCAGCCAACAGTGGTGCTTCCTTCCTCTCTCTCTAAACTTTTTTATTTTCTTGTTGTGTACACAGTCTGTCTTCTGAATGTGCTTGTCTGAACTCGTGGACACATTTTGTGTGGTGAGTTTGGAGAGTCACTACTCCAGAGGCAGCTAGAGATTTGGAGGGCCCTGAGCTTCATGATTTATGCAATGTTGTTCTGCACTTCATGTCAAAGTGCCAATTAGTATGGAACATCGAGGGGACTACATTCGCTCGTGAACTAGAACATCGAAATGAGCCTGCTCTCAGTGTTTCACTTTGATCTATAATGCAATGTTGTGAGTGAACATAAAGGCACCAATTACGCTAATATCAAGTCATATTGGAAGATTTGAAGTCATTTTCTTCCTGGCAACCAATATTTTGAATGCTGTTTCCCTCCTGATGGCAAACTGTTCTGGGAGCATATTTAATCTAACAACACTTATTCTGTGTTTGGCATCTCACCCACTATGCAGCGTTTGTCTTCGCTTTTCAGGACCAAATGAAGACCTTAGAACAATAGCCTAACATTCTGACTAGTGGAAAAGCACATTTTTCAAAAGCATCAGATGTATGAAGCACTATTTACACTTTGTCTTTATTCTTACACTGCATTAATTGGCTGTGTTCAAATTTTGAATTATTTTAACATAATCACTGATTCCTTATCAGTTTTATTTTTTGAGGCTGTTTGTAGATAAGCACAACCTACAAAATTAGCAAACTTCAAAAACGGACGTTTTGAGACTCACAGATAAGCTCATAATTATTTATTTCTTCCTCTGTTACAACTTTGAGACAACTAAAACGTGCCTGCTCTGAATTTGTAGTGGTTTCATGTTTATTGCCCTACATATAAGTGATGAAGTTTTCCCTTTTTCTATAGCTCCGTTTTTGTTGCAGCAAATGTTTCTTTGCTTTCTGTGTGTGTTGGTAAATGAAATGCATCTTTTCCTGATCATTTAGGCTTTCTGTAAAATACCAAACACATTTCTTACCTAAAAAGTGGCTCTAATAGGAAGGTGTTCCTCTGTTTCCATGAAAGCACAAACATGAACATGCTCAATATTCCCGACACAGCGGCAGGTCCGCACTACCCCCTTACAGCAAGATCGCTGGTGACGTCCTGTGTCTGTGTGTGGTCAGACCAGAACTACAAGACAAAAATGCATCTATCTTTCCTTGGTCCAAACCAAATGAATCAAACTACAAGTGTGAAAGCAGCCTATGAGTCTTTTTGATTTGATTTGACTTCAATCTATTATCAGAATATTTTCTGAAATTCGTCTTGCGTCCCAGTAAATATCCTCACTTCAGCCCTGTCAGCCCTGCGATAGACTGATGACCTCTCCAGGTGAATCCTTAATCTCACCCAGTGCATGCTGGAACAGACCCCCACGCCTCTAAACAAAATGAGCAGTGAATGAATGGATGGATGTTTGTAGTGGTCAAATGGTTTTCAGTATGAAGGGAAAATGTACTTACATTGTTTTGAGCTTCTGAAGCGTTCCAGCTGGTGGATAGTGGCCTATCCTCTCAATGAAGGAGTAGACATAGGGTGGTGCAGGTGTACAGCATGAGCTCTTTCTGGTGTGACCAACAGTTTATGATAACATTATGAAGGTTATTCATAAATTCACTGAGGAGTTGTAGAAGAGGTTGGACTGGATGAATAAATGGTCAGTAGGTGAGTGGGGCTGTAGTCAATCCCAGCCCATCAGTTCAACTCCTGTCCTCCCTTTACAAGCAGGGAACCACGATAAACCAAGGGTCAGGACAGCTTCACAGTGTTGGGATTCAGGCAGGGCAGGTTTGACAATTAGTGAAATATCAAAGATATTTATCAATATTAATACAGCAGCAAACTTTCTTCCAACTGCTGTGTTATTGGACTTTGGTCTGATAATGCAGAGTTATTGGCTTCCACAGTGGCTAAAATAACACCGTTAATGGCCCAGCGGTGTGGTACTGATACACAATAGAACGTGCGAAGCATGAAAACACACGGCAGAAACGGGACACAAATCTGTTACTTTCCACAATAATGCAAAACACTATTCCCAACAAATGAAGCTTGGATGAAATAACACAAAGCTAGAAAATCTATCTCTGCCCAGACACAAGCCTCTTACTTGAGATCACGCTTGGTTGTGGTTTAATGTGTGCGTCCATTTGGATTATCCGGCAGAGTCCTCTGAGGCTCGGATGCTGACGGAGCCGGGGCACCGCGCTGTCAGCGGGCTCAACGGCAAAACTGTTCCTCAGTATGCAGCGGAGGAGAACAGCTGAGTCGAGTTTTAGTGGGGAGAGAGCGGGGCTCAGCGGTTATATCCCTCAATTGAAGAAAACGCTAAATCCAAATCTTCCATGAGCTCCCTGCTGAGTTCACTACTGCAAACCTATATTCTGGTCTTGACTGCTGATGATACCAGATCCTGTACTCGCAACCACTGACACTTCCTGTACATGCTGAACTGCTCTCTGTATGCAGAATCCCCAGACTGGTTCATGTAAAGTCAGACAGTAGTCAAGGTCAACATGTACTTTGTTAGTCTATTGAGCTCTTTGACTCTCAGTGTGTGTTAGCCTGTGGATACTATTCCTCACTGCTGTCATCTGATTCACTACTCGTACCGTGTGTTTTGTGCTTTGATTTAAACACTTGAATGGTGTCCAATTCATTTAATATTTCTACAGTTACATCATACTAACTAGCTATTTTCAAGTATACCGCCAACTTATAAGGTGCACAATGCATAATAAAAAACATACTCATCTCTAGGTTTTTAATTTTCAATTCAATTAAATTTTCTCAAATCATAAAATAAGTCATCTCACAACACTTTTCATATAGAGCAGGTCTAGACCATATAGGTCGAGTATATACCGCAGCAACTTAAGGTTTAAATTCCCCAGCACTAATTCTGGCTCATTTTCCCACAAACCATACACCCAAAGTGCAAAAACTCCTCACATATCTTGCAAAATGAATCACTGCATTCAAAACTACATAAACACTTCAACCTTTTGAACCAAATAGCAAACATTTTACCAGATTTTTGTCCTACCCACTACACACCGTTCTACTCAATCAAAATCTTTGACAGGCTTTGTCACAATAACAGTTCCCTTTCAAGGGAACTTCAACGCTGCATCAGCTGACGCTATGGGTAACGCAGTACCAACTCCGCCGGAGGTTACAAAGGGGAGCCGGCTTCACTGTTGTCGTCAGTCTTCTGATCTTCAGCAAGCGCGCTGGGTCTCTGTGAAAATGACGAGTGTGAGGCGGTTCTGGCAGTGCATTCCTCCCTGCCTGCACATTATCCCCACCAGCAACACACACGAGTATGGGTTAGCCGTTTTGGGTTGAGAGCTCGCTCTGTCAGCCCTCAAAGGTTAATCACTAGCATTGTGAGTGTCTCCTCGTGAGTTCGCTCTGCTCTCCGCGCTTGGTGTGAGTCCCACGGCTGCCGAGGCAGCCCGGCGGCGGCACTAAAAACGGGAGGATACGCTCATCCGCTAATTCCCACCCATTTTCGGGACCTGGAAGCCCGCATCGCGGTGATGTCGGTGGCTCGTCAGCCCAGTCACCGCAGTATGAGGAGTTGCTGGAGGTGGTTTCCCAAGAGAAACCGGCTAGGCTCAATATCGCCTGGCCAGCGGAGCAGCAGGACACTCATCGCTGGAGCAAGCTCGATGAGCGCTTCCTTCTAGCCCCACCTCCATGCCCACATCGGGACCTGCCGTTCTTCTCGGGTAACAACACTGAGGTGTCGAAGTCCTGGTCCAGGCCGTTTTCTTCACGGCTTTCTAGGCCAACTGGTCGGCAGTGTTCTTTGATCAGTGGGCGCAGGGAGAACCACTATGGTGTCATGCCAGATATTGAGGAGACGCTGGCATACTTATCACCGGAGGTCGCGTCCTCCCTTAAAACCCAGCTGTTGCCTAGTAAGCTATACCACACTACGTAGTCCTGGTGGGCAAGACAGACATGGCAGCGGGACAGGCCGGAGCATGCCTGCACGTCATGGCAGTCTTGCAGGCATACCAAGCTGACCTGCTTGATGACCTCTATAACAATGGGTGGGCCACCTCAGCCTTTGACATCTCACAGCTCCTACATGCTGGCTCAGAAAGCGAGTGTGGCCCAGCGTGCCCCTCCCCGGCGGTCGAGGGGGTCACTGCAGCCTGCTTGGCGAAGACCTTAGAGGGAGAAGACGGACCTAAGGGCACATGGCTGCTCCCCCATGGAGCCCTCGGGAACTTAGCCTCATTACCCTGCCGCTAGTGGCGCTTCAGGTCAATGCAAGTTCCGTGCAACCTATGCTTTTAGACCTGCATGGCCGTGGAGCAGTCAGGCGAGGGTTGCGTCCTCTACAGAGGCCTTTAGACATTCCTTTCCGGTTAACTTTCCCCATGCCAGCGCTTCGGGATACCGCGGCTCTCACATTGCAGTTTCAGGGGGTGGTCAGGCATGTACATGCTGCTTCTCGGACATGTCTTGCTACGCTGGGTTCCGGCACCAGTCTCGAGCGGCTTCTCCCCCTTAGGGACTTCCTGCCCGCTTGGAAAGTTCTACCTGGCATGCCGCACCGGGTCTTGCGCACCAGTCCAACAGGGTTACAGACTTCAGTTCCGGTCCAGACCCTAAAGATTCTGAGGGATCTTGGAAACCAGGGTCGACCGAGCTCAAGCACAAGTGATGCAGCAAGAAATACATTCTCTCTTGAACAAAGGGGCCATAGAACAGATCCCCACATGGGAGATGCATACTGGGTTCTACAGCCGATACTTTATATTCCCGAAGAGAGATGGTGGTTTGTGCCCCATTTTAGATCTTCGTCACCTGAACCGTTCTCTGAGGAGACTTCGGTTCAGAATGCTGATGATCCCTACTGATTGTGGGTCAAATTCAGTCTCAGGGCTACTTTGTCACCATCGATCTAAGGTCTCTCTCTTAAGTCTCTATCATTCCTGCAGTTCGCTTTCGGGGGAAAAGCTTACCAATTGGTAGCCCTCCTAGACGGCCCCCCCTGTGAGATTCCCGTCAAGGTGAAATATTTCATCCCCAACCGGGGAGGTTGAAGCTGTGGGTTTGGCCCCTGAGGGGGACCACCTCCGAGCTGTCGGTCTCTCTACCGAGGTAGGTGATACCATCTTACACTCTAGAGCCCCCTCCAGAAGGAAACTTATGCAAGCAAGTGGAAGCTTTTCACTACGTGGTGCCGAGAGAGCCACCTTGACCCAGTTCACTGCCAGGTGGCTTCAGGGCTGGACTCTCCCCCGCTACACTTAAGGTGTATGTGACTACGATTTCAGCATTCCACAGTTTGGTGGATGGCTGCTTGCTAGGGAAGCACCGCTTTGTCACCAGTTTCCTTCATGGTACCTTGAGGATGAGGCCTCCAGCTCGAGTCAGAGTCCCTGTTTGGGATCTGATAGTGGTGCTCGATGGACTGACCACAGCACCTTTCAAGCCACTGGACGATGCATCAGACAGGTGTCTGGATGTGGTGGATTGTTGAGGCTATCGCTTCGGCTTATGAGGTGTGCCTCGCTGCCATACTTCCGGCATGCCTGTGAGCAGCTTGCTTCAGTCGATCAGAAGGCTGATGACAACAGTGAAGCCGGCTCCCTTTGTAACCTCCGGTTCCGCCGGCGTGTTGATGTTAGGCCAATCAAGAGTGGACTAGTTAAAACAGAGATTCAGATTACATATGTAACCCAAGACGTTCTGTGGGTAGAAAATTCTGCAGTGAGAGATTGTTCAAGTCTACAGAAATATATGCAGAAAAACAAATATACTGTAGGAACTAAACCTTTTTATTTTTGTCGTCAAATCAGTGCATGGCACATACAGTACACATTACAGTTGTGTGAACAAAAAACGAGTTCTCTATCCAATGCTATAAACAGAAAATAAAACTTTTAGGATAAAAATTTACTGAAAAAAAACAAAAAACAGAGCAAAGAAAATCACTTAGGCTGCATCTCGCCGCCCAGCTGGGTCTGGCCACAGCACCTCATCAACATCACAGGAAATATCTTTCCTGGTTTGACATCGAGGGAAGAAGCGCCATGAGTGTCCTTCTACCGCAATGCTGGAAAGAACTCTTCAATTAGATTTAGAAATGGAGAGTAATGTGGAAGGTATTGAACAAGAAACTGTGGGTGGTCAACACACCAGTTTTAGACCAGGGCTGTACGATGGACAACATATCTCTGTTGCTCTGTGTCATCCATGTAGTCCGCCGGTATCAAAATGTTGTGCAGTCTGTCCAAAAATGTGAGCATGTGGGCTTTGTTGCATGGACCAAGGTTGGCATGGCGGTGAAGGACACCACATATTGTGATGTTGCCCCCACGTTGGCCAGAAACATCTACAATGGCTCTGTGACCAATGGTGTTCCTTCCCAATGTGGACAGGCTGACTTGCCATATGTCGTTGAAAATTGTGTTGTCCCTTATGATGTGGCTTTGAATCTCTCGGAGTCTAATTGCATTATTTGTCAAAGCCAAGTTGACTATTGCTGCTTCCTGTGCCTCTCTAAACATTCGAACCCTTCCACCATTATGTCTTTGTCTCTCAGTGCTTTAGAACAACCAAACATATAGTGATTGGTCAGTGTGCCTCATGGATTGTATGACATGGCAGCCATTCATGAAGTGAATAGGTGTCACACACAACTAATACCACAGTATGATTTGTAGAGTCTTGAATTATGTAGAGTGAATGAAAATTTGGTTATGTACCTGTGCGCAAGTCTAAATGTCCAGATGACAGAGGCAACAGAATTGGCTCAAGTTGGGATGGACTCTGTCCAGCTTCTCTCAACCCATGGCTGATAACATGGCCAACTAACATTGCCTGGATTTCATCAGAAAGTTGCCTTTCTCTTTGTCCTCGTCCTCTCCTTCCGGCTCTAGCCCTACCTACCACTCTCGCTGCTATGTTGCCTTCCATTGTTGTTGTAAAAAGGTAGGCCTACTCACCTGTGGTCTTTTTATAATGCTTAAATCCTGATTGATGAGTTGACAACTAAGCAATTAGGTGTTTGGCTGGGTGGCAAATGTACTGGCCAGCTGATCCATGGGCCCTTAGGTCAGATTTCTGTGTGTTATGCGAGAACCGTGTGCTGTGTTTTGCAAGAAGTCCCATGATGAATTACAAATCGGGTGCAAATTTTAGAAAATGTGTTTAGAGTTTTGGAGACTTGAGCTGAGTTTTTGCTCTCTTTTGCTCAGTTTCAGTGCTTTATGTGTCATTTTAGTGTGTTGAAAAAAAAGTAAAGGTCATGGCATGGTATGGTTCATGGACAGGGTCACTGGGTTCCCTTTTACTGTTTTAATCTGTTGTCACGGCTGGACATGCTGCACACACAGATCCTAGTTTATGTGTGTGTATATGTTTGAATGAGCATGAGGCTGAATGGCAGTGCTATTTCTTTAGTGTAGTCGAGGGGGGGGGGGGGGGGGGGGGGGGTTTTTGCTTGGACTCCCCTGTTTCCCCTTTTTCCCCGTCCGTCATTTTTTTCCACTTTT
>CM022474.1:32307603-32440848 GCA_011952105.1 Coreoperca whiteheadi | reverse complement strand
TTTATTTAACAGCAGAGTGCTTTTCTTCCCCTTCCTATACTCCCCCCCCCCCCCCCCCTTCCTATTCTTAGCTTTATATACTGTGCTGGGCTTTAATCAGACTAGTTTTTGATGCACTTATGCTTTGTGTTGCCTTGTATTGTTAGAATTGCTTCCATTGTCTTCCTCATATGTAAGTCGCTTTGGATAAAAGCGTCTGCTAAATGACTAAATGGAAATGTAAGCAGCAGGTAGGTGGGGAATTGAGAAGCATATGTCATCTCTTTTTTACAAAGTAGTTCACAAAGTTACTTGGTGGAAGGGAGGTGGTGGAGTTGAGCGGGGATCAACGAGGGTAGAGAAGATAGAAAAAGAGTTATTTGGGGTTTCACTGCATAAGTAACAGTGACAGCGTGAAATTTGAAAGAAGTCAAGTGTGGATGCGGGTAGCAGGGAAGTTCAGAGATCTCAAAGAGGCGTAGCCAGAGATGACCTCAGTCTTGCTGGAAGGTGACTAGCAGTTCCACAGCCCTCTGAACGCTTCCCTGGGGAGGTGTTCCGGGCATGTCCCAGGGAAGACCTAGGACACACTGGAGGGACTATGTCTCTCGGCTGAGCTGGAAGAAGTGTCTAGGGAGAGGGAAGTCTGGGCGTCTCTGCTTAGACTGCTGTCCGGCCCTGGATAAGCAAAAGAAGATGGATGGATGGATGGTCGGCTCAAAAACCATGGCAAATCAACGGGAGGATACAGCAAGTTAAAGAAATTATTTGCAACTAACACAGACACCAAAAAGTTTTCCGAGGTGTGGCAGTCAGTGACTCAGTAGTGTTTTCAGGTGTGCATGAATGATAAGGTAGGGAATAAGTGTTGTATGGGAAAAAGACAAAAGAAAAATAAATATAGCTGTGGCGCGTATGGAGCAGTTTGCCCTTCCACTCTGCCCCCGATGGAACAAACGGCATGCGTTCTTGTAGTACTTGGAACACCGGGCCCAGGTGTTCCCAATAACTAATGCCCCGACCACACCCACTGGGGATCTGCACCAGAACACATACAAAGACAGGCAGCCCGTACTATAGCAGGAATAGGTGGGCCATCACAATGCCAATTTATATACTTCAATAATATGATTATAGCACTATAAGTTATTTTCCAGCCTGCCATTGTATTCCTTTTTATTCATAAGTTTACAATGTACACAGTTCTTTGGTTTGAATCTGTTCTTTTACCTAAATTATTATTGTAAATGGACTATACTTGTATAGCACCTTTCTAGTCATCCGACAACTCAAAGCGCTTTCACACTACAGATCACATTTACCCAGACACACACATTCATACACTGATGGCAGGAGCTAACTGCCCGTCAGTACAAATTAAACTAACCATTCACACACACTCACACACCGAAGGATCTTGCTCAAGGATACTTCGACACATGGCTGGGGGAAGCCGGGATCGAACCGCCGACCTTGGCTGACCTTGGCAGTAGCAAAAGTCGCTAGACCTTCAGAATTCAGCGATTTTTGACCAATAGCTCTCACATAGCTAGTGATGAAATGTTTTGAGCGTTTGGTAAAAAAGTATGTTGTATCTGAAACGGAGCATCTTATAGTTCCTCTGCAATTTGCCTATTTAAGCTTCTAGGGGTGTAGAGGATGCCATTCTAACTGTACTGCATCTGCTGTATACATCCATCCATCCATCCATCCATCCATTTTCTACCACTTATCCGGGGCCGGGTCGCGGGGGCAGCAGTCTAAGCAGAGACACCCAGACTTTCCTCTCCCCAGACACTTCCTCCAGCCCTTCCGGGGGAATACCAAGGCGTTCCCAGGCCATAATTACAATAAGCCATTATATTATACATTATATTGATGGTATAGTTACATAAGTTACATAAAAATAACTTGAATAATAGTTAGAGCATTTGGGTGATATTTGGAGAGGGTTTGGGAGCTAAGAGATGAAAAAAAAAGTTTGACGTGATCTCTTTTCATAGCTCTTGTTGCTGCAGCGTTATGGATCAACTGGAGAATTTTAGGGAACTTATCCAGGCAGCCTGATAATAAGGAATTGCAGCCTAAAAGTAGCAAATGCATGGAATAGTTTTTCTGCATCTTTTTGAGCTAGGAAATGCTTGATTTTTGCAACGTTATGTAGGTGAAAAGGCAGTCCTTGAAGTTTGTTTCATGTGGGAGTTGAAGGATAGATCCTGATCAAAGGTAACTCCCAGGTTCCTCACTGAGGTGCTGGAGGCCAGGGCAATAGTCTAGAGTAACTATACCTTTAGATAATGAGTTTCAGGGGGTTGAAGTTTGTTGGATACACAACGCGGCAATTATGATGAATACAGATTCCCCCTTACAGTAAAAAAGAAATACATTTGTAGTTTTAAATGCAGCAGAGGCACAAAGAGAGCTCAGTGGCTGAAGTCGTGTTAATCTTGTTTGTAAATGTTGCTCACAGAAGTTCACTCATGGCACAGACATATGGATTACTGACTCATGTGTTCATCTGATAGGCTGTATGTGACAGAGGAGCAAGACTGATGCTGCTGCCACATCACCAGTCTACACTAGCAAAGCATATAATACACATCCTGCCCAAAGAGCAGCAACTGCAATAGGAATATACTGAAAGAATGTGGAAATGGGAGTAGCATTACCCTCAGTTAAATGAGCGAATGTAACATACCAAAAGCACAACTCCTGCCCTGAGAACAGCATTGCTCAATACATATTAGACTGGTAATGTTATGTTTTACTCAAGTCTGGACTCAAATGCAGGATGGGAGACAGAAACACTTTGGCAAAGGTGCATTTATTTACAGCTGGTTAGATAGAGAGTTAAATCATGGAGACTGTGGAGGAGCTCGGTGGAGATCCACACACTCCGGTCTGAGGTGGATGCAGGGCGAGCAGACGGAGAGGACGGCTGAGGATGAGGCGGGCAGGTGAAACGAGGAGAAGACGAAAGAGGCAGGTGCCAGGTCGGGAGGTGGGAAGGTCGGGAGTGGAGTGAGGCAGGCAGACAGAGAGTGGCGAGAGTAGTAGAGAACGCTGGGTAGACTGCAGGACAAGGAGGATGGTGATCCGAGTCTGTATACAGGGAGACGAGAGGTTAGTAGGGAAGTCAGAAGGCAGGAGAGGAAACACATGCGTTGCTGGATGAAGTACCATGTAGGTGGTTGTACAATCTAGCAATGAGTGGACAGCAGAGCCGGGTTTAAATACTGCAGAAGCAGGATTGGAGTGATGACAGGTGTGCAGAGGAGCTGCCAGCTGGAGCTGGCCAACGAGCTCCAGGTGCGCGAACTCAGGGCCTGCCTCGCTTGTAGGAAGGGTGGAGACGAACACACAAACAGGCTGGGGTAACAGACTGGGGAAAAACAAGCACACACAGGGCAGGGGAAAGGCACAAGACACACAAGGGCCGGGATAATAGCAGGATCAGGAACAGGTAACTGGCTGCAATATTATTACTTTAGGACTCTGTGTCTACCCAAAGAGAGTCACAGCTGCATGTATATTAAGCCAGTAACACATTAGTATGATATGCCACAACAGTAGCAGAAGAGGAGATCCACAACTTTGGACAGAACTGGTTGTTAAAATCCAACGTTGGGCCACAATAAAATTTTATAGATTGTCAGAAACTTCTGAAATTTCTGCCCCAAGAAAAGAGCTGACCTGTAAACTACTGGCTGATGCTCAGATAGCCCCCACCTCACAATTCCTTCCAGTGGCGCTGCTGTGTGGCTGCCTCGCGGTGTCTCTCACAGTGTTTAATGTTGGCATAAATTCTTGGGTGATATAATCATGGATTCTGCAGTATGGGATATGCTTGGACTGCTTAGGTTTTCCTAAACACTTATGTGTCTTATAGACTGAACTTCGGCCACACTGCTGGCGGCATCGTCGTCAATGATATTCAAAACGACAGAGAATTCTTATTACTGTTTCCCCACTGTGTCTCACTGGAACACTCTACAGTAGTGGACACTATCCCAAAGCATCTCAAAACTAAGGAGAAAGGCGTCAAGGCTCAAAATAAGTGGAAACGTGGTTGTAGAAGTGGTCTTCTTCGTCGACTAAGACAATTGAAAGATAAAAACAAACTCTGCCTGCCTACCACCCTCCTCATCAATGCGCAATCTTTGCGAGAAAAAATGGATGAACTATCTGCGAATATTCAATTCAATTCAATTCAATTTTATTTATATAGCCCAATATCACAAATCACATTTGCCTCAAAAGGCTTCACAATCTGTAACATACAACACCCTCTGTTGATTAAGGAAAAACTAGCCAAAAAAACCCTTTTAACAGGTGGAAAAAATGATAGAACCCTTAGGAAGAGCAACAGAGGAGGGATCCCTCTCCCAGGACGGACAGACATGCAATAGATGTCGTAAGTACAGAATAGATTCATAGCATCAGAAAAATTATAACATATACAATTATGATATAAATGGCAAGATTGTTGTATATATATGTAATTATGATGAAAAGTGTGGGATGTAAAACATAAGGGAAGATGATGGGTCCAGACGGACAACTGAGCAGCTCCAGGTGGAGCCCAACGAGCAGGACCCGAGCCACTCGTCCCCTGCACCATAGACACAGCAGGTCGCCATAGTCACAGATCCAGATACATCTCCAGACACTGAAATACCTGCTGAAAGTGACAGTAAGAAAGAAGAGACGGACGACAAAGCACAAAACTCCGGGAGAGGGAAGAAGTGAAGTTAGTAACATGCATTTATGGGATGAGAATGCATACGGATGGAGAGGAGGACAGAGGTGAAGAGAGAGAGGTGCATCATGGGAAGTCCCCCGACAGTCTAGGCCTATAGCAGCATAACTAAGGGATGGTTCAGGTTCACCTGAGCCAGCCCTAACTATAAGCTTTATCAAAGAGAAAAGTTTTTAACCTACTCTTAAATGTGGAGATGGTGTCTGCCTCCCGAACCTGAACTGGGATCTGATTCCACAGGAGAGGAGCTTGATAGCTAAAGGCTCTGGCTCCCATTCTACTTTTGGAGACTCTAGGAACCAGAAGTAACCCTGCATTCTGAGAGCGCAGTGTTCTAGTGGGGTAATAAGGTACTATGAGCTCTGTAAGATACGACAGTGCCTGACCATTAAGAGCTTTGTAGGTGAGGAGAAGGATTTTAAATTCTATTCTGGATTTCACAGGGAGCCAGTGCAGAGAAGATAATATTGGAGAAATATGATCTCTTTTCCTAGTTCCTGTCAGTACATGTGCTGCTGCGTTCTGAATCAACTGGAGAATCTTAAGGGACTTTTTCGGGCTGCCTGATAATATGGAATTGCAGTAATCCAGCCTGGAAGTAACAAATGCATGGATACATTTTTCTCCATCATTTCGAGACAGGAAGTGCCTTTTGCAATGTTACGTAGGTGAAAAAGGGCAGTCCTTGAAGTTTGCTTCATGTGGGAGTTGAAGGATAGATCCTGATCAAAGATGACTCCAAGGTTCCTCACAGAGGGGCTGGAGGCAATGGCAGTGCCATCTAGAGCAATTATATCTGCTGACAGTGAGTCTCGGAGGCGTTCGGGGCCAAGTACAATAACTTCAGTTTTGTCAGAGTTTAACATTAGAAAATTTCTGGTCATCCAGGTTCTTATTTCCTTAAGGCATGATTGAAGTTTAACTAACTGATCAGTTTCATCCGGCTTAATCGATAAATATAATTGGGTATCATCTGCATAACAATGAAACTTTATGGACTGCTTTCTAATAATATTGCCCAAGGGAAGCATATATAAAGTAAATAGACGTGGTCCAAGAACCTTGCGGAACTCCGTGACTAACTTTGGTGTGCTCGGATGATTCATCGTTAACACATACAAACTGAGATCGGTCTGATAGATAGGATTTAAACCAGCTTAACGCAGTTGCTTTAATTCCAATTAAATGTTCCAGTCTCTGTAATAGAATTTGATGGTCAATGGTATCGAATGCAGCACTAAGATCTAACAAGACAAGTACAGAGACAAGTCCATTGTCTGATGCAATTAAAAGGTCATTTGTAATTTTCACCAGTGCTGTTTCTGTGCTATGATGCACTCTAAAACCTGACTGGAAATCCTCAAATATACTATTGTTATTTAGAAAGTCACATAACTGATTAGCAACAGTTTTTTCAAGGATCTTAGAGATAAAGGGAAGGTTAGATATAGGTCTATAGTTGGTTAAAAACCCTGGATCGAGAGGCGCTTTTTAAGGAGAGTTTTAATAACAGCTACTTTAAAAGACTGAGGTACATAACCTGTCAGTAAAGACAGATTGATCATGTGCTAACTAATGGTAGAACATCTTTAAGCAGCCTAGTTAATATCTGTTACCTACATGAGTATTGGAACTCCTGCGTCCTGGCAATCACTGAGACATGGCTGGACAGCAGTGTCTTGCCCAGTGAGGCGGAACCTGATAGCTTTGCGTCGTTTAGGACTGATCGCAAACCTAAAATCACCGGTAAAACTCGTGGAGGGGGGGTATGTCTTCTTGTTCATGAGGAGTGGTGCCATGCAATAAAAGTTAGAGAAAACCTGTGTACACCTGACATTGAACTTATGTGCTTCTCTCTTCAACCTTTTTATCTACCAAAGGAGTTTGTTTATTACTGTAGTATATATTCACCCTAAAGCAAACTCTAACAAAGCACAAGAGATTATTTTTAATTTATCTCAGAGGCTTGAATCAATTTCCCCTGACGCTCCTAAATTTATTCTGGGGGATATTAATAATTGTAATATCAAGAAGAGTTTGCACACATACTACCAATATGTTGATTGCTACACTAGGAAAAAAAGACTTTGGACATGTACTATGGTACTGTTAAAAATGCATATATGTCATCTGTTGTCCTGTTATCCCATCTGACCACAGTGCTGTCTACCGCCGCCCTGTGTATCAGAGGTTACTTGAAAGGGAGAAACCACAGGAAAAGTCTGTTAAAGTGTGGGACAATGATAGTACAAATACGTTGCAGGGGTGTTTTGAATGTACCACTTGGGAGGTTTTTGAAAGTGTAGACATCAACAAACATCTTGAAGTAGTTACTGAATATATTCACTATTGTGTGGACACTATTATTCCCATTAAGACATTTAAGGTCTATCCTAATGATAAACCCTGTGTTTCTAAGGAATTAAAAAATCTTCTTAATAAAAAGAGAAAAGCCTATAAAAATCAAGATAAAGCAGCTGAGAGGTACATACAGAAACAGATTAAAAGACAAACAAAAATAGATAAGCAAGTATACAAACAAAAAATTGAGGCATCTATGTCATGTGGCAATTCCGGATATGCCTGGCAGGGCATTAAAAATATGACAAATGTTCCCCATAAGGAAAAAAGCGCACAGCCTTCTGTGTTCCAAGGATGTGAGGAGCTAGAGATGGCCAATCAGCTCAACTGATATTTCTGTAATTTTGACATCTTCACTTATGACTAAATCTTCTGTAGGATTTTGTATGAATGAAAAAGAGTTTAGTCAGATTTTTAAGAAATGTAATCCACAAAAAAGCCCAGGTCCAGATAAGATATGTGGTAATGTCTTAAAACATCAGTTAGCACCAGTTTTCACTAATATATTTAGAGCATCCTATAATTCTGGTATTGTACAAAACAATGTGAAAACATTGACAATAGTTCCAGTAGCAAAAGTCCCTAGACCTTCAGAATTCAGCGATTTTTGACCAATAGCTCTCACATAGCTAGTGATGAAATGTTTTGAGCGTTTGGTAAAAAAGTATGTTGTATCTGAAACGGAGCATCTTATAGTTCCTCTGCAATTTGCCTATTTAAGCTTCTAGGGGTGTAGAGGATGCCATTCTAACTGTACTGCATCTGCTGTATACATCCATCCATCCATCCATCCATCTATTTTCTACCACTTATCCGGGGCCGGGTCGCGGGGGCAGCAGTCTAAGCAGAGACACCCAGACTTTCCTCTCCCCAGACACTTCCTCCAGCCCTTCCGGGGGAATACCAAGGCGTTCCCAGGCCAGCCGAGAAACATAGTCCCTCCAGCGTGTCCTAGGTCTTCCCCGGGGCCTCCTCCCAGTTGGACATGCCCAGAAAACCTCCCCAGGGAGGCGTCCAGGATGCATCCGGAACAGATACCCGAGCCACCTCAGCTGACTCCTCTCGATATGGAGGAGCAGCAGCAGCTCTACTCTGAGCTCCTCCCGAGTGACTGAGCTCCTCACCCTATCTCTAAGGGAGTACCCAGCCACCCTGCGGAGGAAACTCATTTCTGCCCGATGCACTGATCCGCCTGTCGATCTGCCGCTCCTTCCTTCCCTCACTCGTGAACAAAACCCCAAGATACTTAAACTCCTCCACTTGAGGCAGGAGCTCTCCACCAACCTGAAGGGGACAAGCCACCCTTTTCCGGCTGAGAACCATGGCCTCGGACTTGGAGGTGCTGATTCTCATCCCCACTCGGCTGCAAACCGTCCCAGTGCACGCTGAAGGTCCTGATTTGATGAAACCAAAAGGAAAACATCATCTGCAAAAAGCAGAGACGAAATCCTGTGGTCCCCAAACTGGACCCCCTCCGGCCCCCGACTGCGCCTAGAAATCCTGTCCATATAAATAATGAACAGGACCGGTGACAAAGGGCAGCCCTGCCAGAGTCCAACATGCACCGGGAACAGATATGACTTACTGCCGGCAATGCGAACCAAACTCCTGCTCCGGTCATATAGGGACCGGACAGCCCTTAGCAGAGGGCCCCGGACCCCATACTCCCAGAGCACCCCCCACATGTCGCCGCGAGGGAGACAGTCAAATGCCTTCTCCAGATCCACAAAGCACATGTGGACTGGTTGGGCAAACTCCCATGAACCCTCCAGCAACTGGAGAGTTGCTGGAGAGGGTATAGAGATGGTCCAGTGTTCCACGACCGGGACGAAATCCGCATTGTTCCTCCTGAATCCGAGGTTCGACTATCGGCCGAATTCTCCTCTCCAGTACCCTGGCATAGACTTTTCCGGGGAGGCTGAGGATTGTGATCCCCCTATAGTTGGAACACACCCTCCGGTCCCCCTTTTTAAACAGAGGGACCACCACCCCACTCTGCCAGTCCAGAGGCACTGTCCCCATCCGCCACGCGATGTTGCAGAGGCGTGTCAACCATGACAACCCCACAACATCCAGAGACTTGAGGTACTCAGGGCGGATCTCATCCACCCCCGGTGCCTTGCCACCGAGGAGCTTCTCAACTACCTCAGTGACCTCAGCCCGGGAGATCGACGAGTCCACAACCAAGCCCTCAGCCTTTGCTTCTGCAATGGAAGACATGCCGGCGGGGTTGAGGAGATCCTCGAAATACTCCTTCCAACGTCTGAGGCTGTCCCCAGTCGAAGTCAGCAGATTCCCACCCCCACTGTAAACAGTGTGTGCAGGGCACTGCTTCCCCTTCCTGAGGCGCCGGACGGTTTGCCAGAATTTCTTCGAGGCTGACCAATAGTCCTTCTCCATGGCCTCACCGAAATTCCTCCCAGACCCGAGTTTTTGCCTCTGTAACCACCCGGGCTGAGGCTTGCTTGGCCTTCCGGTACCCATCAGCTGCCTCCGGAGTCCTCCGAGCCAACCAGGCTCGATAGGACTCCTTCTTCAGCTTGACGGCATCCCTTACTTACGGGGTACACCACCGGGTTCGGGGATTGCCGCCACAACAGGCACCGGAGATCCTGCGGCCACAGCTCCGAGCAGCCGCGTCGACAATAGAGGTGGAGAACATGCTTTGCTTTATCTCCGAAACAGAAACAGATTTATAATTAAGTATGCAGGTGATACTGCTATAGTGAGCTTCTGCACGATGGGGAGGAAGAGCATGGACCTGTCCTGTATTTCTTTTTAAATTGGTGTGGAAAATCAAGTCTCCTCTTAAACGTGTACCAAAGATAGTCATTGATTTTAGAGGGAGAGAACAGTATATAACTTATCTAAATGGTGAACAAATACCATTAGTAACACAGTACAAATACTTTGGCATAGTTTAGGACTTCTTCTTTTCCTTTCGGCTGTTCACTTTCAGGGGTCGCCACAGCGAATCATGTGCCTCCATCTAACCCTGTCCTCTGCATCCTCTTCACTCACACCAATTAACTTCATGTCCTCTCTCATTACATCCATAAATCTCCTCTTTGGTCTTCCTCTAGACCTCCTGCCTGGCAGCTCCAACCTCAGCATCCTTCTACCAATATATTCACAGTCTCTCCTCTGAACATGTCCAAACCACCTCAATCTGGCCTCTCTGGCTTTATCTCCGAAACATCTAACATGAGCTGTCCCTCTGATGTACTCATTCCTGACCCTGTCCATCCTCGTCACTCCCAAAGAGAACCTCAACATCTTAAGCTCTGCTACCTCCAGCTCTGCCACTTGTCTTTTCTTCAGTGCCACTGTCTCTAAGCTGTACAACATCGCTGGTCTCACCCCCGTCTTGAACACCTTTCCTTTCATTCTTGCTGATATTCTTATCACACAACACACTTGACACTTTTCTCCACCCGTTCCAACCTGCTTGCACTCGCCTCTTCACCTCTTTTCCACAGTCTCCATTGCTCTGAACCATTGACCCTAAGTACTTAAAGTCCTGCATCTTCTTCACCTCTGCTCCCTGTAACCTCACCGTTCCACCTGGGTCCCTCTCATTGACACACATGTATTCTGTCTTACTGCGGCTAAGCTTCATTCCTCTGTTTTCCAGAGCAGACCTCCATCTCTCTAGATTCTCCTCCACCTGCTCCCTGCTCTCACTACAAATCACAATGTCATCCGCAAACATCATAGTCCATGGAGATTCCTGTCTAACCTCATCTGTCAGCCTGTCCATCACCAGAGCAAACAAGAAGGGGCTCAGAGCCGATTCTTGATGCAGACCCACCTGCACCTTGAACTCCTCTGTCACACCTACAGCACACCTCACCACGGTCTTACAGCTCTCATACATGTCTTGCATCATTCTAACATACTTCTCTGCCACTCCAGACTTCCTCATGCAATACCACAGCTCCTCTCTCGGAACCGGGTCATACGCTTTCTCTAAATCTACGAAGACACAATGCAACTCCTTATGACCTTCTCTGTACTTCTCCATCAGCATCCTCAAAGCAAATAGTGTGTCTGTTGTACTCTTTCTAGGCATGAAACCATATCGCTTCTCACAAATGCTCACCTCTGCCCTTAACCTAGCTTCCACTACTCTTTCCCACAACTTCATTGTATGACTCATCAGCTTTATTCCTCTGTAGTGGAATGAGTGGACTGATTATGTAGGTAAAAAGCTACAACAGAGGTTGTATTTCTTAAAGAAATTACTGTCTTTTAATGTCCATAACAGACTGCTTTTGTTGCTTTATGGGGCTTTTATTGAAAGAATTATGTCATTCTGTGTGAGCTGCTGGTACGGTTATGCTTCAGAGGTAGTGACATTATTAAGTAAACCTTTTGGGAATCACATCGACAAGTATAGAGAGCATATACAAAGAGAGAGTGCAGAATAAAGCCAACATTATTGTGCATGATAAGAGGCATCCCTTAGATTATGGGTTTGAACTTCTGCCATCTGGACGACGGAATTGTGTTCCCAAGGTGCATGAAAAACAGGTCCAAACTATCTTTTATCCCCCAAGCAATTACATTTTTAAATTCATCTTCTAGTGTTGATACTGATAACCAGCTGGTCTGGTCACCTTATCTCATCTTATCTGGCCTCATCTTATCTTGAATTCTAAATTAGATAGATTTGTTTTTAAATAATGTTTGTATAAGCCAATTATGAAACTTAAAATGTCTGTGTGAGTTTGCTGCATATGTACTTTCCCTAAAGGAATAAAAACAACAACAACATCTATTCCAAGATGTATTCTAAGTTCTAGATAAAGAGATATACACATTCATTACAGTAAACTGATCTTGGTTGCATGATACATTTATGTAATCTCAAGCAAAATTATCAGGGTGAACACTCTTTGTCACAGTCCAGCTCTTAGACTACAACAACAATGGGAGAAACTAAATAAAATAATTTCTTTAAACCAAAATATATATTTTTTTAAAAGACAAAAAACAATAGAGGAATCAATAAAGTCAGTAGTGTAGGGAGTGGATGACTGAAAGTGTCCTGCGTGGATTTTGTGCTGTGTGGTGAGGAGATCTGCCCCAGGACTGGATGCTGCTCTGGTCTGCAGATGATCCTGATCGCGGCGGCAAGAGTGGTCTTCAATGAACCGAAGAGATCGCACGTAACTCCTCTCTTCATTAGGTTACACTGCCTCCCTGTTGCGTGTTGTCGCCCGCATCAAGTACAAAGCGATGCTCTTGGCCTACAAGACCACCACTGGTTCTGCACCATCATATCTTCACTTGGTACCATGCCAAAAAGTGACAAAATCACTCTTGGGCACCTTCTCTGGATCCATTCCACATTGGTGGAATGACCTGCCTGCTCCTACAAGATCAACAGATTCTGTAGCCACCTTTAAAAAGCACTTGAAAACACATCTCTTCCATCAACACCTAACTGACAATCACTAACTTCTTCTTCCTTTCTACCTCTTATAAAAAAAAACCCTTCCTATCCTTACCTTTGTATACTCTGCTGGGCTTTAACGGACTAGTTTTTTGTTGCACTTATGCTTTTTGTTACCTTGTGTTGTTATAATTTCTTCCATTGTCTTCCTCATATGTAAGTCGCTTTGGACAAAAGCGTCTGCTAAATGACTAAATGTAAATGTAAATGTTTGTATGCACGGGCCACAGTGGGCACGGTGTGTCCCATGCCTAGGTTTGACAGTCTGGTCATTAACTATCACCACGTCTGGACCCATGAAAGAGAGTCTAGTGGGAATCAGTGCTAAAGTTAGCATGCTAGGCTAACTATTATAATGTAACAGCGCAACAAAGGGTGAGACTTTAACACCAGAGACTTCAGTTCATGTCCTGTACCCTAACTAGTGTTGGGTGTAACGCAAACGTGTTACTGTAATTCCACTACTTTTCATAATCAGAATCAGCTTTATTGGCCAGGTATGTGAACACATACAAGGAATTTGACTCTGGTTTTCCATTGCTCTCTGTGTACAGACACAGCAGTAGACTTATGTGTGGCTAAGAACAAGGACAACAAGCTCAACAAGCTAGACCAACAGCTAGTATGTGCGCATTCACTACTGTGTGCTGTTGGGACTCGGCGGGAGTTCATTCGCTGCGGGTAATTTTAACTGAGCTTTTTTAAAATGGACTGCATTTCCTTTTCTCCCAAATTCCTGAGACTGTGACACACCATCGACTTCCGTTGGACGTGTGATCCCAGAAGTCCTAAAATCAATATAGCGGGGTTACAGCCCCTGCTTGCTCTTTTGCCCTCTCTTTCTCAGCGTGCTGAGGGGCACGCAGCAGAGCGCTCTCTCCTCTCTGCCCACGTGGCTCACCGCCGGCCTCTCTGCGACCAGCTGAGCAGAAGTGCCATTTTCATGGCTGGCCTCGAGCCATCTAGCAGAAGACTGCAACAAAAGAGCCTGCCTGCCCTCTTGCAGAACTAAACTGTCCTCTCTTACAGCAGCGATGCGACGTCCTGTGTAAGAACACACCCTCAACCAGCTAGCGACAAGCCAGTGGCTAACTTTAAGAAGGAACCGAGTCGTTAGCCAAAGCTAACCGCACCGGGCGACCGGCGCAGAAGCTCAACCTCAACTTGAGGTGCCTCAACTTCGCCCTGCACCTCAACAGCTGCTTCCAAAGCAAAACCACGATTTCTTCCCACCTGGCCTTTTTGCCGTGGGGCAAAGCAAAACCGGAATGGATTGGTAACAGCCACTGGGCATAGCATGTTTAGCTAAATACTGTGCTTAGCGTAGCATAAGAACTGCTTAGTATCTCTGCATATGTAACCTTACTGATGCGATTTCCTTAAGATTTATCTTTGTGACTCTTTTCAATCTGTTGTTAATCTGGTAGCCACCGCTAAATTGATGTTAGAATGATGCCATACGCAGGGTATTTTTCATGCTACTAACCAACTTTTAACGGGGCACATTCATCTGCTAGCACAGAACACATTCATCTGCTAGCACACAAACCTGCGTTGTGCTAATACAACTAGCGAGCTAACCCTCCTAGGTGGCTTACCGCCATCTTTAAATGTCCCTTTGGCTAGCTTGTAGCTAATACATTAGCTCCACGATGCGAGCTAGCTCTTTTATGACTACCGCCATCTTGAATTAGAAGTCTTTGTGGCCCACATTTCACACACGCATCCACACACATCTTTTTGTCTGTAGTTAGTGTATTTAGTTAGTCCTTACAGTTTGTTTTTACTTTGTTTACCTTTGTAAATAAATTATGTTTGTGTTTAAATATGCTGGTCTCTTTAATGTCTCATAAAGAGTGAATCATTTGCCAACCTCTTCCCTCTCAGACACCCAGGCTTCCCTCTCTGCAGACACTTCCTCCAGCTCTTCCTGGGGAATACCGATGCCTTCACAGGCCAGCCGAGAGACATAGTCCCTCCAGTGTGTCCTAGGTCTTCCCTGGGGCCTCCTCCCGATTGGACATGCCCGGAACACCTCCCCAAGAAGGCGTCCAGAAGGCATCTGGAACAGATGCCACCTCAGCTGACTTCTCTTGATGTGGAGGAGCAGCGGCTCTACTCTGAGCTCCTCTCGAGTGACCGAGCTCCTCCCCTATCTCTAAGGGAGTGCCCAGCCACCCTACGGATGAAACGCATTTCGGCCGCCTGTATCTGGGATCTTTCGGTCATGACCCAAATCTCATGACCATAGGTGAGAGTAGGAACATAGATTGACTTGTAAATAGAGCCTTGAAGCTCAGCTCTTTCTTCCCGCATAGAAATCCTGTCCATATAAATAATGAACAGGACTGGTGACAAACGGCAGCCCTGGCAGAGTCCAACATGCACCAGGAACACATTTGACTTACTGCCGGCAATGCGAACCAAACTCCTCATATAGGGACCGGACAGCCCTTAGCAGAGGGCCCCGGACCCCATACTCCCAGAGCACCCCCCACATGTCGCTCGCGAGGGACACAGTCGAATGCCTTCTCCAGATCCACAAAGCACATGTGGACTGGTTGGGCAAACTCCCATTAACCCTCCAGCAACCTGGAGAGGGTATAGAGATTGTCCAGTGTTCCACGACCTGGACGAAAACCGCATTGTTCCTCCTGAATCTGAGGTTCGACTATCAGCCAAATTCTTCTCTCTGGTACACTGGCATAGACTTTTCCGGGGAGGCTGAGGAGTGTGATCCCCCTATATTTGGAACACACCCTACGGTGCCCTTTCCTAAAAAGAGGGATGACCACCCCAGTCTGCCAGTCCAGAGGCACTGTCCTCAACCACCACATGATGTTGCAGTGGCATACCAAGAGTGCCCCACAACATCCAGAGACTTGAGGTACTCAGGGCAGATCTCATCCACTCCCGCTACCACCGAGGGGCTTCTCAACTACCTCAGTGACCTCAGCTTGGGGAATCGACGAGTCCACACCTGAGCTCTCTGCCTCTCTTTTCTCAGTGGAAGAAGTGTCCATTGGGGTTGAGAAGATCCTCGAAGTACTCCTTCCTCCATCTGAGGATGTCTCCAGTCGGAGTCAGCAGATTCCCACCCCCACTTTAAAAAGTGTGTGCAGGGCACTGCTTCCCCCTCCTGAGGTGCCAGATGGGTTGCTAGAGTTTCTTCGAGGCCAACCGATAGTCCTTCTCCATGGCTTTGACAAACTCCTCCCAGACCAGGGGTTTTGCCTCCACAACCACCTAAGCTGAAGCTTGCTTGGCCTTCCGTTACCGATCAGCTGCCTCAAGAGTCCCATGAGCCAACCAGGCTCCATAGGACGGGAGTTGTCGCCACGACGGGCACCGGAGACCTTACAGCCATAACTCCAAGCGCCCGCGTCGACAATGGAGGTGGAGAACATGGTCCACTCAGACTCAATGTCTTCAGCCTCCTTCGGGATCTGGTTGAAGCTCTGCCGGAGGTGGGATTTAAAGATCTGTCTGACTCAGCCAAACGTTCGCAGCAGACCCTCACAGTACGTTTGGGTCTGCCAAGTCTGTTCAACTTCCTCCCCCGGCATCGGATCCAACTCACCACCAGGTGGTGATCAGTTGACAGCTCCGCTCCTTTCTTCACCCGAGTGTCCAAGACATACGGCCGGAGGTCGGATGAAATGACCACAAAGTCAATCATCGACCTCCAGCCTAGGGTGTCCTGTTTTTATTTGATCTAATTATATTCTCATTTTACCCACCTTGAATGGTTAATATTCCATTCTTTTGTAAAGCACTTTGTAACATTGTTAAGAAAAGTGCTATATAAATAAAGTTCAATATTATTATTATTATGAATGAAACTTAGACTTTCACAAATTGACCGCAGCATTTTATTGTCTTTAACAATATGTTATTTTCTTTAACAAAACCTAGCTAACTTAGGGACATCATAACTATCCCCCTTACTGATTTATGTAACTAGCCCTACCATATAGCCATAATTAATTGGCCTACATTCTTTACTAGTCTTCATGGCTATTTCCTCTCTTCCTCTTCTTTATAAGCTGAGCTGTCAAATCACACCAAAGATGCTCTGAACGTCTCTGATCGCACAGTGAGCGACAGTAATAATCATTACAGTGCGCTGTATGTAGTTATATGGATTAAACAAAGCTTTGATGCAAATAATTTACATCGATCAGGTACAATGTTAAAATACTGCTCCCAGGTTAATGCAACAGTAAAAATAATACAATGAAATAGTATGCAAAAATCTAACACTGACTGGACCCATTCTTCTGCATAAGGAGTACTCTTACTTCTGACACTACAAGTATATTACCTGTCTTCTGTACTTTTTTAGGTAAAGTTTTGAAAGCAGGACTTTAAACTGTAAAGAAGTATTTTGAATTAGGTACAATAAATGATTTGAATACTCTGTCCACCGCTGAGTAGTGCTAAGACAACAGTATACTGCTAGTGGATTGATCCCCCCACTAGTGTAGTAACATCTCAACTGGCGTTACAGTTTATGTGGTTTCCCCATGCACCACTAGAACACCTTCTCTCTCTTCAAATACAGTTGTTTTTTTTTACCATGAGACATGATGGTCTAATCCTGGGATTCTTAACTTTTTGATTAAGATTTTTTTACAGAACACCAGAGATTTGGAACAATGTCATCAAAATCAGGGGTGGACAGTTATGAAGTACATTTACTTGAATGCTGTAATACATTTTTCAAGTATCTGTACTTCACTTTAGTATTAATTTTTAGGAAACATATGACTTTTTCTCCACTACATTTGAAAAATATTGTACTTTTGGTTGTTGTTACTTTGAAGCACAGCTTTGAAGTCAGCGGATTCTTTTCTAAAATTCGATAGACCATACACTGTTTGGGAGCCTAATGTCCAAAAACCAATCACAGTATACTACTCCTACTCTGTCAATCAAGCTCAAAGTGCTTGCTGCAGTTTTTGAATAGTTCAATGGAACTATTATTGGTGGATGCCAATAATGCAAATAGGCCAGAGGCATACAAGAAGCTGTCGAGGTCAGCCTTATCCAAGTCTCAGGCTCCTTGGCATAAGACTGTAAGGTCCAGTACTGCTGCAAAGGCAGTTAAACTTCAGCCTATAGCCTAATGCAACAAGATGGAACGACTTTTATTTGGCTGTGTCAAAGATCAAGGAGAGCTGTCTGTGCTGCACTTAGTGTTTCCATGTAAGTGGTGAATGTTTGTTTGGGTGTGTGTTCTCTTTCTGCTTTATTACCTACAGTAATATTTACCTCTATGCTGAACCTGGAGAGAGATTTCCCCTGAACCATAGTACTTACCTTTTTGAAGTCCTATGATTGAAAAAATAGTAATGGTTGGATTTATTACACTAATCACTTACCTTGCTATTTCTAATTCTGAATCTTTCACATCCTATGGTATCTGAATAACTGAATGCAGAGTGGTTCTATGTAGAAGAACAAAATGGTTTTGTTGCGTTTTCTTTTGTGTTTGTTAGTTAGGCCTACAGTCCAGCTGACTTTACCTTTTAAGGTGAATATACCATCCCCATGAGTCGAGTTGCTAAGGCGATAAAAAATCCAACATTCTGATAGGATGGCTACTCCCTACAATCACCAATCGCCATGCTTGAGAAAAGAAGAGTGTTGCTGCGATTCTGCAACCCGCTAGTTGATGCCCTGCAAGACGGTTTGAAGAAACGGTTTGGGAAAATTATGTCTGACCAGAGCTGGTTGCTGCAGCCATTCTTCGTCCAAATTCAAACATCCTGGACCAGTGACGAAGATGTCCTCAAACTAGGTAAGAAAAAAAACTATCAGTAAACGTTCCATTGTCACTTTCTTGTTTCTGCTTTTTTAAACACTGAACTTGGATACTTGCTTACTTGCATAATCATGGTGCTCATGATGATGATGAAAAAGATAATAGTAATAACAAACTATAACCGTTTGTGTTTTAGGCCCCAGTTACATCAAGGAACATCTTCCCGATCATGACAAGCCTCTGCTGCAGCCTGCTGACAACTCCTCAAGCACTTCTGATTAAGACGAGTTCTTTTCTAATGTGAAGCATGTACACACACAGGACACGACCAAACAACTGGATGCATATCTGATGTGCACAGCTGCAGGTATGGACATGATGACATCTTACCCAGCTGTATCCAACCTGTCGCTCAAGCTAAACACAGCCCTGCTGCCTCTGCTGCCTGTGAAAGGCAGCTGGATTGCTCTACAGCCCAAGAAACCAGTTTCTACTGCAGTTCAATAAGGACTTCTTGAAGTTTGACCAGACTGAGAGTTTTCTCACCTGTCACCACAGAGACCTGGGAGATGGACAGTACAGTAGAAGTCACAACAAATACTTTGCACTGACAGCAGAATGAACGAATACTTCATCGTCTGAACATTTTGTTTGATTGTGAATTAATACAATCTTTATTGCGGGTTTTTTTGTATCGCTTAAAGCAGTCGAGCTGCAGGCTGGTTATGAAGCTACAGGTGTGTAACTGGATTTTTTTATGTTTTATTTTCTGAGGAAGCTGCATACAGCGATTCCACTGTCCAGCACACACACACACACACACACACACACACACTGCCAGAGCTGTGGTGTGGGGGGCTGTTAAATAAAAATATAAAATGACATTGGCTGTCCTGTTGTCGACTCAGCCATGTTTCTGGGCATTTCTATAGGCTTTAGCATATTTCACAAGCTCTGTATTCTACGGGTTCTACAAGCAAGTACATTCAGCAGGTGGTTTCAGAGTCATCAGGTTCTGTAAATGCACTGTGGCAACAATACAACAATGCGTAGACATAAAAAAAGCAAGTACTCCAGTACTTTAACTCAAGTCAGACTTGACCGAACAAATGACACAAGTAATGGAGTAATCTGTCCACCTCTTATTTCACTGAACCAACATAAATAAAAAGTAATTTCAGCACCAGCGCTGAAAAGATATCTCAAAACTGACTTATTTCCTGCCGTATAGTTGTCTTGTGTTTTGTTAAGGATCTTTAAGTTCAGAGAAAACCAGTGCCTTGAATGCCAGACAGGCAGGCAGCTGTAGTACTTCACTTTTCCTGGATCAGCTTTTCTCCTTTTTGAGAACAATATCTTGCTGCTCGTCGTCCTAGCGACTGACGCTGGCAGTGGTGAGTGGTAAACATTCTTGGAACAGTTTTTCTACAGTCTGTGCACATGCTTGGTGTGAATAAATACGATGTACTGTAGGTGTGTACACACTGTGACCGGACTGTCGTGATTCCTCTAAATGTGGCTCCTGAGTCGAGTGTGTGTGTGTGTGTGTGTGTGTTGAGAACGACAGAAATAGATGGTGTCAGAGACAGATGGGAGATAATGAGCGAGCGCCTCAGTCCATGATAATGTTTCATGTCATAAAATACAGGATACCATCTGACTTGACTCATGATAAATGTGCTAATATCTGACTAATAGGAAGCATATTCATGCTAATATGTCAGAATATAAATAAAGCTGCCCAGATGAAAGCTTTAATCACCCTGAGATGTTCTCTGCACTCCGAAGCCTTCCCGCACTGGTTATTATAGTGGGAGGCCTGTTTCCTTCATCAAATACACCATGTAATATCATACGGTATCTCCCATAGAGCAGACACGTGTATATCGTATTGCATTCCACTGGGATGAAAATGAAACCGTGGGTCACCTCTGTGCCGCTGTCAGCTGACATTGTCTCCATCATGTGCAACATGTTGGGCCCCTGGCTGGAAGCCAGGGAATGAATTGTACTGTGACATGACAGCATGGCATCAGCGAAACGAAGCGCACGACCATCAGATCGGACTTCTGACGGTCCCTCACGCACCTGCGTTGTCTGCGGCGTCCGGGCCGAGAGAACTTTGGAAGCCGTCATGTCAAGGTTGTCACAAGTTCACTTCTCACTTGTATGTGAGAAGGAGCGAGTGGTTAGCATCCAAAATGACCATTATGATATATTTTTTTGAGAGGCAGGTCTGTGTCACTGTACTCCTCTTGTGCATTTCTTGAACATTTTCAGCTCTCTAATTGTATCCTGACAGAACTCCCACAAACAAATATAACAACAACCCATTTCCTGTAACTTATCCAACAAATCCATAAGGCCATTCCGTGTCACGTATTCTGTATGTCGAGTTGATGGCAGAAGGGATGAAGACTAATTTACATTCTGCATCTGTTGTGAATGTCCACATGCCTCGTCAAAGTCCACCAAACGAAGTGTGAAGCATGAAACCGGTGTTTTGGCACATGGTGAAGACGTGCTGGCCTCTAAACCAACATCTGTGTCTCCCAGGAGCTGGATTTGAGTTCAGAGCCAGAGGAGAGCTCGACAGCATCGTCAGCGTCTTCGTCAGATGAGGAAGGTTTGCCTCCTTGCTCCTCCAGGAGGGACAGAAGGGGGAGTACTGCCAGCAGTGATTCGTCCACCTCTCACTCAGGGACAGAGGGACACCCATCAGGTCAGAGCCACGTCAAATGGATTTCTAATCCTTCAATGAAGGTGGTGCCCACAGCAGCTAACATCTGCACTGAGACACAAACAAGACGACTTAGTGTAGCACAGAACGATAGCTCTGCATCACCTCTTAGAGACAATGAAGCGATCGATACAGCAGACATACAGCTAATCACAAGAAGGCGCTCTCCATCAGTATCACATCTTTTCGCAGCAGATCAAGTCCCGTGTTCAGCTACTCCATTTCGTGTGTAAACAGATGCAAACTTACCTTTAATTGAAACATGTTTTATTATTTTCTGCAGTCAAAACACCTGCTGATGAATTCAGTGTCACCCTCGCTTGACGTTTTGCTGATCTGTATTTAAAGATCCATTCGTAGATGTTTGGAGGACAGCTGAACAATCTGAAAACACAACATTTGACACGTCATCGCCTTGTAAAGCTGTAATGGCAAACAGTTGCTTATTTACCCATCTAACAGACCCGGGTGGGTTCTAATTCTCCGTGCATTTGTCACTATGAGCAACTCCTTTCCCATTCCACAGAGGTATTTGAGTTAATAAATACAGAAAAGAAGGATTAGGGCAGTTTTAACTAGTTCTACTTGGATGGCAATAAAATAGCCTTCAGATGACAGCCTAGTAAAACAGCAATCAATGCCTGTTTAAAAAGAAGCTTCTGTAAAGGTGTTTTAATCAAATAAAATACTAATGCTGATCATGAGACCCAAGAGCAGACAGGAGACAGGAGGTCAGTGTAAGGAGTCTTTGTTCCACAGTTCGAGCGGGGTTGAGGTGTGGTCTTGCGGCAACAGGCAGGCAGCGGAGCGAGATAATCCCTGAAAGCAGGTTGGCGGGGCGGTCAAGGAAAACTCCTGGCGCGGAACTCCCAGGCTAGGTCCAGAGGTCAAACAGGATACCTAAACACAAGCACTAGGTTAGAGCGGGCAAGCAAACAGAGTCCTTCCACAAGTTAAACTGCAGAACTGGGAGCTAAGGCATACATGCACTTCTCTACGATCCGGACTGAGTCTGGCCTTGGCTTAAATGCTGCCTGCGCCTCAGGATGTTCCTCACAGGTGAGGCTGATATAATCAGCCGCAGGCGCATCATTGTCAGCTCCCTGTTACCAGGACATGTCCCAGATCCTGCTACAACCAAAAGGGAGAGAGGTGGAAGATAGTGGGGAGACAAAGAGGGAGAAAAACCAAAACACAAACACACCACAATCGCCCCAAAGGAGAAAAATAATCAAAAATCCTTCCACGCTCATTCCGGGCCGGGAGGTATGACAAATGCTGCTACTGCCTCTTTTGATTATATTGCTAGGCATACATTTGCTACAGACATCAAATCAGTCTTTGGGTCTACCTTTAGTTGTATTATATTGAGTATGTTGACAGCCATACACTGTCACTCAGGATGAGCTGGGTGACAAAATGAATTGATTCTTATTAATGAGTGCTGACTGGATGCTGGTCACACCCTGCACAGCTATCCACTTCATCTCTGCAAAGCATTAAATCCTAACTTCGCACTTCTAATCGTCATAGCAGCCTGTTAGCTTATTATAGTTTAAACATGTGTTAGAATAGCTGTGCATGTGTGCAATATGTTGTGCTAATGTGATAGATTTGGTAATGCCTTCACTAATTCTACTCACGTTTGCTTACAGCAAACCCTCTGCATAAAACAATACGTGGCCCCTGTTTTCATCATGAATAGTCTCCTTGTTTTAAGAACCCCAGCATAGTTAATCTTATCTTCTTCTTATCCCCCCCCCCTCTCCAGCTGCTGCCCAGTTAGAAGCCCGCGATTTCCACAGTGACGGCAGCATCCTCAGCACTAGCCCCGGCTTCAGGGCCACCGCGGCCAGAGAGGCAAGGTTCGCTGGAACGCTCCATGTTCTCTGCATGTCTGCTTGTCCAGCTGTGAAAATGACGAAGGAAATTTTATCTGAATCTGAAAACACAAAAGAAACACTGTATGTCTTAAGAAATTCATTGATGACACGGATCTCAGGGAGTTCCTTTAAAAGAATCATCTTCCTTCCATCCTTGTATACTGTAAGACTGTAAGATGATTTGTGTCATGATTTATCTTGGTGTTCTGCCTTCAGTTCATTTGTTAGTGAGCGTGCTCTCTTTATCTCACAGTTATTTTGCCTTTGGTTATTTCAAGTGGTTACTGACAATTTGTGTGCTTTTGAAATTCAAGTTGGTTGAATGAACCGAAGTGAAAACCATCCATCCATCCATCCATCCATTTTCTACCGCTTATCCGGGGCCGGGTCGCGGGGGCAGCAGTCTAAGCAGAGACGCCCAGACTTCCCTCTCCCTAGACACTTCCTCGAGCTCTTCCGGGGGAATACTGAGGCGTTCCCATGCCAGCCGAGAGACATAGTCCCTCCAGCATGTCCTAGGTCTTCCCCGGGGCCTCCTCCCGGTTGGACATGCCCGGAACACCTCCCCAGGGAGGCGTCCAGGAGGCATCCGGGACAGATGCCCGAGCCACCTCAGCTGACTCCTCTCAATGTGGAGGAGCAGCGGCTCTACTCTGAGCTCCTCCCGAGTGACCGAGCTCCTCACCCTATCTCTAAGGGAGCGCCCAGCCACTCTGCGGAGGAAACTCATTTCGGCCGCCTGTATCCGGGATCTCGTCCTTTCGGTCATGAGCTTTGGGTCATGACCATAGGTGAGAGTAGGAACGTAGATCGACTGGTAACTAGAGAGCTTTGCCTTGCAGCTCAGCTCCTTCTTCACCACGACAGACCGGTACATCTACCGTATCACTGCAGAGGATGCACCGATCCGCCTGTCGATCTCCCGCTCCGTCCTTCCCTCACTCGTGAACAAGACCCCAACATACTTAAACTCCTCCACTTGAGGCAGGAGCTCTCCACCAACCTGAAGGGGACAAGCCACCCTTTTCCGGCTGAGAACCATGGCCTCGGACTTGGAGGTGCTGATTCTCATCCCCACCGCTTCACACTCGGCTGCAAACCGTCCCAGTGCACGCTAAAGGTCCTGATTTGAAGAAGCCAACAGAACAAAATCATCTGCAAAAAGCAGAGACGAAATCCTGTGGTCCCCAAACCGGACTCCCTCCGGCCTCCGACTGCGCCTAGAAATCCTGTCCATATAAATAATGAACAGGACCGGTGACAAAGGGCAGCCCTGCCGGCTGAGTCCAACATGCACCGGGAACAGATCTGACTTACTGCCGGCAATGCGAACCAAACTCCTGCTCCGGTCATACAGGGACCGGACAGCCCTTAGCAGAGGGCCCCGGACCCCATACTCCCAGAGCACCCCCCACATGTCGCCGTGAGGGACACAGTCGAATGCCTTCTCCAGATCCACAAAGCACATGTGGACTGGTTGGGCAAACTCCCATGAACCCTCCAGCAACCTGGCGAGGGTATAGAGATGGTCCAGTGTTCTACGACCGAGGCAAAAACCGCATTGTTCCTCCTGAATCCGAGGTTCGACTATTGGCCGAATTCTCTTCTCCAGTACTCTGGCATAGACTTTTAGACCCTGTTACCAAAAAGAAATATCATATCTGGAGGAACAGCTCCTACATTTGATGTGTATTGTTTTATTTATTCTTATATACATTATGGAACCTCTGTGTTGATAACATATCTGTCTCACACAAAAGACAGTCACACAAATATAGAAATATACAAAATAAAAAAGGATATTGTGTGTAACTCCAAGGAGGACGCCTGTGTAACCAGGTCCTTCATCCTGGGGAAGAATCTGTTATCATTCTGTTAGAGAGCGTTGGTATGGTTTGGACGGGAGCGTTTATCTCACACAACAAACACAGCTGCATGTCCTCATCCAGCTGTGCTCTGTGCTCCAGAAGTATCACAATACTTCCATCAGTCTGACCTTTGGTTGTTTTTATGATGTTAGGTGTCTGACCCACCCAACACACACACACACACACTCACACAAATATCATTGAATCAATGTAAGAGTTTAAAACTTTCTGTTTGCCTTTGATTTCGAATCCTAGCATTCTGAATGCATTATTGTTTCCTGCTCCCAGGGAAGAAGCCCCCCCAGGCCAGAGTGGGGATGAGCAGGATGATGAGGAGGGGGGAGCGGAAGAATCCCACCATCGTACGCTGATAGACAGGTTATTGGAGAGACACGGAGCATGTGTCCCCCATCACGAACCCAAGCTGTACCGCGCTGCAGCCGCCAAAACCAAATCGATTCCAGGGTTCAGCATCCTGGCTTTCCCCGATTTCTGGGGTCACCTCCCACCACCAGGACATGAACCCATGGCCCCACGCAAACCCAACATACAAAGGTACCATGCTCATTACAACACGCAACTTACTCCAGTGTGGGAGTAATGTAGTTCATGTAACATGAAAATAGAGATGGGTATAGAACGGTTTAATTAAATAGACATGGAAAACGGCCCAAACCCAGATTTACAAAGCCACCTGTGTGGAGCCTAATGGGGAATGCATTTTGGCTGGTTATCAGTGGCTGGTAAGTTCAGCTCCGGGTGGACCTCCACCCTGGTCATGTGTTCTAACAAACACAAACAGACTCCCACATCTCATGTTGGGAGCTCTGTAAGAAACACAACAAGGAAGAGACTGTGCTGAAAACCCAATTAAATCTTTACACAGCATTTGTGCAGCAGTATCATGAAATTTGCAGGCGGCACCACAAATCTTGCTACTAGTTTGAGAGGATGACATGAGTGCTGATGGTAAAGTTACAGACTGAGGCCAGTGATACGACCCTCTCCTCCCAGGGGAAGGCCTGAGGCCCCGTTTCATTTCAAAGTCCGTGTAAAGCAATATGAGTTTGTCACACCACAGAAAAAAATAAGCAGTATTCTCTGCTCTCCAACGCTGGGGGCTAAGGACGAGGCCAATATAACATTACATGCAGTAACGCTAGGTAGCTGACATGAAAATGATGCTAGGCTAATGTTACACCATGTTAGGGGATTGCAAAAGTCAGTAGTGCTACTGTGGACTACCTACTATCATTATAGCAAAAGCACACGAGGCAACCTGTTGGGCTCATTGGTGGGAGCAATAACGTACCGCCAACGATGGCAGCAGATGTCGGCGGGACGGGAGGACGAAGGCCGGGCGGGAGCTAGTCGTTAGGCCCCATTCACCAGCGGATTATCAGTGAATCCCAGCTGTCTCCGATGGAAGTTTGTAAAAGTACCCGGAGTGAAATGTTCACTGCAGAGGCGGGTGTTGGCGGTGACCCTCAACTCTCCATCAAGGCTCTTCACAAAATCATTCCACCTTTTCTTGATCACATCGCTCTTGGGAAATTTGAATAAGGAGACCGAGCTGCTTTGTAAATTCTCACATCCTGGGAATATGCATTTGCGGGATGAAGGCATAGCTATAGCTAGCAAACTGTAGGCTGTAGTAACTAACGGCAATGCAACGTTGACTCACGTTAACAGTTATAGTTTATGTATCTGACACCAGGGAAGTACTGTTACTACTCGGTAAACAGGGATTTGACATTTTTCGTGGCCTGCAATGGTTATGGTTTTTGGGTGACTCACAATGGGAGCAGAAGCCCAGTAGGGACATCTGCTTCCTCAGAGCTAGTATGAAGACAGAACCCGAGGATCGGTCTTGCTGTTATCCTCACATTTGATCTCTCAATCCACATGCTCCTTTCTTCTTCAGCTGTCCAGCTTTGTTTCTTATCCAACCACCTGCATTTTCTTCAGACTGCACTGTCTTCCCACACTCCTGCAGTCTTTTTCAGTCTCCCTGTCACATTCCATTATTTCCCCATCTGTTCTTTTATTACGCTATCTTCCCCCTCCCCAGGAGATGACACAGCCATGATAGCCTTATTCTATACTTGTTTCTTATTCAAATTAGTCTCCATGACTCTATTTCTTTCTTTATTTCTTCTCTCCTTCCTTCTTTGTGTCTTCCCCTCTCTTCTGTCCATTTGTCTCTTTAGGGTGTTATCTAATCTCTCCTCTACCCTTATGTTTTACATTCTACACTTTTCTTCGTAATCATATATATATACTACAGTTTCATCACTTCCATCATATTTTTGTGTGCTGTGATTTCTGGATCCGTCCTCTACACTTGTGTTTCACAGCCTGCATGTTGTCATTATAACTGTAGATACTGAACACACGACATCTACTTCCTGTCTGTCCGTCCTGGGAGAGGGATCCCTCCTCTGTTGCTCTTCCTGAGCTTTCTATAATTTTTTCCCTGTTAAAAGGTATATTTTTGGGTAGTTTTTCCTTAGTCGAATCGAGGGTCTAAGGACAGAGGGTGTTGTATGTTACAGACTGTAAAGCCCTTTGAGGCAGATTGTGATTTGTGATGTTGGGCTGTAGAATTCAAACTGAATTGAATTCCTCAAGGTTGATGTTGTTCTCCCGGGTGGGGGCTTCACTGAAAATGAGCCAGTCTGTGCACTCAGACAGTCCTGTGGAGCTGCTGTAGCTTCATCTGTCCACACTTGAACTGTTTTTACTGATGGTTTGAGCCTTTTTATCAGCTGGGTGGCAGTAGGCAGGAGGAGCAGCGAAATATGGTCTGACTGACCAAAATGTTTGTGAGGGAGGGGGAGGGCTTTGTAGCTGCCAGAAATGTTGGTGTACACATGGACCAGTGTGTTTGTTTCCCTGGTGGGGCTGTGGACATGCTGGTGGAATTTAGGTAAATGAGTTCAGAGGTCTGATTGATTAAAATCAGGAGCTACAATAAAAACACCATCCGCTTGTTTTGTCATGTGACTGATAATGACCTCATAGTTCCTGAAGTGCGTTTTTTGAATTTGCATCTGGAGGAATGGAAACAGCAGCAACAGAAGCACTGATGACTTCTCTGAGCAGATAATATGAATTAACAATGCAAATTCCACACTTTAACTGCGGTTGAGCACCAGTCATCACTGACGTCCACACAGAGTCCGCCTCCTCTCGTCTGACCGGATTCTTGTGTTCTGTCAGCGGGGAACAAGCGCCGCCCGTCGGGTGCGACAGCTCCATCAGGGATGTCGTGTTGCAGCCAGGTCTCATTAAGGATCAGAGCACAGCAGTCTGTGAGTTCTCGTTGTTGAGTTAGCCCGAGTCTTAGTTAGACCGGACGTTAGCCAGCAGTAGACTGGGGAGTGGAGCAGCCTTAGGGCCGACCTGAGTTAGCTTAGCGCTTAACCCCCCTCTCTGTCCTCTCTTCCCGTTTGGGTAACATCTATCGCTTGCAGTGACGGGTGGCCCGCCTGCTCTGCTTGTCAGGACGGGAGATGCCGTTAGCAGTGATCGTCTCAAGGTCCACTGCAACTAATCCAATCCCCGCACTTCCATTCCTGATGTTGATGAGTTTGTTACTGTCCTAAGTAATATGTGCTTCAGTAGCAAATTAAAACTAAAATGTAGTGAAGGTTGAGGGAGCTGCTGCCCACGCATCTACATCACCGCCGTGGCCACCATCACCAAAGTATTGACAGAAGCGTGTGGTTTACTCTGTGGTTAAACCATCAGAAATCCCCCAGATTTACCTTTCATCACCGAGAAAGCCTTTTAATTCTATCAGTGGAGTGTGGTCAAGAACTGTGTCTTCACGTAGAAATGTTCCATTTGATTGCAGTTACAAATTACGTTTCTTGGTTTCTCCAATCAATATTTCAGTACACAGTATTCAGATGACGTTTTTGTTATGACCAAGTCTCTCTTAGTCCGTTAATCCACATGGTGCTCTAGTTGTTGATTGGGGCAGCAGGACGGTGTAAATAAACTCCAGTGTGTGTGTTCATGGTGATGAGGGAACAGCAGTGAGGCTCACTGATGGGTTTAACAGTTTCTGGACGACAGTGGAGCTCGGAGGGCCAACAGGCCAGGATAGTCATACAGGACTTGTTAGTGGATACATTCAGTGCTAGTTTGGGCGTGAGTTTTGTTGTCAAATAAAAACATAGAATATCACCATACTTATTCTTCAACTGCAGTTGCTCCAATCTCCAGTGTTAATGAAAACCCCACTTTAAAACCTGTGGCCACGCAAGGTTTTGCTGCCCTGATGTTCGTGTGGGTTACACTGAGTGAAGCCACCCCATTGTCTGGTTTTAGAATGTGTTGTTCAATGTGGGTATGTAGAAGAGTGTATGTATTTGGATTTGTTTATTAAGTACTGCGCTTTTTAATGTCAGTCCTCCAAGACATTTTCTCAGCACTTTCAAGGGGCCAACAGACGGTGACATTTAAAAATGTTAAAGATGCAATTTCACTCTAAACTTAATCTAATTACGTTGTCAGTCTGTTGGCACTGGTCTAAAAAGAGAACACTTTGGAGTCTGTAGTCCCTTAACAGAACTAATGTTAATACCATTTTTGTTCGAGCTGCTTTGGGAGTAAATCGTCTCGGGTGTAGAATAAGATTAGGCCTAATGCAAGGGGCCTTTCAAGCTCTGTCTCATTTCAAACCCAAATGTTCTCCTCCAGTCCACTCTGCTTCTGCCTGCTCTGCTTTGGTTTTATAATACTTTTTTAAAGTACTTCAACACAGAACAGGCTGTTTATCATGGAGCTCAGCAGCCTGTTGTTGAACAAGATAGTAAGTCCGGGTTTATAATGAACATTACATTTAAACTGGGTAGACTGAGGTTAATACTGTGGAAATTTAAAGGGTAAATCAACACAGAATCCCAGAGGAGAGAGCACTGTGAGTGGAAACTGTCAAGCAGTTGTCAGGTTATGAAATCCAATAAACGGCTCTATCTTGCCTTGGAGTTTTGTCCATGGCATGTTAATGAGGCCAGTGGTTCATTAAATACATGCTCTTGTCATCAGTTAAAGGACAGTTCATAAAGGACAGTCAGTGCATGTACTATGCTCCATCCAAATTAATATTACAACGGACTGATTTATCCTTTTTAAGAGACTGTCCTCACAAGAACAATGACAGAATTTGTTATTTTTTCAAATGCTAAAAATAACCTATGTTTAGGTTTACTTGAAAAGGACCTTGTGAATTGTGACTCTAGTGAGTCAGAAGAAAAGGCAGAAGTAGCGTAATGTTGCAATCCGTTCTCATTCCCAGGTTGTTAAATATTGTAATTTTAAGACAATTTTATGCCACTGATGTAATGATAATATAATAGCATAATATGCAAGTACACCCTTTCAAAGAGCAGTGAACTTTTAAGCTGCCTGAACCCGGCCCGCGGTGAAACTCAGAGAGCCGACGGCGAGAGGACAGAAGCAGCGCGACCAGAGATGACAGAAAAATCTGTCTCAGACTCAGCAGAGTTTCTTCTGTTCATTTGGCTCAGGAGCTGAAAATGTCTCAGGTTCTGTCTATAACCCTTGTCCCTGAGAGGGAACGAGACACTGCGTCATCGTAATGACAGTTTGGGGAACGCCCCCAGCGTAGCACGTCTGAAGCATGAATGAAAAAAGTCCAATCGTGATTGGTGTTGCATCATGACGTAGAATGTGACGGCTCACCCGGAAGGCATAAAGGGACGCCGGAACACAGAACAGGTAGCTTATGCGATTAAGTGAGCGCTCTGTACCCAGTAGGTGTGGTGATGAGACGCAGTGTTTCATTCCCTCTCAGGGAACAACGGTTATAGACATAACCCGAGACGTTCCCTGAGAGGGAACTCGAACTGCGTCATCGTATTGACAGTTTGGGGAACGAATACCCACTATTCCACACCGATCGCCACCACCTCGGCCAACTCGAGCGGCTCGAAGGGGGCCGCAGCCAATCCCCAGAGCACCACTACCAGGTCCCAGGTCGGGACCCTGGAACGAGGCACAGGCCTCCTCCTCCGAGCCCCACGGAGGAACCGTACAACCAGATGGTGCCCCAGTGAACCATCACCTATAGGGGAATGGAAAGTCTCTATGGCAGCCACATACACCTTAAGTGTGGCTAAGGTAAGCCCGGCGGAGAAGCGATCCTGGAGGAACTCCAGCACTGAAGCCGGACAGTTAACTGGGTCCACCACCCGCTCTCTACACCAAGTGGAGAACACATTCCACTTTAGGTTGTACAGCCTCCTAGTGGAAGGAGCCCTGGAGCTGAGCAAAGTCTCCACGACACCTGCTGACAGGCCTTCTCCTTGGAACTGTGCCCCCTCATGGGCTAGAGCCAGAGGTACCACAGCTCCGGCCGGAGGCGAAATATCGTGCCCCCCGCCTGGGACAGCAGGTCCCTCCTCGTTGGTTACGATACCACGGCCATATTGTCAGATCCTACCAAGACATGGTGGCCGCGGAGGTCCGGAAAAAGCTCCTCAGGGCTTTGTAGACCGTCAGCATTTCCAGGCAATGGATGTGCCAAGAAGAATGCTGGGGCCCCCACGGATCTCTCGCTAAGTGGCCGTCCATGACCGCGCCCCAGCCAGAGAGAGAGGCGTCTGTTGAAACCGTTTTCCGGCAACACGGTGCCCCCAACACTGGCCCCTGGGCCAGAAAACAAGGCGCCTTCCATCTGATGAGGGAACGAAGGCATCTGCGCGTCACCCTGATCATTCGGAAGCGATTTCCCCTTGGGGAAAAACGCTTGGTTTTCAGCCACCACTGAAGGGGTCTCATATAGAGCAGGCCGAACGGGATCACGGTGCAAGCTGCTGCCAGGAGACCCAGCAGTCTCTGGAACTGCTTGACAGTGAGGCTGCAGCCTAGCTTCACCCTGGAGACCACCAATAGTATGGACTCCACACGTGCGGCGGACAGTTGTGCTCACATCATCGTCAAATCCCACACAACCCCCAGGAAGGTAATCCGCTGGGAGGGCGTCAACACGCTCTTCTTTGTGTTGAGTCTCAACCCCAAGCACCGTAAGTGGGCTAGGACGACATCACGATGCCGAACCGCCACCTCGTACGAGCTGCCCAGAACAAGCCAGTCGTCGATATAATTGAGTACACGAATGCCCTGGAGTCTCAGCGAAGCCAGTGCTGCATACATGCACTTGGTCAAGTTGCAAGGGGAAAGGGCTAGACCAAAGGGAAGCACCCGATACTGGTATGCTTTGCCCCCAAATGCGGACCTCAGGAACTTCCTGTGAGATGGAAGAATGGAGACGTGGAAATAAGCATCCTTCATATCTATCATGACGAACCAGTCCTCGAACTGGATCTGACCCACTATTGCTGGAACAGTGAGCATCCTGAACCTGTATCTCCTCAGAAACCGATTCAGATGCCTGAGATCCAAAATGGGACGCAACCCTCCATCCTTCTTGGGAACTATGAAGTACCAGCTGTAGAACCACCCCATTGAATTTCGGAGGGGGGGAACTGAACTGAAGCCTGTACCCCCGTTCTACAGTCCGCAGGGCCCACGCAGATATGCCCGGAAGGCATGACCATGCGCCGAGATAATCTGCCAAGGGAACCAGCCTCTCGAGGCCGGCCTCGGGTATCAACCGAGCCTCCTCCCCGACCCCCCGAAGCGACCAACCGGCAGGGAGAAGCCGAGGAGGATTTTGGGTGTGCGATTGCGGTCGCTGCACTGCCGCAGGTCCTCCAACAGGCGGCTGGAGCAGCGTACATCTGCGGGGGCAGGGCAGGGGCCTTCATAGATAGTCAAGAACAGGGGGATTAGACAGCCGGGCCAAATAGGGCCTATCCCAGGACTTGCGCAAATCATTGTGCAAGTCCGGGAAAAAAGGGAGGCCCTGGCATGGAGCTTGAGGCCAACGTTTGTAAAAACGCTCATCCAGCTTATTCGGTGGCTGGACACGGACTTCCTTCTGCGGCCAATTTAGGCTAAGTTTGGCCTGGGAATCTGAGGGTTCTGTGCAGTATCTCAGCTGTTCTAGTACTCTTCTGGACAGAGACTTCAGATGTTGAACCGGGAATCTGCTGGAGCCTCTCTCCCAGTGTGTGTGTGTGTGTGTGGGGGGGGGGGGTCACAGCCCCCAGTGCTCCAATCACCACTAGCACCACTTTTACTCTCCACATCTTTTCCAGCTCCTCTTTCACCCTTTGGTAATTCTCAAGCTTCTCGTGTTCCTTCTTCTTGATGTTGCTGTCTCTTGGGATTGTTACATCCATCACCACCGCTTTCTTCTGCTGCTTGTAGATCAGCACGATGGTTGGTTGGTTATCAATCACCAGTCTGTCTTTCTGGATCCTGAAGTCCCACAGGATCTTAGCTTAGTCATTCTCAACTTCATGTGGTGGACCCCAGCCTCTAGTGATCTAGTACTGATGGCCTGTTCTTGCCATGATTAGTGCTTCTGTCCTTTCCTTTAGTCCAGCCTTTTCCAGCCACTGGTAGGATTTCTTGATATCAGCCACTTGTTCTATCTGTCGGTGATACATGCCATGCAGGGGCTTGTCTCCCAATGGTGGTTCATCCTCCTCATCATACTCAGGCTTCTGCTACCTGAGGTATTCACTTAGCCGTTCACGAGGGGGCATCATCCTGATGACATGGACACTGGTTCTGACACTCATTAGTCCTCGGCCTCCCTCGTCCCACTTAGTGTACAGCTTTAGGGTACTGGATTAGGGGTAAAATTGTGAGGTGCTTTTCAAGTCTCTAGCTCCTCCTTTGGCTAGTTTTTTATACCATTGGGATATCTGGCAGGGCGTATGTGTTGATTGCTCTAGTCTATAAATTATAAATATAAATAAAGTCTTGTTTCAGTAGTCCATTTCTCATCAGGTCGCCTTGGTTCCCCAGACCTTGTTGACTTGGGCGACATCCAAGCTGATATGACTCTTATTTTTGTGGTTTCACTCCTGCCTGAAGGAGGCAAAGAGCATTAAGACCCTTGCCTAAGGGTCCACCTGGATACTGCTAAGGCTATCTTCTGAAAAAAGAGACAAGGAGGGGAGGGTTGTTATTCATTTGTTAAATTAATACAAATTAACAAATTTACAACTGTATATATCAGTATAAACCTCTAGACCACATAGCACCCCAGAGTGCCCATTCTTAATTTCAATATTGCCCCCGGATGGGCCCATTGAAATCCACTTGTAAATCTAAGCAGCTAAACTATAAGCGTCCCCGTCTTTGTAATACGGATGCCATAAAATTGCGTTGTGAGAGATCCTGACCCACAGTGCATTGTGGAAAGCGACACAGACCGTGAGTTTGAGCTTGTTGCTCAAAATCACATCACATATTTACGTCAGAGAACAGCGGGACCTTCCTGGCTCTCACTGCTGGAGACGTGGCTCATTTATTTGTTATGAAATCAGAATCAGAAACAGCTTTATTGCCAAGCAGGTTCACATGTACGAGGAATTTGCTTTGGTGCAGAACAATCACCATGATAGAAATATAAAGAAGTATAAAGAAACAGAAGTCATTGACCTGAATTTGCTTTCTCTTCTTTTAGGTAGACTGGGGTGCAGTTCTCATTCAATGTTTTGATTGTTTGGCATAATTAAATATTCATTTCCTGTATAGCTAAGTAACAATATGGTGTGATTACACACTGTGATGTGTCAACACTAAGCAGATCACATTCTTGTTGTAAAATCTTCTTTTAGAATCAGTTGCATCTCTCATGGAATATTTTGATTGTCGGGCATCATTACAGTTACTCATTCTTCATATTATAATAAACTTTATTTATAGAACAAAGTACAAAGTGTTTCAGAGAGCGATAAAATACCACAGTGAATGATAAAATACATGAACGGCACAAACTGAAAAAGTAACAATAAATTAAAATAGATAAGATCAGAATATGCTGTCAGATAAAAATGCATTTTGAAAAGACTGAGGCCCTGATGACAAAAGGTCTGTCCCCCTTTGTTTTCATCCTGGACTCTGGAAGAGACAGAAGACCCCTGACTGAAGATCTCCAACTACATGAAGGTTCATAAGGAATGAAAAGGTCTAAATTATAATCTGGAACCAGGCCAGATCTTAAAATCAATCCTAAAACAAACAGGGAGCCAATGTAAAGAGGCTAAAACAGGTGTGATGTGATTGTACCTCCTGGTCCTGGTTAAAAGCCTAGCAGATGAGTGCTGTAAAGTCTGCAGTCATTTCAAGTGCACAGGCTGTTACAGGAGATAAAAGCGTGTAAAACTGTTTCTGCATCACTAAGATTTAAAATTGATCGTATTATGAAGGCTACACCTAGGTAAAAAATAGCCTAAACAGGATGATATTTTAAGCTATTATTGGCTCACTTTGAGCACAGTTTTTTAGCTACTTGCAGTTTCGATAGCTTTACATAGAAAAAAAGTGTGTCTGAGGAAGATCAGAAAAATTGTGAACATAGCTATTTACAAGTGTTATTTGTGCTATTTCTTGTTTTGTCTGGTGTTCAAAAGTTAGTATGTCAGAGCAGAAGCCATGAAGAATCTTCATACTGACATATTAAAGGTGACAAGAACAAAAATCTAACGTGACATGTGCATAAATAATTAAAATAATATAATAATAATTATAACAGTGGAAGTTGAACGTAACGCACAATATAAAGTCCAGTTCAATGATACATATGAACGTAACAAGTGCAGGGATTAAATGAGGGATGTGAAAGGGAAATATAATTGGACTGTACTTGTATAGCACCTTTCTAGTCATCCGACTACTCAACATATTACATTCATGTTATGCTAGTTTTAAGCCAAAATTAGATAAGTCCATTGCATATCTTTATTGCATTAACAGTTTCTGCTGCCAGTCATTCTTTCACTTTCATCATCTCTTTGCAGTATATTAAATGGACTGTACTTGTATAGCTTGTACTTGTGTACTTTCTAGTCATCCAACTACTCAAAGCGCTTTCACACTACATATCACATTTACCCACAGACATTCATACACTGATGGCAGGAGCTAACTGCCCATCAGTACAAATTAAATTAATCATTCACACACCAAAGGTACAGCTTCAGGAGCAATTTGGGGTTCAGTATCTTGCTCAAGGATATTTTGATACATGGATGGGGGAAGACGGGATCGAAACGCCGACGTTCCGATTGGTAGACAACCCGCTTTTCCACCAAGCCACAGCCGCTGTAAAGTCCACCATCTTAATGTGCTCAGCCACATATTCTTGGACATATAAAATTAAATGAGCAACTTCACATTTTCCAATCACAGGCTATAAAATGCCTTGTTTTAACAGATATGGTGGTGTTTGGATTCAGATTATAGCCGACAGGCAGAAATTTAAATGGAATGAAGCCCTTTGACAGCAGACGGCCCTATAAGGAGTCGAATGTGACAAGCCCACCCACCATTCCCTACGTATGTGTGGCAGCATCCACAACAACCACCCTAGCAATGATCTGAGACCTGAGATAATCTTTGTAATAACTAACAAAACTAAGGATCACATACATTCACTGAATGAATAAAATGCACATTTCTCCCTAGAAATGTTATCAAAATGCATTTTAATGCAGAAACTCTTAAAATACTTTCTTTTCCACTGAGAATAAAAGGAATGTCCGCCATTTTGGTTTTTACTAAAGAAACTTGGCAGTCATGTGATGTGCACACTGGCCAATAGGAAAGAACAGGACAAAACGTACCAGGTTACATAGGTAACCATGGTTCCCTGATAGGGAACGAGATGCTGCGTCAGCTGACGCTATGGGGAACGCCTTCAGCGTGACGGCCTCTGAATCTCTGTAACAACTTAGACCAATCTTGATTGGGTTTAACGTCAACACGTGACGTACGCCGGCGGAACCCGAGGTATGAAGGGAGCCGGCTTCACTGTTGTCGTCTGCCTTCTGATCGACTGAAGCAAGCCGCTCACAGGCATGCCGGAAGTATGGCAGTGAGACGCAGCGTCGCGTTCCCTATCAGGGAACCATGGCTACCTACGTAACCTGGTACGTTCCCTTTCAAGGGAACTTCAACGGTGCATCAGCTGACGCTATGGGGAACGCAGTACCAACTCCGCCATGCTGAAGGGACGCCTGTCACGAGTGGGAAGCCAGCAGGGCACACTTCAGGACAAGAGAGCCACAGACCCCGGATTATTTAAGCGGTCTAGGCTGTAAAATCTCACAAAAGTGTGAGGCGATGACCATCCCGCAGCATCGCATATATCGGAGAGGGGGGTTCCCGACCACCAAGCTCTGGAGGATGCCATACTCCGTGTGGAGTGGGCTATGATCGACAGAGGTGAAGGCAAACCATGCACCTCGTAAGCCGAAATGATAGCCTCAACTATCTACCTGCTAATAGTGTGTTTGGAAGCTGGGCAGCCCTTACGAGGGGGCCCGAAGCATACCAGCAATTGGTCCGAATTGCGCCACTGGGATGTCCTCCGGACATAAATCTCCAAGGCTCTGACCGGACAAAGCAGTTGCAGCCTCTCACCTTCCCGTTCCGCCGATTTTGAAGGAGGATGGAACACCTGTAGGACTACCGGCCGGGCCACCTCAGTGGGTACTTTAGGTACATAACCCGGCCTAGGATGCAGGATGGCTCTAACTGTGCCTGGAACGATCTCCAGGTTAGCAGGAGCCACCGACAGTGACTGCAGATCTCCCACTCTCTTGAGAGAAGTCTTGGCCAGCAAAATTGCCATTTTTAAGGCCACACACCTGTCTGATACATCGTCCAGTGGCTCGAACGGTGTTGTGGTTAATCCATCCAGCACCACTGTCAGATCCCATGGAGGGACTCTGACTCGAACCGGAGGCCTTATCCTCAAGGTGCGATGAAGGAAACTGGTAACAAAGTGGTGCTTCCCAAGCGAGCAGCCATCCACCAAACTGTGGAATGCTGTAATGACATCCACATACACCTTTAGTGTAGTGGGGGAGAGTCCAGCCAAAAACTGGCCTTGGAGAAACTCCAGCACTGAAGCCATCGGGCAGTGAACTAGGTCAAGATGGTGCTCCAGGCACCATGTAGTGAAATTTTTCCACTTGCCCGCATACAGTTTCCTCGTGGAGGGGGCTCTAGAGTGTAGGATGATCTCAACTACCTCGGTAGAGAGACCAGAAGCTCAGAGGTGGTCCCCCTCAGGGGCCAGACCCACAGCTTTAATTTCCCTGGCTGGGGATGGAATATTTCACCTAGGCCCTGCAACAGCAGGTCCCTCCTGACGGGAATTTCCCATGGGGGGCCGTCCAGGAGGGCTACCAGGCCCGAGAACCAGATTAGCCTGGTAGCCTCGGCCACGCCTGTGCCATGGCATCCAGCCCCAAGGGCGCTGGATACACAAGGGGGAAACAGAGGGGGCAGTGAGCGTTGCCTGAGGACGTGAACAGGTCCATTTGTGCCCTGTCGTAGCTCCTCTATATCATCTGCACTGTCTCGGGGTGCAGTCTCCATTCCCCGGGCCTCGGCCCCTGCCTCGACAGGATGTCATCTCCCACATTGAGGTACCCTGGTATGAAGAGTGCTCTGAGAGAGAGCAACTTCCCCTGGGACCACAAGAGGATCTGGTGCGCCAGTCTGCAGAGAGGGCGCGACCTCAGACCGCCTTGTCGATTTATGTAGGAGACCACTGCCGTGTTGTCGAAGCGGACAAGCACGTGGTGGTACCTGAGGTCTGGGAGAAAGTGCCATAAGGCCAACAAGACCGCTCGCATCTCTAGGCAATTTATGTGCCATAGATGCGGGGTCAACCACAGACCTCGGGCTGTGCGGCCTTCCAGAATTGCGCCCCGCTGGAGGCGTCCATCGAGAGTGTGTGACGGTGGTACACCATGCCCAGCACTGGGCCCTGGGTCAGGAACACCCGTCGTGTCCACCTGTCTAAGGCACGCATGCACCTGCGTGTAACCTTGATCAGGCGAAAAGGATTGCCCCTCGGGGAAAATCCGGCGTCCCTGAGCCACCACTGCAGTTGCCTCATGTGCAGCAATCCAAGCAGAATCACGGTGGATGCTGCAGCCATGAGGCCCAACAGTCTCTGGTACTGAAGTGCAGTGAGATGTCGGTCTAGCTGCACCCTGAGTACCATGGTCAGGATTGACTCGACGCGTGCGGTAGACAGTTGTGCCCGCAACGTGACTGAGTCCCACACTACTCCTAGGAACGTAATCCTTTGTGTCGGAGTGAGCGTGCTCTTACTTGTGTTGAGCCTCAACCCCAAGCACCTCAAGTGCGCAAGTACAACATCTCAATGCTGTACTGCGATGAGACGAGACTGGGATAAAATCAACAAATCGTCCAAATAATTGAGGATGTGGATCCCCTGGAGTCTGAGAGGAGCCAGGGCGGAATCCATGCATTTCGTGAAGGTGCGGGGGGAGAGTGCTAGGCCGAAGGCAAGCACCCGATATTGGTAAGCTTTGCCCCGAAAGTGAACCGCAGGAACTTCCGGTGTCCCGGAATGACAGAGACATGGAAGTGAGCGTCCTTCAGATCGATCGTGACAAACCAGTCCTCGGACTGAATTTGACACACAATCATAGGGATCGTCAACATCCGGAACTGAAACCTCCTCAGAGGCCGGTTCAGATGACAAAGCTCTAAAACGGGGCGCAGACCACCGTCTCTCTTCGGAACTATAAAGTACCGGCTGTAGAACCCGGTATGCATCTTGCTGTCGGGGATCTGTTCTATGGCCCCTTTGTACAGGAGGGAATGAATTTCTTGCTCCATCACTTGTGCTTGTACTCGGTCGACCCTCGTTTCCAGGATTCTTCGGAATCCCGGGGGTCGAGACCGGAACTGAAGCATGTACCCTTGTCGGACGGTGCGCAAAACCCAGTGCGACACGCCGGGTAACGCTTACCAAGCGGGCAGAAAGTTCCTCAGGGGAACCAACCGCTTGAGGCAGGTGCCTGGGGCACCCGGAGTGGCGGCCTCGGTTACCCGAAGCGCTGCAGCGGTGGGAAATGCCCGAGGATCGGCATGTACATGCCTGACCGCCCCTCGAATCTGCGATGTGAGAGCTGCGGTATCCCGAAGCACCAAAGCGGCGGGATTTAACCAGGAATGAACGTCTACAGGCCTCTGTAGAGGACGCAACTCTGGCCTGACTGCTGCACGGCCATGCAGGTCTAAAGTCAGTGGTTGCATGGAACTCGCTACGCCCCGAAGCGCCACTGACGGCAGGGTGAGGAGGCTGAGTTCCCGAGGGCCCGATGGGGAGACATCTATGTGCTCAACCCTGATGGGGGGCGCCCTCTGAGGCCCGACGCTCGAGTCAGGGCCTGTTCCTGGAAGCCTGTCGGGCGAGAAGCACGGCCCTCAGGTCCGCCTTCTCCCGTTCAGGCCTCCGTTGAGCAGGCGGGAGTGAGCCCCTCGACCGCTGGGGAGGGGCATGCTGAGCCACGCTCGCTTTCTGGGCCAGCATGTACGAGCTGCGAGACGTCGAAGGCTGAGGTGGTCCACCCTCAGCCCCGAGACCTCTTTCGACGAGGGATAAGGCACTGGAAGGCCGCAGCCTGTTGGCGCACTTCCCTGAAGCGCTCGACAACTGAGCCAACCGCCCCCCCGAAGAGATCAATGGGCGAAAGCGGGGCATCCAAAAGGAAGGGCTCTTCCCTCTCTTTAATACCCAACAGAGTCAGCCATAAGTGGCGCTCCGTCCCTACCAGCAGGGCCATGGACCACCCGATAGCTTGGGCCGTATCCTTCGTGGCCCTGAGCAACAAATCCGTCGCACGGCGAAGCTCCTTCACATCCTCGGATGCGAGGGGTCCCCCGTCGTCGACATCGGCCTGGTATGCCTGCAAGACCGCCATTGTGTGCAGGCATGCACCGGCCTGACCCACCGCCATTTAAGCCTTGCCGACTAAAGCAGAGGTAGTATGGCAGGGCTTATAAGGCAACGTCGGGGTTTTCAGGGAGGACGCGGCCTCCGGCGATAAATACGCCGCCTCAATACCTGGCATGCTGCCGTAACCGTTCTCTTTACGCCCGCTGATCGAAGCATACTGGTGACCAGTTGGGCTAGTTAGAAAGCCGTGTAGAATACGGCCGGGACCAGGATTTCGACACCTCAGTGTGGAGGTCCGGAAAGAACGGTAAATCCCGACAATCCTGACGAGCCACCCATTTCACCGCCTTCCGCTCCGAGCACATCCAGTTCCTCGGAACTGGAGTCTCGGTGAACGGGCTCCCGCTTCGGGATGGAAGAAGCCGCAGACACTGTGCGGGCTTCCGGACCCTGAAAGCGGGAGAAAGAACCCGCTGATGAAGGGAAAGAAAGAGCCGAAGCTGTCTCAGCTTCGTCGCCAAGGTCCATCTGCGATCCCCAGGAGTGTAGTCGCCGGGATGCCTCAGCAACCGCCGGTCCCTTACCGTGTGGGGAGCAGAGCTGGCCGCCTTCCTCAAAAAGCGCCAGCCAAGCGCGGAGCTTCCTAACTGGGAAATGCTCGCAATGCACACAGCCAGCCCCCTTGAGGGCTGCTAGTGCATGCTCTCTTCCCAAGCAGGCCGCACACATATCGTGTGTGTCACCGTCAGGAATATAGCGTGGGCAGGGATACACGCACTGCGGAAACCGCTTCGTACTCGCCATTTTTCAGAAACCCAGAGCGCTTGCTGAAGATCAGAAGACTGACAACAACAGTGAAGCCGGCTCCCTTTATACCTCCGGTTCCGCCGGCGTGCGTCACGTGTTGACGTTAAACCCAATCAAGATTGGTCTAAGTTGTTACAGAGATTCAGAGGCCGTCACGCTAAGGGGGTTCCCCATAGCGTCAGCTGACGCAGCGTTGAAGTTCCCTTGAAAGGGAACTTTATTTCTCAAATTGAAGGAGAAATCATTAAAACTGACCTATCGTATTGTTGAATTATGAAGGACACTTGGCACGTCAAACACACTTGTGTTTGAGTTTTGGGAAATGTTGAGGATAACGTTGGTAATTCCCATGTTAAGGCGCTGCACTCTGGGTAACATTGGAGTGAATGGTTGGCCAGGCCAGTTCCTCTGAGCGTCTAATATTGCCAAGGATGGTTTTACATTGGAGTTATATGAACCACCATTGTAACAGTCATCGAGTATGCGTTGTGTAAGGCACTGACACATTTAGTTCGGAGGCCTTGTTGTTTGGACCTTTGAATAGTTTGTATATTTTCACTGTCCAAGCAGCGATAGAGGTTCTGTGAGAGAGGATCTTTTTCTGCAAAAACGAACTGTATAACAATTTTCTATAAATGGTTACAAGTGTCTATGACTGAACTTATGTTAAAAACATCAACTTGGGGTGTTTTGATGCCTTAACACAATGTCTCCGGTTTGAGTCTGGTTGGGGACCTTTGTTGCATGATTTTAATGTTGTAGCTGTTCGAGGTTAAGCTAGTTAACTATTTTAAGCACTGATTAGTGGTCACATTTTACTGCATACCAATGCATTATATTTGATATGCTTATTATAAGTAGCTATAGTTGTCAACTAAATGTAGAGGACAGTAGAATATCCCCTTCTGATATGTAGTGCAGTAGAAGAAGAAGAGGAATGAAATGGAAATTCTCATGTAAAGTACCTCAGAACTGTTCTTAAGAAAAGAACCTGAGTAAATTTACTTAGTTACATTCCACTACTGGTAAGAGCAAATAGCAAGAAAACACTCCTCAGCTTCTGTTATGCAATTTTTCTGCCAAAATCAGATAAGTCCATTGCATATCTTTATTACATTAACAGTTTCTGCTGCCAGTCATTTTTTCACTTTCATCATCTCTTTGCAGTATATTAAATGGACTGTACTTGTATAGCTTGTACTTGTGTACTTTGTAGTCGTCCGACTACTCAAAGCGCTTTCACACTACATATCACATTTACCCATACACACACATTCATACACTGATGGCAGGAGCTAACTGGCCATCATATATTAAACTAATCATTCACACACCGAAGGCACAGCTTCAGGAGCAATTTGGGGTTCAGTATCTTGCTCAAGGATACTTCGACACATGGCTGGGGGAAGCCGGGATCGAACCGCCGACCTTCCGATTGGTAGACGACCCGCTCTGCCACCAAGCCACAGCCGCCCACAACATTAAACATTCCATCTATTCAATTGGTCTTGACTCGAGTGATAACTAGTTTATCTAGAGAACAATTCACTATTGTGCGTGAGCCTCTGAGGGCCACCATAGAACTTAAACTTTTAGACCTCTAGTTTCACAGTGGTGTGGGTCAGGGTTATTAACTGGTGCAAACAAGTGTGGCAGTATGGGCTAAGTGAAGAGTCGGCTCTACTGAGGAGAAGTTTAAGTGTTTAGCGAGTGCTTCCTCCCTTAGAAGACATCCATACTTTCTTTGTTCTCATTAAAAAGCCTGAAACTCTTGGACCTCTCCAGCTGCTGTGAATGTCACATCACATGCCTGCATGTGCTTGTCTTCATCAGGCAGAAAGTGTTCGAAGATATCCAACGTTTCCTGAATACTGATGATGTCATCAACCAGGTAGTGTTTGACCTGGAAGATGGCAGGTAGGTAAACAACTCAAATACACACAAGCATTCATTAAGCAATGTATTTTACAAGATGAGATTTAAATTTGGATTATTGTTGACTGACTTTCATTGTGATTTTTATTATTTTACTGTCATTGTTCAAATGGTGATATGCTCTAAAATCCATTTGGTCATCTCTTTCTCTTTGTCTGCATCTTTTTCTGTCAGTCTTCCCTGTTCATCTGATTCCTTGAGCTTTTTCTCTAAGTTTGAATGTGGGAACCTAAGGAAGGCTATTCAGGTCCGCAGGTATGGGCACACAGACACATACACTATCAGCACAAGAAGTCATTGAGAAGCAAATGCAATATATTACCTGACAACAGTCTTTACTGAGAAAATAAATTGTATGTAACTCAATAAACCAAAATCCAACACCGATAAAACCACAGTAGCAGTGTCTTTTTTTTCTCTCCTCTTCTGTAGATATGAATATGACCTCATATTGAATGCGGATGCTAACTGTTCCCAACACACCCAGTGGTTTTACTTTGAAGTCAGTAACATGGTGGCAGACGTCCCCTACCGTTTTAATATCATCAACTGTGAAAAGAGCAACAGCCAGTTCAACTATGGTGAGTAGGGTTGTGTGTGTGTGTTTTGTAATGACATCCATTGCAAATGTTGTATACCTCATTCAACGTTTTCATTAATTAATTAATACAGGATTCATTGATGTCACCAGGCACTGCTTATTTTCAAACACATTTCATTTCAAATATGATAACTTAAACATTTTCGCCAATATTGGGAAGATGGAGAACATCAGCATTCTAACTGACGAACTCAGAGTATGGACTACTAGAGCTTTATGGCAAGAGTAGGGCGAGAGAATGCAACAGTACCTCAGACTTTGAGGTGTCACCTGGCTACAAACCACCCCAGTGTATGCTCACCCTTTAATGAAGCTGGCAGAACTATATCATGGTGAAAAGAAGAGATGCAGATACTGAGGTCACTAGACTGGACACTCTCCACTTCTCAGCTGCACCTAGAGGTTCTTTCAGATGGACAAGGAATAGCCTTGTGGAGTCCAACACCCACAGAGAACCCTCTTGACTGACTTCCAATGAAGCAAGCACAGCTCTCACTCCAGTTATACAAAGATTGGATGTCTGATAGTAATGGACCCGGTCACCCCACACAACAGTGCTTACATGCAGCCTACATTCCTAGGCCTGGCTTCAGAGGGCCACTTGTTTCCCTGTGAGAATACTTCTTTTTAAAGCTGATTTGTAAGTTTCCTTGGATGTAGTATTAACTGAATTCACAACACAGTGTCTGTGTACATGTTACGGTATCAGTAGAATACGGATTAAGCCCCATTCGGATTAACATTACAGGGGGTGCTGGAATGAAAACTATTTGTTTTGCTCTGACGCAATTTAACCATTGCAAAATGACAGGCTATGGTCTGCAATAGACATTCAGCAGGACAAAGCCAAAAGAGAAAGAATAAAGCCTCCCCCAAAGTCAAACTTCACAATGAGCTGATAAAACGCAGCAGAAGGGAAAAAAACTCAGAGATCCACTTTAAAATTCAAGGACGTCGCTCTGGACGGGATTTAAACATTAAAATTAAATTACAATTGGGCATCATTATTACTCATGCCTTAGTCCAAGACATACTGTGTATCCATTTGATACCCCTTAGATGTGAAAACAACAAAAACTTCAAATGGGATTCGTCGTCTTCACCAGACTCTGGCTGACTGTGTTTGCAGTTGGCTGCAGCAAATCACCCGCTTGAACTCTATCGGTGGGATTGTCTTATTTATATGGCCTTTTGCACTCTGACCCTCTATCAGAGCTCAGTCTCTGTCGCTCTCGCACAGTCTGGGGTTGATGGAGCAGACCTGTTGCTGTGATTTTTTGATCTTATTCTCCCCCATCCTAAAGACAGTTCTATAGGCTCAGCAGTGGCTTCCACCATAATATACCATCCATTACTGCTAAATACACACACAGACAAAATGATTACAAAACACACTCAGTTTCTCCAGCAGCAATTTCAGTTCTTTCATACACACATACTACACACTGATTCATACAATGCCCTTTGTACCAGAAAATAGCTCTTTTTAACATCCCTTAGGAAATTGGTTTCATCTCAGGAAGAAGTGAATGAGTAGAAGAAAGGGTTGCTCTTCCAAAATAGTCTATATCCCATTGTACAGATTTTTTGTGCTGATAGGCTAGAAAGTCATCCATCTGTTTTTTACCTCTGGAGATTTGATGCCATTTCATTCAAGAAAAACAGTGGCTCTTTAACTTTTCCAGCCCCAGGGCTAAATACAGCGTAGAAAAAGACTTGGGTCATAGCTACAAGGTCACTATTCTTCATGGTATTTTTGCCAATTTGGAGAGTTGACAGGGAGTTACAGGAATCATGGGGAGGTCTGACGTGATGTAGGACCGAGGCAGGACTTGAATAAGGGGTTTTATGGTTACATGGTATGTCTTTGACACCAACCATGCAAAGTTTGCACAAGGTATCCCGAATCCAGTCTAGTTTCCAGCTCTGAGAACCTGAAAGGACAACAACTGGTCAAACTGTCATTACAACGGAGACATATCAGAAATTAACGTAGGCTCAATGAGGATTATAAACAAAGAAAAGCTTTATTTGATTCATTTATTTTATTTTCTCCACAGGAATCATAGCTCTATATGTGTTGTGCTCTTAAACAGGGGAAAAAGGGAGGGTAGAGGGATAAAGGGCCATCACACAGCTCTCCAAACCACTGGTCATCCCCGGAAGAACAACCAATGCTCCCATGACTCATCAGATTATGTCAACAGCCAAGCCAAATCTCACTCCATCACTGCAGGGCATCTCCCACACAGACCACTGCCACTTATATTTGATGCTCTGTTCCCCTCTCAACCTAATCAATGTGTCCCAAGTCGCTCTTCCTGCTTTATCAAGCCCTGCTCCATCATAAGATTTTCTAGGACTTATACAGCTATAAGTAGCTGTACCTGCTCCCTAGACTCTCCTCACGCACACCAAAGTTCTGAGGAAATTATATCATTATTTAATTCCACCTGCACTAATATTCTTGATATTGTTGCCCCTCTTAAGACCAGACAATCTAAATGTAAATCACAGACCTGGCTTATTGACAGCGCTGCAGGAAGGCCGAAAGAAAATAGAAGAAAGACAAGCTACAAATCTTCTATGAGACGGTTTAAAACGTACCAGGTTACGTATGTAACAATGGAAAATCTCACAAAGGTGTGAGGCGAGGACCATCCCGCAGCATCGCATATATCAGAGAGGGGGGTTCAGCTCTGGAGGACGCCATACTCCGTGTGGAGTGAGCTCTTATCGACAGAGGTGAAGGCAAACCGCGCACCTCATATGTCGAAACGATAGCCTCAACTATCCACCTGCTAATAGTGTGTTTGGTAGCCGGGCAGCCCTTACGAGGGGGCCCGAAGCATACCAGCAATTGGTCCAAATTGCGCCACTGGGATGTCCTCCGGACATAACTCCAGGGCTCTGACTGGACAAAGCAGTTGCAGCCTACCTTCCTGTTCCGCCGACTGAAGGAGGATGGAATGCCTGCAGGACTACTGGCCGGACCACCTCAGTGGGTACTTTAGGTACATAACCGGGCCTGGGATGCAGGATGGCTCTAACTGCGCCTGGAACGATCTCCAGGTTAGCAGGAGCCACCGACAGGGACTGCAGATCTCCCACTCTTGAGAGAAGTCATGGCCAGCAGAAATGCAATCTTTTAGGCCAGACACCTGTCTGATGCATCGTCCAGTGGCTCGCACGGTGCTATGGTCAAGCCATCCAGCGCCACTGTCAGATCCCACAGAGGGACTCTGACTCAAACCGGAGGCCTCATCCTCAAGGTGCCACGAAGAAAACTGGTAAGAAAGTGGTGCTTCCCAAGCGAGCAGCCATCCACCAAACTGTGGAATGCTGCGAATGCAGCCACATACACCTTAAGTGTAACGGGGGAAGAGTCCAGCTGAAAACCGGCCATGGAGGAACTCCAGCACTGAGGCCATCGGGCAGTGAACTGGGTCAAGATGGCGCTCCAGGCACCATGTAGTGAAAATTTTCCACTTGCCTGCATACAGTTTGCTCGTGGCGGGGGCTCTAGAGTGTAAGATGTCTCAACTACCTCGGTAGAGAGACCGGCAGCTTGGAGGTGGTTCCCCTCAGGGGCCAGACCCAAAGCTTTAATTTCCCCGGCTGGGGATGGAATATTTCGCCTTGCCACTGCGACAGCAGGTCCCTCCTGATGGGAAACTCCCACGGGAGGCCATCCAGGAGGGCTACCAGGCCCGAGAACCAGATTCTGGTGGGCCAGAATGGGGCCACGAGCAGCAGCTGGGCCCCTGTTCGGTGAACTCTCTCTAGAACCCCCGGGAGCAGAACAATCGGGGGAAAAGCGTACAGCCGTGGCCGAGGCTTCGGCTGTGCCATGGCATCCAGCCCCAGGGGCGCTGGATACACAAGGGAGAACCAGAGGGGGCAGTGAGCGTTGTCTGAGGATGTGAACAGGTCCACTTGTGCCCTGCCGTATCTCCTCTATATCATCTGCACCATCTCGGGGTGCAGTCTCCATTCCCCGGGCCTCGGCCCCTGCCTCGACAGGATGTCTACTCCCACATTGAGGTACCCAGGTATGAAAAGTGCTCTGAGAGAGAGCAACTTCCCCTGGGACCACAAAAACGATCTGGCGTTCCAGTCTGCACAGAGGGCCCAACCTCAGACCGCCTTGTCGATTTATGTAGGAGACCACCGCTGTGTTCTCGGCTCTCAGTGGACAAGCACGTGGTGGCCCCTGAGGTCTGGAAGAAAGTGCCGTAAGGCCAACAAGACCGCTCGCATCTCCAGGCAAATCATGTGCCATAGATGCGGGGTCAACCACAGACCTCGGGCTGTGTGGCCTTCCAGAATCGCGCCCCGCTGGAGCCGTCCGTCGAGAGTGTGCGACGGTGGTACACCATGCCCAGCACTGGGCCCTGGGTCAGGAACACACATTGTGTCCACCTGTCTAAGGCACGCATGCACCTGCGTGTAACCTTGATCAGGCGAAAAGGATTGCCCCTGAGGGGAAAATTAGGCGTCCATGAGCCAGCACTGCAGCTGCCTCATGTGCAGCAATCCAAGCAGAATCACGGTGGATGCAGCGGCTATGAGGTCTAACAGTCTCTGAAACTGAAGTGCAGTTAGATGTCGGCCTAGCTGCACACTAAGTACCATAGTCAGGATTGACTCGACGCATGCGGGAGACAGTTGTGCCCGCAACGTGACCAACACTACTCCTAGGAACGTTAATCCTTTGTGTTGGAGTGAGCGTGTGTTGAGCCTCAACCTCAAGCACCTCAAGTGCACAAGTACGACATCTCGATGCTGTACTGCGAGGAGACGAGACTGGGATAGAATCAACCAGTCGTCGAAATAATTGAGGATGCGGATCCCCTGGAGTCTGAGAAGAGCCAGGGCAGAGTCCATACACTCCGTGAAGGTGCGAGGGGAGAGTGCTAGGCCGAAGGGAAGCACCCGATATTGGTAAGCTTTGCCCCCGAAAGCGAACCACAGGAACTTCCGTAGTCCCGGAATGATAGAGACGTGGAAGTACGCTTCCTTTAGATCGATTGTGACGAACCAGTTTTCGAACTGAATCAGACTCACAATCATAGGGATCGTCAGCATCCAGAACCTAAGTCTCCTCAGAGAATGGTTCAGGTGACGAAGATCTAAAACGGGACGCAAATCACCGTCTCTCCCGGGACTATGAAGTACCGGCTGTAGAACCCGGTATGCATCCCTCAGGTGGGGATTTGTTTTATGGCCCCATTGTACAAGAGAGAATGTATTTCTCACTCAATCACCTATGCTTGTACTTGGTCGACCCCTATTTCCAAGATTCCTCGGAATCATGGGGGTGTGGACCAGAACCGAAGCTTGTAACCTTGTCGGACAGTGCGCAAACTCAGTGCGACCAGCCGGGTCAAGCTTCTCAAGCGGGCAGAAGAATCCCTCAGGGGAACCAACCGCTCGAGGCTGGTGCCTGGGGACCTGGAGTGGCGGCCTCGGTTACCCGAAGTGCTGGAGCGGCGGGAAATCCCCGAGGATCGTCATGTACATGCCTGACCGCCCCCCGAACCTGCAATGTGAGAGCTGCGGTATCCCGAAGCGACGGAACGGCGGGATTTAACCGGAAAGGAACGTCTACAGGCCACAGTAGAGGAAGCAACTCTGGCCTGACTGCTGCACAGCCGTGCAGGTCTAAAGGCAGCGGTTGCATGGAATTCAACATGCCCCGAAGCGCCACCGGCGGCAGGGTTAAGAGGCTGAGCTCCCGAGGGCACAATGGGGGAGCAGCCATGTGCTCAACCCCAATGGGGGGGGACACCCTCTGAGGCCCAACGCTCGAGTCAGGGCCTCTTCTGTGAGGCCTGCTGGGCGAGAAGCACGGCCCTCAGGTCCGTCTTCTCCCTCTCAGGTCCTCTCCGAGCAGGCTGGAGCGAGCCCCTAGGCCGCTAGGGAGGGATACTCTGGGCCACAGTTGCTTTCTGAGCCAGCATGTAAGAGCTGCGAGATTTTGAAGGCTGAGGTGATCCACCCTCAGCTCAGGCCCGAGACCTCTTGCGACGGGGGTTAAACCGTCGTCGTAGCACGGTGGAACTCCGTCCATCCTCGGATTTGAGGGCTCTGCCAAAGTCGAGGTCCTAAGCAGGTCGGCTGGGCATGCGTGCGGACATGCCCCACCTGACCCGCTGCCCCGTATGCCTTGCCCACTAAAGTCAATGTAGTGTGACAAGGCCTAATAGGCAATGTCGGGGTCTTAAGGGAGGACGCAGCCTGGGCGATAAACGCCGCCAGCGTCTCCACGCCCTAGCCGTTCTCCTTGCACCCACTGATCGACGCAGACCGGCGACCAGTTGGGCTAGAAAACCGTGCAAAATACGGCCTGGACCAGGATTTCGACACCTCGGTGTGGAGATCCAGAAGAACTGCAGGGCCCGACGTGGGCGTGGAGGTGTGGCTAGAAGGAAATACTCACCGAGCTACTCCGGCGATGAGTGTCCTGCTGCTCCGCTGGCCAGGCGATATTGAGCCTAACCACCATTTTCCTCTCTTGGGAAAATCACTTCCAGCAGCTCCTCATGCTGCAGTGACTGGGCTGACGAGCCACCCACATCACCACCTTCCACGCTCAGGACATTCAGGTCCTCGGAACTGGATCCTCTCTGCGCGGGCTCCACATCCAGGGCGGAAGATGCTGCAGGCTCAGGCTGGCTTCCGGATCCCGAATCCGGGTAGACTGTTTCAACAAACAACAAACAGTCATTCGAGAGCAGAGCGTCTTATCTCTCCTCAGAGAGGGCACTTACCTTGCTCACAGTCACCCCTCAGGGTGCGGGCTTCCGGTCCCGAAAACGAGTGGGAATTAGCGGATGAGCCGTGTCTCTCCCGTTTCTCACCGCGGGCTCCCGCATCAGCCGCGGGACCCGCACCAAGCGGAGCGAGCTCCCGAGGAGACGCTCACGCTGCTCGCGGTCAACCTCGAGGGCTGACATAGCCAACTCTCAACCCAAAACAGCCAACCAAAACACGTGAGTTGCCGGTGGGGATAATCCTTGGGCAGGGAGGAAGGACTGGAAAAACCGCTTCACACTCGTCATTTCCACAGAGACCCAGCGCGCTTGCTGAAGATCAGAAGACTGACGACAACAATGAACCCGGCTCCCCTTATACTTCCGGTTCCGCCGGCGTACGTCACGTGTTGACGTTAAACCCAATCAAGATTGGTCTAAGTTGATTCAGAGATTCAGAGGCAGTCACGCTGAAGGCGTTCCCCATAGCGTCAGCTGACGCAGCGTTGAAGTTCTCTTGAAAGGGAACCACCTGACTCAATACCAGGACACTGTTAAAGCAGCAAGAATTAAATACTTCTCCAACTTAATATCTAAATACTGCCATAGACCCAAAGTCCTTTTTAGCATTATAAATGATTTTAATAACCCAAATGGTAAAACTATTCCTGATCCCTCCAGAGCAAAATGTGAAGATTTACTTAACTTCTTTGTTGACAATATAGTTGATAATAGAAAGCAAATCCCACTAAAATTTGCCTTTCAACAGGTTTTTTTTAACACGAAGAGGTTCAGCCACTTATTAAAAAACCCAACCTGGACCCAAATGTTTTAATTTTAGGCCAATTTCAAAGCTTCCAATTTTAGCCAAAATTCTGGAAAAAGTAGTCTACCAGCGACTCACTCCGTTTTTACACAAGAATGAAATATTTGAAGCTTTCCAGTCTGATTTTAGGGAGCACCACAGCACTTAATCGACTCTAAAAGTTCACAAAGATCTACTGCTAGCAGGAGAAAACAGGGACTGTGCTATTCTAGTAATTTTAGACCTTAGTGCGGTATTTGATACAATTGACCATAAGCTGCTTATTACCAGACTTTAACAATGAGTAGGTATCAAGGGAAAAGCCTTAAACTTTTTCAAGTTATACCTGGGGAACAGACGTTTCTCTTTTAGTGTCGAGAATGCTTCTTCCTTCTCCCTTTACCTGGGGGGGTTCCTCAGGGTCTGTTCTTGCACCTCACCTTTTTTTTCTATGCTTCCACTGGGTGCCCTCATTATGAAGCATGGCATCTCCTTCCATTGCTTTGCAGTTGATACCCAGCTTTACCTCACAGCCTTTATTTGACGGTTTCCAGGGCATTAAATACTTGATGTCCCAAAACCTTTTCATGTTAAATGAACTAAAAAACTGAGGTGGTTCTCTTTGGTCCCCGTAAATCAACCAGCACACTGTCAGCCTTTGTGAAACCACAAGGAAAAAATCTTGTTATGATTTTGGATTCTGCGTTTAAATTTGACAACCGATCAACTCTGTAGTGAATGTTTTTTCTCCCAACTGCGAGTCCTTAGCCAAAGTAAAATATTTCCTAACATTCCAAGACTGAAAAAGTAATCCATGCTTTCATTACCGCGCATCTCGACTACTGCAACTCCTTGTACATGGGACGCAGTCAGTCCTCACTTACACATCTGCAGTATGTGCAAAACACTTTCAAAACTTGACTTTTTGTATACGAAGCCCTTCATGGATTGGCTGCCCCTTACCTATCAGACCTTTTAAAACCCCTTATACCCCAACTAGGCCACTCAGGTCCCTTGGACTCGGCGGAAGCTCATGGGTAACCGTGCCTTTTCAGCTATGTAACAAACTGCTCTACCAAATCAGATCTGCCCCTTCGATCCTCTCTTTTAAAGTACAGCTCAAGGCCCACCTCTTCTTTGACTTAATTGTACTTAAATTGCTAAATTATCTTCTTGCTCTCTGCCTGGGCATAGCATTTTTTTTGTTGTTGATTGTTGCTGTTTTTTATTAATATGTTTTGTAAAGCACTTTGGTCAGCTCATGTTTTAAGTGTGCTATAGAAATAAATTTGACTTGAATCATCTGTAATGATTATTATACACAGTAGAAACAGATAAGTTATGAATACACTCTGTCAGAACCACAACTAAATATCTTTTTACCTTTTCTAAATGTACCCGGTCAACACCACATGAAATATATTTTAGATTTTTAACTGACCTCTTACAGGGATAAAATAAACCCCTATCAGCAAATACATTAGGCCATCTATATCCAGCTCAAACACTAACAATCACAGTCGGAGTCTACGGCGAGACAGGTCTCAGTGGCTGGATTACATAAAAAGTATAAAAGTACCAAACATGCATATTTGTCTCATACCTTCGGTAGTGAAGGCACACGTCAAACAAGCAGCAGGTGGGCATGAATCAAAAAACCGAACAGGCAGACAGAACCAACACAGCAACGATGTTGGGATTTACCAACTATATGGATGTACTGTTAATGAGATTTGGCTATCAGGATTATCAAAGATCATAAATAATGCTTTAAATTAAGACTTTGGGGCACCATCCTTATAAATAGAAAATTATAGCCAAACAGTTGATTCAGTCTCATTAAATACACTTATCAGTTTGGAACTCAGATTAATAATTAAATCAACTATAACCAGAATTACCATTAATAGCTAGCAGGCGAAGGATTTGGAATTCAACATAGAAGAGGTTGGCAAATTATTTACTCCGACACATTAAAGAGAGCAGCACAATTATACACAAGCATTTATTTACAAAGGTAAACAAAGCAAAAACACACTGTGAGGACTAACTAAATACACTAACTACAGACAAACAAAGTGTGATTGGACGAAATGTGGATCAACAAGAATGCTATTTCAAGATGGCAGGGGGCCATAAAAAGATAGGAGTGTAGCTAGTTACATTAGCTGCAGCATTGTGGAGCTAATGCATTAGCTGCATGGCTAGACAAAGGGACATTTAAAGATGGCGTTAAGCCACCTAGGAGAGTTGACTCACTAAGTTGTATTAGTACCAGCGTGGCCTCTTCTGGAGGTCCGCTAGGTGTGTGTTTGTGTGCTCGCAGGTAAAGGGGACCTGTAAGCTAATAGTGCCGTGTTAAAAGGGGTTAGCTAGCATGCAAAGACCCTGTGTGTAGCATCAATCCCATCAATTTAACAACGGCTACTAGATTAATGAACAGCTGTAAGAGATTAGAGTTTAGTTCTGCAGGCAGGCTCCTTCGATACAACATTCTGCTAGTTGGCTCGAGGCCAGCAGGGGAAATGGCAGGCCTGTGTGGGCAGAGAGGAGGAGATGAGAGCATGCTTACCCCTCTGCTCGGGAGGACATGCTGAGAGAGAAGGGGCAGGGGTCGTAGCCTCGGCTATATCGATTTGGGGACTTCTGGGATCACACGTCCAGCGGACGTCAATGGTGTGTTCAGTCTCGGGGATTGTGCGAGGAAAGAGAATGCAGTGCTTTAAACCAAGCTCACTTAAAATTACCCACAGTGAATCTGCTGAGTCCCAACAATGAAGAACCGACAATGAACACTTATTTGGGGTTTTAAGGCAGCTTACATCTGATAAGTTGTATTGCCGCCCTCTACTGCTGCTAATTGTTACTGCAGCTCAAATTTTCTTCCACAGTCCAGTACTTAGAAGGAGACACAAAGGACTTTCGTCCACTCTTGCTGGATCCCCATTCCAATATATTTTTTAGATCCATAGTTCGTCTGCTCATTTTGCATTTGGCTCCTCATCTTTCCTCTGAGTAGGCAGGACAGTCCAAGATGACATGCTCCACTGTTTCTGGTGATTGGCAACTATTACATAGTCCAGACTGATATTTCCGTATCCTGTGAATTGTACTATTTAACGGTATATGTCCAATTCTAAGTCTTGCTAATATAGCTTCCTCCCGCCTATTCCCCCAATGGTGTCTGATATTTGTTATGGTCCTTTGAATCTCATAAAGATGTCTACCCCTTGTTTTCTGCTCCCACTGCTGCTGCCATATCTTACGTATATTTTGCGCATAATAATTGCGTGTTTATCAGCCCTTTTATTCCCCTCAATGCCTCTGAGCCGGAACCCATACAAATACAATGTCTCTTCCTTCTGAAATCAATATATGATGAAGATTCAAAACTTTAAACAATAAATCTGGTCTTGCTTTAGATGTACCTGACCTAATACTTAGGCAGACACAGAGTCACTACACACCAAACCATACTCAACCTAATCTATTCAAGAGATATATAGATGGCATACTTCTAGAGAGAACAAACATTCAAAAGTCAGAGGTACACTTATCTATTTCAACTTTATATTTTAAACAATTGCACAACTGTGCAGTCTGTATCTGGGTCCTTCAATCCATCTCTAAAAACCTTTACATAATTAGAGAACTTCTCTCCACTATAACTGTAAATAGCACTTCGCCACTCTACAGCCTTATTATCTTTCTTAATTAGCAACAATTCTATATTTTCCCTAGGCTCTTTTGTCATCAGAGCGGATCTGCTGGACAAATGACAGACTGTTCACACCAGATGTGAATAAATCACGCTATTCGCGTTAAGTTGGATGCTTGAACATTTGATACGAGGACGTACTGCACAGCTCCGGGTATCCGCACACAGCGACAATTCTCAAAAAGAGGTTTGGGCATCGGAGGGTTCCCACGTTAAGAGGGTGACTTATTGGGCTTTTCTGTCTAATACTAAACTATACGTAATCATTTTCTCCCCTGTTTTTCTATAATAATAAAAAATTTGAATGCGAAAAAAGGATAGTTACATTTATTTTCTGTGAGACTTTTGTGAAGTTGTGTTTGGGATCAGGATGAGTCTCTGAAGGGGTAGCGCCACCTGTTTCCCTTCGTCATGGCGTCAGGTGTGTTCCTGTGATCGGTGTGACTGGAGGTGATGATGGCTGTTGGAGAGGAGATCGGGGATGAGAATATTGCATCGGCTTCTCATATGAAAAAAATGTGGCCGTTTTTGTGAAGGAAGAGTTTCAATTTAGCCGCCTAATAACCAATGGAATTGTGGTAAGTGGAAAATTAGTTGTTGTTTCACCAATTGTTGCGCCAACTACTAAGGCAACCTTAACTAATGTGCCTCCATTTATTCAGAACGATGACATTGAGCGAGGGCTGTCACATTACGGAAAGTTTGCTTGTACAATAAAATGCTTTCACTTGGCTGTAAAAATTAAGCGTTAACACGTACTGTCTTTTATAAGACAGGTGTTCATGTTCTTGAATGAACCGACTTTGACGTGTCTTTTAGGGTGATATACGAGGGAAAGGCATATGATTTATGCAAACGCTGGAAGCATGAAATGCTTTGAATGTGTGGATGTTGGTCATAAGAGACTAACATGCCCACAAAAGGCTGGCACTAGTGGGGTAAACGCCAGGCCGAGCGCTGCAGGCATCATGGCGAAGGCCTCAGAGGAAGCGCTGCCTCCAGCTATGGAGGAACGTGACACTCAAGTTGTTGAACAGGCTGAAAGCATTGATGACAGTAAAAATGAAAATATGGTTGCTGAAACAGAATTAAGTGAAAATGATGTAATTAAGTTGAGGGACCAGATACATGGAGAGATGGCAAGTGCTAATGTTGATGCATCAAAAGAGTGAAGAAAGTTGTGACACAGAGATAAAAGATGATGATATGCTTTCTGAGATTTCTGATATGGGGTCACAGGTAATGGGAGAAGTGTGTACTTTGCAAGAGATAAATGTCTTCCTAGATACGACATTTTGTAAGACTGTTGATGTGTCACTTTTTTTCGGATGCCAAGAAGTTCATTGCGACAGTATTGTTGTTACAAAGAACGGTCAGCTATGAGGCCCTGGATAAGAAAAAGAGGTTTAGATTGACGATGGTAACAAAACTGCGAAAGCATAAACTTGTTTCTCATCAAAATGATTAAAGATCACGTGGTGGCTTTTACACTTTGCTGTTTTTTCTTGTCCCTCCTCACTCTATACTTCTATTCTTATATGGATGCTTTGAGGGTGGGTTCTCTAAATATAAATGGGGGAAGAGACAGGGGTAAATTAGCAATGGTTTCAGAATTTCTTAAAATTAAAAAGGTTAATGTTTCTTTTTTACAAGAAACGCATACCAATAAGGATAATGAACCTGAATGGGGTATGTGGTGGGAGGGTAAGTTCGTTTTGAGCCATGGGACATAATAGTGCAGGGGTAGCCATTTTGTTTTCTGCAAACACGAATGTTAATATATTAAAGGTAGAACAGATTGTTGAAGTTAGATTATTGCTAATGGAAACTGAGTATGATGGAACTATGTTTGTGTTTGTTAGTGTCTATGCCCCCAATAGTGGTCCTCAGTGGCAGGATATTTTTATGAAATTAAGAAATAGCATTCAGAAGTATGATAGTGTATGTCTTGTAATTTTCTAGCTGTTGCCTCCAAGTGACCTTTTCATCAAAAATGATTCCCAGGAACCTCACTTATTTGACCTGTTCAAGTTCCTGTCCATACAGTTTAAGAAATACTTCCTTGTGGAAGCAAATTGTCTGGGATTTTTCCACTGACAATTTCAATCCCCATTTTTTGGTCCACTGCTCCACCTGTTTTATTGCCCCTTGCATTTTGTTCTGAAGAAACTGCAGGGGTGCCGCAGGGCTTGGTGGTTGGACCACTACTCTTCTCCATCTACATGACATCCCTCGGCTCGGTCATTCAGAAGCATGGACTTTCCTATCACTTCTATGCGGATGACACACACTTGTCATTTCAACCTGACGATTCAACTGTCTCTGCTCGCATCTCGGGATGCCAGAGTGACATCTCGCTTTGGATGACGGACAATCACCTACAGCTGAACCTGGACAAAACGAAACTGCTGCCAACCCAAAGATTCACCATAACCTCTCCATTCAACTAGGCTCATTGACTGTTACGCCGTCCAGCGTAGCCAGAAATCTGGGAGTGGTAATTGATGATCAACTAAACTTCAAAAGTCAGACTCCCTGCTTGCACAACCAAACCTCTGCAGATGATCTAGAACACGGTGGCAAGAGTAGTCTTCAATGAAACGAAGACATCGCACTTAACTCCTCTCTTCCTTAGGTTACACTGGCTCCCTGTTGTTGCCCGCATCAAGTTCAAAGCAATGCTCTTGGCCTACAAGACCACCACCGGTTCTGCACCATCATTTCTTCGCTCGCTAATGCAGACCTATGTTCCTGCCAGATCCCTGTGCTCTGCAAACGGACAACGTCTGGTGGTACCATGCCAACAAGGAACAAAATCACTCTCGGGCACCTTCTCTGGATTCGTTCTACATTGGTGGAATGATCTGCCTGCTCCTACAAGATCAGCAGATTCTGTAGCCACCTTTAAAATACACCTGAAAATGCATCTCTTCCATCAACACTTAACTGACAATCAATGACTTCTTCTTCCTTTCTATCTCCAAAAAAAAAATCCTTAGCTTTGTATACTGTGCTGGGCATTTATCAGAATCAGAATCAGAATTAGAAATACTTTATTAATCCCCGAGGGGAAACTCTTTGTAACAGCAGCTCAATATCACGTCAGTGCACACAAGAATGGAAGTACTAAGCAAGGCAAAAAGCAAAAATATAATACACTACAAAATAGGTAAGTACAAAGTGGGTATAAGTATAAATTTAAAATTAAATAAGTGTAATGTACAAAGTTTACCATTTTATTCTGCGAATAGTTTTATGTATTCCATGATTGAACTTATTGTGTAACAATAGTCACATCGTCACAAGCAGCAACTACAGTCGAGCCTTAGGTATGATATATAATCATGTACATTGAATGTAGGACAAGAAGCTGATAAGACCTCCACCGGCATATTCTTAAGAAATGAAATTTGTTCTCACAGCTTCATTACATTTGCTAATATGAAAGTCACCCATATAGCAAATGCCTAAACAAGCAGCTTCTCATGTGCTCATGGAGCTGTTGGTTCCTCTCACGGTCTATGAAGAACTGTAAGGTGCCCTATAGTAACACATTTGTGTCAGCTCGGAGGATCACCATGGAACTCGGGCGGCTGTGGCTTGGTGGCAGTGCGGGTCGTCCACCAATCGAAAGGTCGGCGGTTTGATCCCGGCTTCCCCCAGCCATGTGTCGAAGTATCCTTGAGCAAGATACTGAACCCCAAATTGCTCCTGAAGTTGTGCCTTCGGTGTGTGAGTGATTAGTTTACATTTTACTGCTGGGCAGTTAGCTCCTGCCATCAGTGTGTGAATGGGATGAATGAGATATGTAGTGTAAAAGCGCTCTTGAGTAGTCGGACAACTAGAAAGGTGCTATACAAGGACAGTCCATTTACCATAACTCCTACGAAACTTATGAGATCATGACTGGGATCATTTAGTCATGAATGATCTGGTGATTTTATATTTAGTTTTATATTAATTTTATGGTATCATTGTTTGTGTTTTCTGTATGTATTTGTATAAAGGCCAATGACATTGGCACAGTAAACTAGCTTGTGCTGTTCTGTGCTGTACACTGGATTGTGACATGGATGACCATCGATATACAAAATAAACATGAATCAATAAATACAAAACTTTATGTAAATTCTTACATAAGAACAGAAGATTTTAATAATATATAGAATAATATTATAGAAACAGTCACATCCAGCACAGGACCAGTACAAACCAGAGTGAGCACCATTGTGCCGCTGTTACACCACATCTGTTTGCTGTGGCTGACTGTCTATCTGTGTTCATGTCTCTCTCTCTTTCTCTCTGTGTGTGTAATGCAGGAATGCAGCCGGTGCTGTACTCAGTAAGAGAAGCTCTGGAAGGTAGACCACACTGGGTCAGGACCGGAAGTGAAGTTTGTTATTTCAGGTATGAATGAAATACACAGATTCGATGGAAAATAGAGATCTGTTTTCTTCAGGAAACACTGCCTGAATGACTAGTGTGAACTAGTCGTAAGCGAATGATATAACATATGGTACACTGATTCACATACAGAGGCTCAAACTCCAACTAGAGAAAGTTCAATGACATAAAGCTCACAAAGGCTCATTGTTTGAATGACAAGTGACGTCAGAAGAGCAAAATACTCGAGCAATGAGTGCTCAGTGCTAAAGATCAAGACCCTAAAGATAGTACTGGACATCTTTTATTTTTTCCTCTAGAAACCACTTTTGTCCAGCTCGGGGTAGAAGGAGAGCAACCTTTTATACTCTGACCTTTACCATCACCTTCAAACACAATGAGGACGTCTGCTACCTGGCCTACCATTACCCCTACACATACTCTGCTCTGAAGGTACTGATCCAGCCTTCTATCTATCTATCCATCCATCCATCCATCCATCCACCCATCCATCCATCCATCCATCCATTCATCCATCCATCTGACTGTCATGCATCAAGTTGCAAAGCCCTCCAGTTTTTACATTTATTCGTATTATTTTCTCTTGCCTGCCTATGAGGCATTCAAATCACACCAACCTCCTACTTTCTATTCATTGTTAACTTGTGAATTATATAAATAATAACATGTAAGTATTGTGTATTGTTTATTTTAGGAGAAAACACCCTAAAACCACATTTATCTGACAGCTGGAGTTGCTAGTTACCTTACAGCTCAAGATTTGAAATTAAAACAAATGATGATATTATAATTTACAATAGTGTTACAAATTAAACTAGTCAAGTACATTTTATTTCTACAGCCCGATATCACAAATCACAAATTTGCCTCAAGGGGCTTCACACTCTGTAAAGCAGACGGCATCCTTTGTCCTTCGACCTCGATCTGGATCAGGAAACACTCCCTATCAAAACCCTTTAACAGGGAAAAAATGTTACAAAGCTCAGGAAGAGCAACAGAGAAGGGATCCCTCTCCCTGGACAGACTGACATGCAATGGATCTCATGTGTACAGAATAGACCAATAAAATAAAGTATGGAGAGTCAAGATGCCATAATAATAGATATATTGTAAACATATATGAATGGTTCCCAACCTCTCTGTCTTGTGAACCATATAAAAAGGCTATGTATAGTTAGGGCCCCTTAACTATACTATGTCTCATATACTATGCCTCATCCAAATGTCTTCTGTGCTTTCATTAAAATAACTATTGGAAACTTTGCACAATAAAATCAAAGATTAGAGAAAGGTCCAAAAACTGAATACAAATTTGTGTATCAGAACGTTCTTGTCTTCTTTCCTCTCCTATGAATCATCTCACGACCCCTAAAATTAATTTGGTGACCCTTTGGTGGAGCCCAATCCCTGGGTTGGGGACCACTGAACTACTTTTCTACATTTTAGGTTTTGATAATGTCAAAAGAAAGTAAAAAATATTTGAGGAAATTGGAATTTTTTTTGCAATTATTGTTATTATGTCTTACACATAATGCAGTGGGGTCTGTGTCTAACCCAAACAATGAGGAAGTAAATCCAATTTCAAGAAAACAAAGGGTTAATTTGCAACTACATTTGTCATTTATTAGGCTGTTAGTATGCTAAACAATAGGTTTTCTGTTGGTTAGAATACCTGAATTAGGCCAAAGCTGTAAAAAATTATCTGAGATATAGTAGAAAGCAAAGTGATATTACTGATCTATAAAAGTATCTATTGCTCTTTTGTTGCTTGTCACTTTACTGTAAACATAGTACTTTTGTCCCTGACAAGATCTTGTAAGAATGATGACTACATTTTTCCTGTGATCTGATTGGTCGGTGGGCTGCAAAGTTAACCTGCTCCGGAGCAGGTTTAATTTTCAATTTAATTTGATTTATATAGCACCAATTTATAACAGACGTTATCTCACTGCACTTGTCCTATAGAGCAGGTATAGACCGTACTGTTTGTAATATTATTTGCAGAAACAATTCCCACCAAAAGTAAACACTTGACAACAGTGGCAAGGAAAGAGACAGAAACCTCGAGCAGAACCAGACTCATGGGTGGGCGGCCATCTGTTGGAGAGAGAGAGAGAGAGAGAGAGACAGAGAGTAACACAATGCAAATTCCACATAGACTTTTAAAATAATAATAATGGCAGTGGTAATAATAATAATAATTGTAGCGGCAGGTGTTGAGCAGGAACATGGGGGCAGAAGGTGGCCCGCAATCCCAGATCCAGACTCTGCAGCTCTGGAGGCAGAAATACCTGCTGAAAGTGACAGAAGGAAAAGAGGAGAGAAAGTACAAAACTCCAGGAGAGAGAAGATGTCGAGTTAGTTACATGCATTAATGGGATAAGAATGCATACAGAGAGAGTCTACCAGCAGTGAGCAAGATGATCAGACATTAGCCTTCATTTCATCTTGTTCTGTAGTTTAAAGTTTAGTGAACTGATGTCCCTGCATAGATGAAGCGTCCCCTAAAAAGTTTATATTTCATTGTTTAAATAATTCTTGTGCATATATCTCCCCTAGCTAAGTTTCAGGCAAACACGCTGGTTTGCAAATGTAATCAGAAAATCCACGTAGTGGTCACGGGACATTGATTATAATGCTGATTTCCTCCCACCAATATGGTTAATCTGATCATTTGGATTTCTCTCCAGCCTTATATTATAATTTTGCAACCTGAGCTGAATGTAACAGTAAACATTATGAAGTGGCCACAAAGCAAACAAACCTCCTGCATGGGGCCAGTTTTATGAATATTCTGTCCACCACCGCAACAGTGTTCATAGAAAACCTTGTCCAGGGTCCAAGTCATCATAAGTTAACGTGCTGACTCTTGGTTGATTTGAGGGAGTTTTAATCCTACAAAGCGTAAAAATCCTAATCCCTTTCTCTACATAGTTCCCAAATACCAGGGGACAGGAGGTTTCGGACAACAGCAGACTCTTGCTATCCTCCTTGCTGATGCTCTGCCAGGACTGCACTGCAGCCATTTCCACTTCTTGCTTGTTTCAGACTCGTTTTGCCTTTATTCTTGATTAGTCACGCATGTTACACTGGTTGGCCATCTGTATATTCAAGATAATTGTTCTTCTGCAGTGTCCTAGAGTTGGGGGATTCGGTCATCAAGTCATTCACCATCAACTCTCCTACGAACACATTTATATACTAACTTACCAAATTATGCTTTTGAGGAAATAGAAAATTTGCCTAGATTATGTTCACATTTTTTTTCGAGTCCATGAAGTGTTACGGCATTGTACCGCACAGAGGTCTTATGGAGGAGATTGAATTGAATATATTAATATAGTGCCAATCCATAACAGAAGTTATCTCCGGTCTAGACCATACTCTATACAGAAATCCAACAATTCCCACTATGAGCAAGCATTGAAAATCTTCCTTTGCAGTGGAAGAAACCTGGAGCAGAACCAGACTCAGGGTGGGTGGCAATCTGCCTCTAGAATTAAAAAAATAAAATAATATAATGGTAGTGGTAATATTAATGTTGTGGAATGTGCTAAGTGAGGAGACAGGAGACGGAGATGCATCGAGTCAGCTTTACTCTCCACTTCAATAATTCACAAAAACTATACATCGAGTGATGTAACATACAGTCACACTACGTTAAACTGGAAACAGTAAACTCAGAAACCAGCTCCCTTAAAGGTACAGTCTCTGGGTGAATGTCTCTTTCACTTGTGGGTCACCACCACATTAATAAAATGATATAGGGAATAATATAATGTAGTAGCGGTTGTCGAGCAGGAACAGAAGGTGGTTTGCAGTCACAGATCCAGACTCTGCAGCTCTGGAGGCAGGAATACCTGCTGAAAGTTACAGAAGGAGAGAGGAGAGAGACGAGAAAGCCCAAAACTACAGGACAGAGAAGAAGTCCAGTTAGTACCATGCATTAATGGGATAAGAATGCAGAGATGGAGAGGGAGAGGAGGAGAGAGGTGCATCATGGGAAGTCCCCCGGCAGTCTAGGCCTATAGCAGCATAACTAAGGGATGGTTCAGGTTCACCTCAGCCAGCCCTAACTATAAGCTTTATCAAAGAGAAAAGTAATTTTAGCCTATTCTTAAATGTGGAGATGGTGTCTGCCTCCCGAACCCGAACTGGGATCTGATTCCACAGGAGAGGAGCTTGATAGCTGAAGGCTTGAGACATGAGAGTTCTGCGTCTCACATCTTCTGTCAAACACTCAAGATTGGGGAAAGGTCAATTAAATATCGAAAAAGTGAACACATACTGCATCTCATTGCTCAAGTCATTGTTAACTTTTTTAATATTTCATTGAAACCATCATCTTTCAGTGTGCCCGTGTGATTTACGGTTAAGACACTGAACATGAACTAAAAATGTACCTGGTTTGAGGCCAGCCCGGGCACCTTTGTGGCAGCTCACTCTAATTTCCTGTTGTATAATAAATGCCACAAAATACCCACCGTCTTTTCCCTAAGAAAACATTAATCATGCTTTAGTTGCCATACTGAATATTGTAGGAAAACAAATGAAATATGTTGGCAGAGAACATTTGGTTTGCAAATATGTTCAGTAGAAATGTTTCACTATGATCCTGGTAAAAATATAATTTGAGCACCATTATATTTCCTTCAAAATGCATTTGGTACAGAAAATCAGTCTTTATAGGAGACAGGGTGAATACGATGTGGATACCTTTAAACAACCCCATAGCTGAAAGTTAATCTCCAGTCCCTGTTTCAATTCAAATCTAGTGTGCTGCAATGGATAACATGTCACTGTTTTCATACTCTCTGAATGCATGTATACATCAGAACCTACATATCTACTCCACACACTTGCATTTTTATTGTGTCTGTCAGGCTCATCTGAAGGTGCTGCAGAAATCAGTGGATCCTGCCATGGTGTTTTTCCGGCAGCAGATTCTTTGTGGAACATTGGCTGGAAACCCATGTCCACTGGTCACCATCACTGCCTGTCCTACCAGCAGGGGCTGGAAAGACATGCACCAGCTACGTGAGTACTACTGCTGTTTTGTGTGTGTGTGTGTGTGTGTGTGTGTGTGATGAGCTGGGATAAAGGGTCAGGCTGCTGGAGGTCATATAAATAGGACCCGTTTGATAGCAAGTTGATGAAATGTGTGTGTGTGTGTGTGTGTGTGTGTGTGTGTGTCTGAGCAGATGAAAGGGGACAAGCCAGCCAGCCAGCCAGCCATCCATCCTGATAGAGATATTCCATGCTTTGTTTGTTTTTCAGTGCTTAATTGAAAGCCAGTGATCCTTAGCAGTTGGAAATATGAAGAAATGATTTGTTTAGGAGAAAACCATATGAGATTCATCATAGCATATCCACATTAGCATAATATTATACCCAACTACTGTAGTTGCTATTACACACTGGGCATTTGTGCATAGTAATTCTGCTATTTCATCTTGTCATTTTCCCATGAATGCCCAAACACAATCAGCGTTTCAGGAATTGAAAATAACGTCTTGATCTCACCATTGATGCTCATGCATTTTAATGTGAAACAATAATTGGGATGGTTTATATAATATTAGCCTGTGGTCATGATTCGACTTCTCAGAGGAAGTGGATATTATGTCTACATGAGCAGGTGTTTTTCCTCAGAATATTATCATGAGTCTTTGATTCCCTTTCATTGGTTCTGCCTGTTTATATGAAAGCTAGTTAATAGCATAATCTCTTTGACTGAGCAACAATACTGTTACTGTTAATTAAAGGGTCAATTGGAACGTACATACTAATTCTTCTTCATGTGTGTACTCATTGTTTTTGTTTATTTTTGTGAAAGGAATAGTTCACATCTTCTGTAAGACATGCTAGACATCCAATATTCATGGATGAATACATTTAAATTAGCTGGACTGCATTTGTAAAGTTACATTGTTGCAATTGCAGATTTATAAGGTAAACTTAAATACATAAACAGGAAGAAGACTGAGGGCATGGTGAACTCATATCTGTAATGCTGCCTTCCTTACACTTCTAAAACTATGGGTCCTGACACAAAGAGGGCTGTGGCTTGCTACCCTGATTTGCATATCTATACATTTACATTTACATTTATTATTTGGCAGACGCTTTTGTCCAAAGTGATGCACAAATGAGCTACGATACGAGCCACAGTAGATTGAGAAGAAGCCTGCAAGCATAAGATGACAAGTTCCAGGTGCATGAAGTCAAATATAAGTGCATAGTAAATTACATTTTTTTAGGAATGTAATTTGTGGAGAGAGAGAGAGAAAGAGCATATTAGGTGAGTAGGTAATCTCAGAAGAGGTAGGTCTGCAACCAATGTTTGAAGACAGAAAGGGATTCTGCTGACTTGACTTTAATAACTGGAGGGATCACACAGGAGAAGAGTTTGGATTGAGATTTCCTGCCTTGCGGTGACGGTGGGACTAGTTCTTGTTAATTTGTAGATTAATTGGAAGAAGAATGAGGGAGCGTAATGAAAAATGGAGTGACATGAGCTGCCTTTGGCTGATGGACCAGACTTGCTGCCACATTTTGGACCATTTGGAGAGGTTTTACTATGCATGCTGGCAGCTCTGCCAGAAGGGCATCACATAAGTCAAAGCATGAGATGAGCAGTGCCTGTACAATGAGTTGAGCGGTATATTAAGTCAGATAAGATCTTATCTTTCTGATGATATATACTGCAAAGCAACATAATTTTTCTTGATTTCATTGAGTGCAAAACATGCTCTTTTAGGCTCTCCATTGCTCATATGTATTGTGTTACCAGGACATTTCTTTCCCACGTTTCCCTTCACTTGAATTGTGTGCCTATCAGTTCCCTTTCAAGGGAACTACAACGCTGCGTCAGCTGACGCTATGGGGAACGCCTCCAGCATGACGGCCTCTGAATCTCTGTAACAACTTAGACCAATGTTGAGTGGGTTCAACGTCAACACGAGACGCATGCCGGCGGAACCGGAGGTATAAAGGGAGCTGGCTTCACTGTTGTCGTCAGTCTTCTGATCTTCAGCAAGCGCTCTGGGTCTCTGAAAGAAAATGGCGAGCGTAAAGCGGTTTCGGCAGTGCGTGTATCCCTGCCCACGCTATATCCCTGACGATGACACACATGATATGTGTGCGGCCTGTTTGAGAAGAGAGCATGCACTAGCAGCCCTCGAGGGGGCTGGCTGTGTGCATTGTGAGCGTTTCCCGGTTAGGAAGCTCCGCTCTCGGCTGGCGCTTTTGGAGGAAGGCGGCCAGCTCTGCTCCCCACGCGGTAAGGGACCGGCGGTTGCTGAGGCATCCCAGCGACTACTCTCCTGGGGATCGCAGATGGACCTTGGCGACGAAGGTGAGACAGCTTCGGCTCTTTCTTTCCCTTCATCCGCGGGTTCTTTCTCCCGCTTTCGGGATCCGGAAGCCCGCACCGAGTCTGCGGTTTCTTCCCTCCCGGAGCGGGAGCCCACTCACCGAGACTCCGGTTCCGAGGAACTGGATGTACTCGGAGCGGAGGGCGGTGACATGGGTGGCTCGTCAACCCAGTCTCCGCAGTATGACGTGCTGCTGGAGATGCTTTCCCGTGCGGTGGCTAGGCTCAATATGGCTTGGCCAGCGAAAGAGCAGTCGCCGGAGTAAGCTCGACGAGCGTTTCCTCGTAGCCCCGCCTCCTCGCCCGCGTCAGGATTTACCATTCTTTCCGGACCTCCACACTGAGGTGTCGAAGTCCTGGTCCTGGCCGTATTCTACACGTCTTTCTAGCCCGACTGGTCGCCAGTATGCTTCGATCAGCGGGCGTAAGTAGAACGGTTACGGCGGCATGCCAGGTATTGAGGAGACGTTGGCGGCGTATTTATCGCCGGAGGCCGCGTCCTCCCTGAAAACCCCGACGTTGCCTACTAAGCCCTGCCGTACTACCTCTGCCTTAGTCGGCAAGGCTTACATGGCGGCAGGTCAGGCCGGTGCATGCCTGCACACCATGGCGGTCTTGCATGCGTACCAGGCCGATCTGCTTGACGACCTCGACGACGGGGGGCCCCTCGCATCCGAGGATGTGAAGGAGCTTCGCCGCGCGACAGATTTATCGCTCAGGGCCACGAAGGATACGGCCCAAGCTATCGGGTGGTCCATGGCCCTGCTGGTGGCGACAGAGCACCACTTGTGGCTAACTCTGTCGGGTATTAAGGAGAGGGACAAGACCTTCCTTTTAGATGCCCTGCTTTCGCCCATTGGTCTCTTCGGGGAGGCGGTCGGCTCAGTTGTCGAGCCAACAGGCTGTGGCCTTCCAGCGGTTTATCCCTCGTCTTAAGAGGTCGCGGACCCAAGCTGAGGGTGGACCACCTCAGCCTTCGACGTCTTGCAGCTCGTACATGCTGGCCCAGAAAGCGAGCATGGCTCAACGTGCCCCTCCCCAGCGGTCGAGAGGCTTGCTCTCGCCTGCTCGACGGGGGCCTGAACGGGAGAAGGCGGACCTGAGGGCCGTGCTTCTCGCCCGACAGGCTTCCAGGAAGAGGCCCTGACTTGAGCGTCGGGCCTCGGAAGGCGCCCCCCATCTGGGTCGAGCACATAGATGTCTCCCCATCGGCCCCTCCGGAACTCAGCCTCTTCACCCCGCCGTCGGTGTCGCTTCGGGGCGTGGCGAGTTCCATGCAACCACTGCCTTTAGACCTGCACGGCCGTGCAGAAGTCAGGCCAGAGTTGCGTCCTCTACAGAGGCCTGTAGACGTTCATTTCCGGTTAACTCCCGCCGCTTTTGCGCTTCTTGATACCGCAGCTCTCACATCGCAGATGGGGGGGGCGGTCAGGGATGTGGTCTCTCTGAAGAACTTTCTGCCCGCTTGGGAAGCGGCGTGTCACACTGGGTTTTGCGCGCCGTCCGACAAGGCTACACGCTTCAGTTCCGGTCTCGACCGCTGGGATTCCGAGGAATCCTGGAAACAAGGGTCGACCAAGTACAAGCACAGGTGATGGAGCAAGAAATTCATTCCCTCCTGTACAAAGGGGCCATAGAACAGATCCCCGACAGCGAGAAGGTTACCGGGTTCTACAGCCGGTACTTTATAGTTTCGAAGAGAGACGGTGGTCTGCGCCCCATTTTAGATCTTCATCGCCTGAACCGGCCTCTGAGGAGGCTTCGGTTTCGGATGTTGACGATCCCTTTGATTGTGAGTCAAATTCAGTCCGAGGACTGGTTTGTCACGATCGATCTGAAGGACGCTTACTTCCATGTCTCTGTCATTCCGGGACACCGGAAGTTCCTGCGGTTCGCTTTCGGGGGCAAAGCTTACCAATATCGGGTGCTTCCCTTCGGCCTAGCACTCTCCCCCCGCACCTTTACAAAATGCATGGATTCCGCCCTGGCTCCTCTCAGACTCCGGGGGATCCGCATCCTCAATTATTTGGACGACTGGTTGATTCTATCCCAGTCGCGTCTCCTCGTAGTACAGCATCGAGATGTTGTACTTGTGCATTTGAGGTGCTTGGGGTTGAGGCTCAACACGAGCAAGAGCACGCTCACTTCGACACAAAGGATTACATTCCTAGGAGTAGTGTGGGACTCAGTCACGTTGTGGGCACAATTGTCTCCCGCACGCGTCGAGTCGATCCTGACCATGGTACTCAGGGTGCAGCTAGGCCGACATCTCACTGCACTTCAGTTTCAGAGACTGTTGGGCCTCATGGCTGCAGCATCCACAGTGATTCCGCTTGGATTGCTGCACATGCGGCGACTGCAGTGGTGGCTCAGGGACGCCGGATTTTCCCCGAGGGGCAATCCTTTTCGCCTGATCAAGGTTACACGCAGGTGCATGCGTGCCTTAGACAGGTGGACACAACAGGTGTTCCTGACCCAGGGCCCAGTGCTGGGCATGGTGTACCACCGTCGCACACTCTCGACGGACGCCTCCAGCACCGGATGGGGCGCGGTTCTGGAAGGCCACACAGCCCAAGGTCTGTGGTTGACCCCGCATCTATGGCACATAAATTGCCTAGAGATGCGAGCGGTCTTGTTGGCCTTATGGCACTTTTTCCCAGACCTCAGGGACCACCACGTGCTTGTCCGTTCCGACAACACGGCAGTGGTCTCCTACATAAATCGACAAGTCGGTCTGAGGTCTCGCCCTCTGTGCAGACTGGCGCACCAGATCCTCTTGAGGTCCCAGGGGAAGTTGCTCTCTCTCAAAGCACTCTTCATACCTGGGTACCTCATTGTGGGGGCAGACATCCTGTCGAGGCAGGGGCCGAGGCCCGGGGAATGGAGACTGCACCCCGAGACGGTGAAGATGATATGGAGGCGATTCGGCAGACCACAAGTGGACCTGTTCGCGTCCCCGGACAACGCTCACTGCCCCCTCTGGTTCTCCCTTGTGTATCCAGCGCCCCTGGGGCTGGATGCCATGGCGCAGCCAGACAGACAGACCCAAACGTACTGTGAGGGTCTGCTGGGAACGTTTGGCAGAGTCTCCGGTCAGAGAGATCTTCAACTCCCACCTCTGGCAGAGCTTCAACCAGATCCCGAGGGAGGTTGGAGACATTGAGTCTGATTGGATCATGTGGCCAAACCACTACGGTATAAAATCAATGAAAAGTGATCCACGTAGACCATGTTGACTTCTGTTGTGCTGAATGTGTCATGAGTTTTGAAAAAATGAAGTCGTATAGAGAAATGTTACCTCCAATAACCACAGTTGTCGCCAACAATTCAGGCTAAATTATTTTATGATAACAACTTTAAGTCACCAAAATTATCAAGGAAATGTGTAGCCATGATGAGTTCAACCTGTGGATCAGTGCATTTATCTAGTGACAGGTATTTCTGCCACTAGCAATTAACTTTCTTTCCGTCAGTGTTTGTATTTCTTGTTGCCCAATTTGCACTCCACATTGATTTTGTTAAGGTCACCAAATCCCATCTCTGCTGAAGGTGTTATTGTTGATCTCTAATACCTCCAAAAGGTTGGCAGTCACCTTTAGGTGCAGCAGAGAGATGTCACTCCATGTGCAGCTGGTGTTCACTTGAACAAGGCAATTAACCTTAAAACCTTCAAACTGTGTTGTTTCACTATGAGAATGATGGAGCAGAGAGGCTCCCAGCTTTGCTTATGTAGATTTGTGTCTGAGCATGTGTGTAAACCTTTTTTATTCTGAGGGGTGATGTGTGTGTATGTGTATGTATAAACAGCCCAAACTTGAGTACAAACAAAGCCTTGAGCTCACAGCCAATCAGTTCCAGTCTTTTTCCTATGTATGCAAATGAGTATACTAATCAGGTCTAATTACAACTAGCCATGTCAGTGGGTTTAGAGCAGAACTTTTTTCATTTAATTTAATTTCAATAATTTATTTAAACTTGAAGAACAATTGACCTCATTTGCAATAATGTCAAGTTACATAACTTAAAAATAATTAGGGCAAAACATAGATAAGAATAAAGATAATACCCTGCAGAGTGCAACTTATTGAACTACTCTCATTTCAGTGGAAACCATGTTTGAATTTGATTTGATTTAAAAAAAAAAAACCCAACTCATAACGATATATGCAAACTCATTTATTTCTCCTCTTTCTTCGACATACAAGCTTTTCTTCAGAGGGGATGGATTAGACAAAGCAGCCTGCTTCCTGCAGCACTCCTCTTGTCTCTAATTAATAAAGGCTTCCAGTGCAATCACAGCTCATCTCTGAAAGCCATTAATTATCAAACAGAATCTCATTTCGTAGGACAGGCGGTGCCTCCAGGTAGCTGAAGCTGACATAAGATGGTTTCTCTGTCACACTGTGCTCTCTAAAATCCTTTTTGTCTGGAACTATTTTGTCTGGACCGCAGCAAGCAAAGCCAGCCCAATAAACGCAAGAGTCTGTCCATGACTGAGTGAATGATGAAGTTACACCATTGCTCTTTCAAAATGAATAGGTGTGAAAGTTAGTTACGTACTGTAACTCCAGATTCACACCCTCTAAAAGACTATCTAGTGGGATCATTTCCAGTTTATGCTCCACCTGGTCTCACTTTGTTTATAAGTTTTTTCTCTGGGCCCCTGCCAAACCTGACCAGTGATGACATGTTTAGCCACATGTCTTCATTCCACTACTGGCTGTCGAGTTGGTGTCCAGCAACTGATGTGGGCTTTGTTGATAATTTGCAGACTTTATGGGGAAGAACTGGTCTTATTATGAGAGATGGCATTCATCCCACTTTCATGGAGCAGCTGTCATATTCAATTCAATTTTATTTAAATAGCCCAATATCACAAATCACAATTTTGCCTCAAAGGGCTTTACAATCTGTACAACATACAACACCTATCTAGAAATAATCATATCTATAAATTAGGTAAAACCTCTTACACTAGATGTCTATTTCATGGTGCTGTAGCTAGATTTATGGAGTGATTCCATCTGCATTTAATTTAATGCCATGTCTCAATATAATAGAGGACTCCTATGCTAATTCCAGTCCGTCCCAAATTGATCATCTTGTTGAAAGTGCTGCAGGTTCACTGCCAACAACACTCGACTCTAGTGTAGTGAAATAAAACAAAGAAGATTAGCTCCATGGTGTAACCCCAAAACCTGCAAATTAAAGCAAAGCCTTCAAGATGTGAGACGCAGAACTCTCATGTCTCAAGCCTTCAGCTATCAAGCTCCTCTCCTGTGGAATCAGATCCCAGTTCGGGTTCGGGAGGCAGACACCATCTCCACATTTAAGAATAGGCTAAAGACTTTTCTCTTTGATAAAGCTTATAGTTAGGGCTGGGTCAGGGGAGTCCTGAACCATCCCTTAGTTATGCTGCTATAGGCCTAGACTGCAGTGAGACTTCCCATGATGCACCGCTCTCCTACTCTCCCTCTTTATGCATTCTTATTCCATAAATGCATGTTACTAACTGGACTTCTTCTCTCTCGCAGTTTTGTGCTCTATCTCTCCTGCTGTCGCTTTCAGCAGGTATTCCTGCCTCCAGAGCTGCAGAGTCTGGATCTACACCCACTGCTACAATTATTATCAATAGTCATATTATTATTAGTCTTAGTATTCTTGTAAATATTATTACTATTATTTTTTATTAATACTGCAGATCCCCAGTTTCTTGTAGCCTTCAGCGCTAACCATGACGTAATCTGCTCTGTCTACCCTGAGAAGTGGCAACAACTAGATTCCTATCTGGCTCTGATTGGCAACCTCTGCATTGCTCATTGGTCCGTTCTGGACACTGAATTATTGGTGATGATCATAGGAGGCACTGAAATCATGTCCTGCATCACCTGTGGGAAATCAGGTCACCCTGCTTCCCACTGCCTCTCTGTGCTGTTTCAGCCTCCACCATCCGCACCTTTGCCGTCTCATTCTCAGTCTCTCCCCAGCCAGCACACCACTGACAGTCATTGCTGACAGCAGTTTCAAAGATGCTCACCATGCCGCACACCATTCCCTCACAGGTCCCTTCACGGCAGGAGAACTGACACAGTTAAAAGACATTCTGAACAATCATCTCTCCACACCAATAAATATAAATATTCTTGATTCTCATCTGGATTATGTGTTAGTAGATCATCTTCTTACTGGTTTTCTCAGGGGTTTTGGGTTTGGGTTCTCACTTCCCCTACAGTTACCTATGTGGCAAAAAATCTTTAGTCTGCGGTCAAAGAGCCAGAAACAGTGTCCCAGTTGCTAGAGGAAGAGGTACTGTAAACAGGCATGTTATCAGCCCATTTCAGCCCCCTCCATTTTCAGTGTTTCACAGCCCAATAGGAAAAGCAACAAGGAAATAGTCAGGGAAGAATTAATCTTTGATCTGTCTGCTCCTCGCACCGGCCCCCTCTCAAACATTAATAGCCTCATTCCACCTGCGCCCTTCTCTCTCCACTATGCCACCGTCGACAACGCTATCAAATTAATAGAGATAGCAGGACAAGGCACTTGGCTTTCCAAAGCAGATATTACCAAATACTTTCAAAAGCTTTCCCAATCAAATATATTTAATTCAGTTTCCAAGGCGCTTTGCTGATCGCTTAGCAGAATCACTAAACAAATTGAGGATTCCTTCTGTTCTTCATCTGTTGGATGGTTTCTTTCTGATCGATCCCCCACACAGCTCAGGCTCATCTCTGTCCAACTGAAACATTGTTTTCAGGCTCTTTGCATTCCTCTGTCAGATCAAAAAACAGTTGGTCCAGATATACGCCTGGAGTTCCTTGGCATCACATTGGACTCCATTGAGATGAAAGCGTCCCTTCCATTTCCAATTGCAACGCATCCGTGACATCAGTAAGTACTGCTGTGCTGCAGAAAACATCCTGCAACAGTTGCTCTTCCTCCTCGGCCATCTCAACTTCGCCATGCAAGTCATCCCTGAGGGGAGTGCCTTCATCTCCTGGTTATTGAACATGGTGTCTACCATGCCCCGTCTGCATGATCTCTCTCTCTAGAAGAAGGATGCCGCTCCGACATGCGCTGCTGGTCTCATCTGCTCAATCACTGTAAGGGCACTACTTTCTTCTACGATGAGCTGGTGCATTCCTCTTATTCTTTAAAGTTCTTTACGGACGCCACCCCATCCGTGTTTTTTTGTTGATTGATTGGTGATTGCGTCCAGCTGTGAGGACTAGAAGGTTCCCTGCAGCCCCGCCCTTGTTCAAGCGCTTACTGAGCTTGAGGCAGACAAAACCAAAACATTTATACTGACACAGAGATAAGGAAGCACACAGACAACGTACACTATTGGAAGGGGAGCCAACGAGACACAGGTGTACAGAAAGATACCGGTGAAAACACTCAGGAAATCAGCAAAACTACCAGACACATGAGGGAACAGACCGATGACCAAAATAAAACAGGAAGTAACAGAAGCTAAACCCTAGACTGACATTTTTCAAAATAAAACAAGAACACCACAGTATAAAAAACTCAAAACATGACACATTTAGAGTAAACGCGAGGATTTCTGAAGCTAAAACTCAGCGGCGCTTTCTCTGGCAGTCTGAATTAACCGCTAAGGAACGGTAAGTAACGCAACCGTCTACACGGACGTGTGTAGCCGACAGAAGCACTTCCGTATGAAGGTGACATCACGTGCCAATCCTTAGCTTGATGCCTACGACGTCTCTGCTGCAGGGGAATACAAACACGCGAGCTTTGAGTTTGCACATTTAGTTCATTCTCGAATAAGCTAACCATAACCACAATTCAGTGCAGTCTGCAAACAGCAGCCAGCAAATGGTCAACTTATAACCACTAGCCAGCTACAATCGTTTCACAGTCTGTTGGACAGAGAGTGTATAACATTTAGCGTGATTGCTTTTGGAGCAGTAAGAGCAGAGAGAGCAGTTTATTGACAGTTTTATTGATCACTGAGATAGCACTGACTTGGAATGAAGTTGTTTCAATGTAGAAAATAGCTTCAATGTTGTAACCTACTTTTGCCATGTTGCTGTAGCTTGTCTTGCTACATTTCTCAGCATAGAAAAGCTTCATTTAATGTAACTCGTAGCTTATCTACACTTTCCAAGTAAGTTTCCCAACACTGGTCTGGGGCCAGCACTGGAAACGCAAATGCATCTCAGTGCTATGTGACAATCAAGGAGTTGTAGGCATCAGAAATGGAGGGCGCTCCTCTTCCAAAGATATCATGGCTTGGAGTGAAATGTCTTATTGCATTACAAAACTACAGTTCCCTTTCAAGGGAACTTCAACGCTGCGTCAGCTGACGCTTTGGGGAACGCCTTCAGCGTGACGGCCTCTGAATCTCTGTAAGGTTATGCTAGGGGTTCGAAACAAGGGTTTATTAAGTGACCTGGAGGCTGGGATACATCCGAAACGGCCCACTGGCAAAGTCCAAAAACCAAAAGCAAGGAGTCACCAAATTACATCCATCAGTAGAAACTGACACAAGGAGAAGAAGTACCGCAAACATGGGTGTTGAGACATCCAGGACATACAACAACGAACTGACAAAGACACAGGGAGAACACACTGGCTAAATACACTCAGGGACAGAGAGACAACAGGACACAGGTGCGCAACGAGACACAGGTGCACACACTCAGGAAATCAGGGGCAGGAAGTAAAGTGACCGAGACAGAGGGAAACAGACACCTACCAAAATAAAAGAGGAAGAACCAGACTAAAACACAACTAAACAGACAACTTCAAAATAAGACAAGACACTCAGACTAAGGCAACTTGGGAACAGAAAAAACACATCACCCCCCAAAACAAACACTTAACAGACCCACAACATAACATGTAACAACTTAGACCAATCTTGATTGGGTTTAACGTCAACACGTGACGCACACCGGCGGAACCGGAGGTATAAAGGGAGCCGGCTTCACTGTTGTCGTCAGTCTTCTGATCTTCAGCAAGCGCTCTGGGTCTCTGAGAAATGGCGAGTGCGAAGCGGTTTCAGCAGTGCGTGTATCCCTGCCCACGCTATATCCCTGACGATGACACACATGATATGTGTGCGGCCTGCTTGGGAAGAGAGCATGCAGAAGCAGCCCTCGAGGGGGCTGGCTGTGTGCATTGTGAGCGTTTCCTGGTTAGGAAGCTCTGCTCTCGGCTGGCGCTTTTTGAGGAAGGCGGCCAGCTCTGCTCCGCACGTGGTAAGGGACCGGAGGTTGCTGAGGCATCCCGGGGACTACACTGCTGGGGATCGCAGATGGACCTTGGCGACGAAGGTGAGACAGCTTCGGCTCTTTCTTTCCCTTTATCCGCGGGTTCTTTCTCCCGCTTTCAGGGAAGCCCGCACCGAGTCTGCGGCTTCTTCCGTCCCGGAGCGGGAGCCCGCTCACCGAGACCCCAGTTCCGAGGAACTGGATGTGCTCAGAGCGGAAGGCGGTGACATGGGTGGCTCATCAGCCCAGTCTCCGCAGTATGAAGAGCTGCTGGAGGTGATTTCCCGTGCGGTGGCTAGGCTCAATATGGCTTGGCCAGCGAAAGAGCAGGACGCTCGTCGCCAGAGTAAGCTCGACGAGCATTTCCTCGTAGCCCCACCTCCTCGCCCGCGTCAGGATTTACCGTTCTTTCCGGACCTCCACACTGAGGTGTCGAAGTCCTGGTCCCGGCCGTATTCTACACGGCTTTCTAGCCCGACTGGTCGCCAGTATGCTTCAATCAGTGGGCGTAAAGAGAATGGTTACGGCGGCATGCCAGGTATTGAGGAGACGTTGGCGGCGTATTTATCGCTGGAGGCCGCGTCCTCCCTGAAAACCCGCCCTGCCGTACTACCTCTGCTTTAGTCGGCAAGGCTTACATGGCGGCGGGTCAGGCCGGTGCATGCCTGCACACCATGGCGGTCTTGCAGGCATACCAGGCCGATCTGCTGGATGACCTCGATGACGGGGGGCCCCTCGCATCCGAGGATATGAAGGAGCTTCGCCGTGCGACGGATTTGTTCCAGTGGTTTATCCCTTGTCGAAAGAGGTCTCGGGCCAGAGCTGAGGGTGGACCACCTTTGACGTCTCGCAGCTCTTACATGCTGGCCCAGAGAGCAAGCATGGCTCAGCGTGCCCCTCCCCAGCGGTCGAGGGGCTTGCTCCCGCCTGCTCGACGGAAGCCTGAACGGGAGAAGGCGGACCTGAGGGCCATGCTTCTTGCCCGACAGGCTTCCAGGAAGAGGCCCTGACTTGAGCATCGGGCCTCAGAAGGCGCCCCCCATCAGGGTCGAGCACATAGATGCCTCCCCATCGGCCCCTCCGGAACTCAGCCTCCTCACCCCGCCGTCGGTGGCGCTTCGGGGTGTGGCGAGTTGCGTGCAACCACTGCCTTTAGACCTGCACGGCCGTGCAGCAGTCAGGCCAGAGTTGCGTCCTCTACAGAGACCTGTAGATGTTCATTCCCGGTTAAATCCTGCTGCTTTGGCACTTCGAGATACTGCAGCTCTCACATCGCAGATTCAGGGGGCGGTCAGGCATGTACATGACGATTCTCGGGGATTTCCTGCCACTGCAGTGCTTCGGGTAACCGAGGCCGCCACTCCTGGTCCCCCAGGCACCAGCCTCGAGCGGTTGGTTCCCCTGAGGAACTTTCTGCCCGCTTGGGAAGCTTTACCCGGCGTGTTGCACTGGGTTTTGCGCACCGTCCGACAAGGGTACACGCTTCAGTTCCGGTCTCGACCCCCGGGATTCCGAGGAATCCTGGAAACGAGGGTCGACCAAGTACAAGCACAAGTGATGGAGCACGAAATTCATTCCCTCCTGTTAAAAGGGGCCATAGAAAAGATCCCCGACAGCGAGATGGTTACCGGGTTCTACAGCCGATACTTTATAGTTCCGAAGAGAGACGGTGTCTGCGCCCCATTTTAGATCTTCGTCGCCTGAACCGGCCTCTGAGGAGGCTTCAGTTCCGGATGTTGACGATCCCTATGATTGTGAGTCAAATTCAGTCCGAGGACTGGTTTGTCACGATCGATCTGAAGGACGCTTACTTCCATGTCTCTGTCATTCCGGGACACCGGAAGTTCCTGCGGTTCGCTTTCGGGGGCAAAGCTTACCAATATCGGGTGCTTCCCTTCGGCCTAGCACTCTCCCCCCGCACCTTCATGAAGTGTATGGATTCCGCCCTGGCTCCTCTCAGATTCCAGGGGATCCACACCCTCAATTATTTGGATGACTGGTTGATTTTTTCCCAGTCTCCTCTCATCGCAGTACAGCATCGAGATGTTGTACTTGCGCATTTGAGGTGCTTGGGGTTGAGGCTCAACACGAGCAAGAGCACGCTCACTCCAACACAAAGGATCACGTTCCTAGGAGTAGTGTGGGACTCAGTCGCGTTGTGGGCACAATTGTCTCCCGCACACGTCGAGTCTATCCTGACCATGGTACTCAGGGTGCAGCTAGGCCGACATCTCACTGCACTTCAGTTTCAGAGACTGTTAAGCCTCATGGCTGCAGAATGCACCGTGATTCCGCTTGGATTGCTGCACATGAGGCAGCTGCGGTGGTGGCTCAGAGATGCCGGATTTTCCCCGAGGGGCAATCCTTTTCACCTGATCAAGGTTACACGCAGGTGCATCCGTGCCTTAGACAGGTGGATACAACGGGTGTTCCTGACCCATGGCCCAGTGCTGGGAATGGTGTACCACCGTTTACACACTTTCGATGGACGCCTCCAGTACTGGATGGGGTGTGGTTTTGGAAGGCCGCACAGCCCGAGGTCTGTGGTTGACCCCGCATCTATGGCACATAAATTGCCTAGAGATGCGAGCGGTCTTGTTGGCCTTACGGCACTTTCTTCCAGACCTCAGGGACCACCACGTGCTTGTCCGCTCCGACAACACGGCGGTGGTCTCCTACATAAATCGACAAGGCGGTCTGAGGTCGCGCCCTCTGTGCAGACTGGCGCACCAGATCCTTTTGTGGTCCCAGGGAAAGTTGCTCTCTCTCAGAGCACTCTTAATACCTGGGTTCCTCAATGTGGGAGCAGACATCCTGTCGAGGCAGGGGCCGAGGCCCGGGGAATGGAGACTCCACCCCGAGACGGTGCAGATTGATATGGAGGCGATTCGGTAGAGGAAGTGGACGTGTTCGCGTCCCCGGACAACGCTCACTGCCCCCTCTGGTTCTCCCTTGTGTATTCAGCACCCTGGTGCTGGATGCCATGGCGCAGCCGTGGCCGAGGCTACGGCTGTACGCTTTTCCCCCGATTGCTCTGCTCCCGGGGGTTCTAGAGAGAGTTCGCCGAACAGGAGCCCAGCTGCTGCTCGTGGCCCCGCTCTGGCCCGCCAGAATCTGGTTCTCGGGCCTGGTAGCCCTCCTGGACGGCCCCCCATGGGAGATTCCCATCAGGAGGGACCTGCTGTCGCAGGGCCTAGACGAAATATTGCATCCCCAGCCGGGGAAATGGAAGCTGTGGGTCTGGCCCCTGAGGGGGACCACCTCCGAGCTGCCGGTCTCTCTACCGAGGTAGTTGAGACCATCCTAGACTCTAGAGCCCCTTCCACCAGGAAACTGTATGCGGGCAAGTGGAAAATTTTCACTACATGGTGCCTGGAGCGCCATCTTGACCCAGTTCACTGCCCGATGGCTTCAGTGGTGGAGTTTCTCCAAGGCCGGTTTTTGGCTGGACTCTCCCCCACTACTCTAAAGGTGTATGTGGCTGCGATTGCAGCATTCCACAGCCTAGTTTTTTCAGATTTGAAAATGAGGCAAAGCCACCTTCATGGTGGAAAAAGGCACATGAGGATTTACCCAAAGTGATGCTTACAGGACAGTATACAGGAGTACACACACAGCTCTGTGACCAGGAAGTGACTGACATCACCTGCATAGGAAAATCTATGGTCAAACTTGCTTGAGTTGTGGTTTCCATCACATTGAACAGATGTTGAACTAATATAACACAACACAAGTTTCAAGAGTCTGCTAATTAATCTTCTTAACATGCAAAAATGAATGGAAACCAGTAAATGACAGCAAGTGTAGAAAAAAGATATCAAAATGAGTGGATCATTCAAAAATGCTCAACACAAATGTTATAAGTATTCATGATTTGCAGTTTAGTAGCGGTGTGGACCTTTAAAGGATCACTTTGAGAAATACACATGTATGGCATCTTATTCACAGTCAGGTGAGGAGCTGGATATCAGCGCTGGATGCAGAAACATGCTTGCCTCAGCAAAGAACTTGAAGCTCGTCTAGTGCCATCAAAAGCGCAGCTAAACACCTTCCACCAGCCTCCAAACTGACAGATTTATGTGTTGTATCTTTGAAACACACCTGCCTCACATAAAGACAGTCAGTCAGTCAGTCTTTCATTTTCTACCGCTTGTTCCCGTTGGGGGTCGCGGGTGACTGGAGCCTATCCCAGTGACTTTGGGCCTTAGTCGGGGTACACCCTGGACAGTGGCCAACTCATCGCAGGGACATAAAGACAGCAAACAAGTATATCTGACAATGTGTTCTTTTAAAGGACAGCTGCAGTTTATTACAACGTTGGTTTTGCTTTAGTAGCTCTGGCCATTATTTCTATCAGCTATGATAACATTGTATTCACCAAAATTATTGCGATGTCATCGTGTTCCCAAATCTCAGCAAGTGACTTGGTGATTACAGTTTTATCATAACTGATAAGAATGATGGTCAAACCTATGAAAATAAAGCCTTATTTGTAAAAAAATCCCCAAAAAGAATGATCTTAGCAGAGAGTTGTACTTCCCCATGATGGCCTAAATGTTTTATTGCTGGCTTATCAGCCTTAAAATTCTAGGAGAAAAAAATGTCAGGTTTTGCATTATCAGACTTCAAATCCATATTAGCTGAATGCAAGTTAAGCCTATAGTACTGAAATGTGATATTACCTTTATTTTTAAATATTCTTCTTAAACATGTCTGAGGACTAACAATTCCTTACCCAAAACAAGCCCTAAACTGATAAGTGCAATCCAATAATCCTTTTAAATGAATGAACCCGACAGACCATTCTCTATTCATATGTTGCTCATTCAGACACAGCATTTTCCTAAATATCTCAGCAGCAGACTGTTGATTGAGCTCAAACAACCCTGACTGATCACACACTCTCCCATCTGTTTGCATGTTTTCTGTACACCATTCGCATTGTAATCGCTGACACTCAGAAATGTTAATTATGACCCTTGCACAACATTACCATTATCACTCATGACCTCTGATAGCCACCATAATTGGCCAGCTGTGACAGTCACTAACAGAGCTTCATAGATTGCTGTGATGGGTGTAGAGGACACAGTTTTAATTGCAGACCTCATCTGGATAATTGAATGATGCGTGGCACTCAGAGAGCAGGAAATGTAGACAGTTACCAGATAACAATATAGAAGCAGCTTTGTAGTGAGTGGTGATTGACAAGGTACCACTGAGTTTAAAAAACAGTCCTGTTTCTTGAATTTCACAGGCCTGATCCCTGATAACAATGAATGTTACTAAGATGCTGAAACTCTATTAACTCAAATTCTCCACCTACTGTACATCATATCAACAGGCAAAATGATAGGTCTCCATCTGTCTCTGTCCAGGGAACCGTCCCTGTATCGTGCTAACAGGCCGTGTCCATCCTGGTGAGTCCAATGCCAGCTGGGTGATGAAGGGTACCCTGGAGTTTCTGTGCAGCAGTGACCCGGTGGCCCAGAGTCTGAGGGAGGCCTTTGTCTTCAAGATCATCCCCATGCTCAACCCAGACGGAGTCATCAATGGCACGTGAGTGGGAGGCATGAGCAGTCCTGGATCCACAAAATCCACCCCACACATTTAGGCTCAGATTAGATGTTGATATGAAAAACTGCAGCAAAGATAGATAGAATGAAATAACAATTATGCCATCTCATGGCGAGATGAAATAACTGGATAATTTCCCAGGGGGTGTAAATTCGCCACGTAACTTTATTGGCTAATCTTTTCTTTTTTGAAAATATGCCTCATCCAGGTTTGTACGGGCAGCGAATGTGGATGCAAGTCTGCTAAACTTACTGTGAACAATCTTAGTTTTATATCTGAAGGGTTTTGGGGAATTGCAGGCGAAATGGAAGGCTCACTTAAGGTTTTAATGTTTAAATTTTTCACTTTCTAGCCAAGCTGCTTTCCTTTCAAATTTGCCATTTTAACAAGAACTTGAAGAGCACTGCCTCCTCTGAGAGTCTAAAATACACCTTAAATAAATAACCGTTCATGTGGAGTAGATTATTATGTAAATGTAGAATGTGTACAGTATTAATGTTCGGCATTTAGGCTGTGACCTTGTCACTCCCCACAAGGAAACATCAAGTTCAGCAAAGCAGGGAATGGGGAGTGACGGTCCTTACTCGAGGGAAAGCTGGAGTCAATGGAGCTTCAGACGGTGCTGTGGAAAGAGTGTGTGTCTTGATTGTCAATAACTTGGTTGATTTTGTTCCTTTTTGGCATAGTACCACCAGACGTTGTTCGTTTGCAGAGCGCAGGGATCCGGCAGGAACATAGGTCTGTATTAGCGAACGAAGATATGATGGTGCAGAACCGGTGGTGATCTTGTAGGCCAAGAGCATCGCTTTGTACCTAATGCAGGCAACAACAGGGAGCCAGTGTAACCTGATGAAGAGAGGAGTTACATGTGCTGTCTTCGGTTCATTAAAGACCACTCTTGCCGCCGCGTTCTGGATCATCTGCAGAGGTTTGGTTGTGCAAGAAGGAAGTCTAGCCAGCAGCGCGTTGCAATAGCCCAGTTTGGACAAGACAAGAGCCTGGACTAGGACTTGTGTAAACTGCTCAGATAGGAAAGGTCTGATTTTCCTGATGTTGTAGAGGATGAATCTACAGGACTGGGTGCTGCTGGCGACAAGACTTGTGAAGTTTAGCTGATCATCAATTACCACCCCCATATTTCTGGCTGTGCAGGACGGCGTAACGGTCGATGAGCCTAGTTGAATGGAGAGGTTATGGTGAATCTTTGGGTTGGCTGAGAGCAGAGAGCGGCTTATTGACAGTTTTATTGGTCACTGAGTGCATTGACTTGGCATGAAGCTGCCGTTCAGTGAAGTGAAGTTTCATTTAATGTTAAGTATTTGGTAGCTTAGCTCACTACGGCTGGCTTGGTAGCACAGCGGGTCGTACCAATCGGAAGGTCGGTGGTTTGATCCCGGCTTCCCCCAGCCATGTGTCGAAGTATCCTTGAGCCAGATACTGAACCTATTCGGTGTCTGAGTGTGTGTGAATGATTAGTTTAATTTGTTCTGATGGGCAATTAGCTCCTGCCATCAGTGTATGAATGTGTGTGTATGGGTAAATGTGATATGTATCGTGAAAGCGCGTTGAGTAGTCGGACGACTAGAAAGGCGCTATACAAGTACAGTCCATTTAATACACTTTCCAACTAGTTTGTCCAACACTGGTAGAAACCCATATATTGGGGGTGGCTAATATATTTTGCTGTGGCTTTTGTGAAAGAACGCATCATCACCCAATTGGAAGGTCAGGGGTTCGATCCCAGCTTCCCTCAGCCCATGTGTTGAAGTGTCCTTGAGCAAGATACTGAACCCCAAATTGCTCCAATGCTGTGCCTTCTGTGTTTTAGTGCTTAGTTCCTCTGTACTGATGGGCAGTTAGCTCCTGCTATGCTGTATGAATGTGTGTGTATGGGGTGAATGCGATGTGTAGTGTGAAAGCACTTTGAGTAGTCGGATGACTAGAAAGGTGCAATACAAGTACAGTCTATTTACCATGTAAAATTACCAAATGAGTTTTAGTATGTTCATAAAAGCATATAGGAGATGATAAGACAAGATCCCTCTTGGGATCCAGCAGGTGGATGATGGGAACAATCTGAAGACCACAGTGGTGGTGGAGGCGGAGGGTTGCTCAGTCTGAAAGACAGAATGACAAATCAAGCAATGCAATATTAACATAAGCATCTTCAAGTCCCTTGGTTCATATCCGGGAAGAAAGACATAAATTCACCAGCAGAAAAACGAAATATAAGGGTTGTCTCTTAAAATACATAAATATGTGAGTATGGCTGCTAAGAATGACATTTTGAGACTGAAAAAGATCCAATACGACACAATATGTCCTTGTTCCCCAGGTTGAACTTTGTGCAGCATAGCTCTGGGTCCTTAGATCCAGACACTGAAAGACAGAGTTGGACAGACATTGGGATGATGTTGCTATGACAACCCTGCCAGCTCCAGGGATGTCATGTGTTGGCTGTCACACAATCGTGCAGACATGCCTACAGCTGGATTGAATGTTATGCTGGAACAGGTTGTTTGGACATTTGGATTTTGAACTGAAATATTTGTGTTGACAATCTGTGTTGCTGCAGATAGGCGTCCTGTACTTTCATTTTAGCTCATGGTGAGGCCCCTGTCACAGTCTGGTTATCATTCACACAGTGACTCATTCAGTACAACCATGGTTTACTACTATTGGCCACTGAGAATCTCCAGTCTCCAGACTAAAAGCTGCACTAAGCAAGATTTTTCTATCAAAACGGCAAGACACTACTGACTCACCCTACCTGCCAAATGACACTGATGTGAAATTGGTGTCATGATTTGGCCAAACAAAACCTCATTTTGGATTCCCACATCAATCAGCATGATCAGTAAAGCACAGGAAATCCAAGCGCTTTACATTAAAAACTAAATAATAAAACTGAATAAAGATATTAAACAACATAAAAGAAGATATTTAAAAGAAGATATTGAGTTTACCTTCCAAAGATCTTAGCTGTGGCCCAGACAGCAAAGGCCCGGTCACCTTTAGTGACAAGAGGTACTATTTGTGCATGACAGGGGGGTTGGTGTAACGCACATTCAGCACTATTGGCTACTGTAAATGCAAATCCATATCAGCTACAAGTCCCTCCCTAGCTGCCTGTTTTCACAGGAAACACGTAAATATGTGGAAGCAAATATTACTCCGTTATCCATTCATAGGGAATTTAAAGGCATGTGTGTGCTCAAAAACTGACCTCCCTCTTCAGTCTTCACTCTTCTCAACTCAGAAAGCCTGGTTCTCATGATTTATTCCCCATGAATTTGTCCTCGTAGACCCAGATCCCCCTCCCAACCCCAGTGTCCAGAAAGGAACTAGATATTCCTGTTGTACCATTACATTGATAAATCAATCCTTGGTATCAAACAGTGAGAGGGGCTTAATACTGACTCTGACTTTGTAGTTTCATCCCTTATGGTGAACAGACTAGTCAGCTTGTATTTAGGTTAGCTACAGTGGGCTGCAAGAGTTTCAAAATGTCTGTAATAATTTATCAAACTATTGTAGCTTTCTCTACTTATTTACTGTCCATCAGTAAGCTCAATTTGTTCCAAACACTCGATTCAATTCAATTCAATTCAACAGGGGTTTATTGGCATTGGAAACAGATGTTAATGTTGCCAAAGCAAGTGTAAAATTAAAACAGAAACAGAAGAAATGTTCCTCTGAAATATGGCTGAATACCCAGCGTCTCTTTTAAACCTCACGAATTCCCTTGTCAAGCTCGTTAGTAGGCACATGTTGGCTTGAGCATATCCAAGTGCTGCCTCCGGCTCTGGAATTGGAATAGATGGGCTCACATTGACGAATGTCTTTCAGAGGTCCACAAACTGGAGACTGTCCTCCAAAAAAATGACAGGATCAGGGGATTGTTCAAATGCCTGATACAAACTACGTTTACGCTTTCCTGACCAGGGCCTGCAGTTACTGTGCGAACAAAGCCAGAAGGAGTGTAATGTTGTCATTAGCACCAGAGTGGATGGATGGTCAGCAAAGAATGTGACTTCAACACAGAAGACCTCTGCTCGCTTTACATTTTCTACAGTTGTGTTTTCTTTAAATCATGGCTCCTTTAAACACCATTTTTCCTTAACCTTACCCGAGTAGATTTTGTGGCTAAACCTAACGTAACGTAAGATAATTTTTGCAAAGGCCATATGAAACACTTTTGAAAGGCACTGAGAAATGATGTCTTTGTGCTCATAGTTGTATCAGATCTGAAAATGTGTGGTTTTGGAATGTAGTGACAATCAATGCATTTAGTTTGGAGGACTTAATTGCACACAGAATTAAAAACCGTTCAGATAACAGTGTTGGGTGGAGTTGGTATACAGACAAGTACAAAACCGTACAAAAAGTGCTTAGCCTCATCAGTAGATAACTTTAAAATGGTAAAATGGTAAATGGACTGTACTTGTATAGCGCTTTTCTAGTCTTTCTGACTACTCAAAGCGCTTTTACACTACATCACATTCACCCCATTCACACACATTCACACGCTGATGGCAGGAGCTAACTGCCCATCAGTACAACTTAAACTAATCATTCACACTCACTCAGACACCGAAGGCGCAGCTTCGGGAGCAGTTCAGGGTTCAGTATCTTGCTCAAGGATACTTCGACACATGGCCGGGGGAAGCCGGGATCGAACCGCCAACCTTCCGATTGGTGGACGACCGCTCTGCCACCGAGCCACAGCCGCCCTTTAAAGGCCCCAGGTATCCAGTAAATTGCATTATTTTCTCTTATAGTGTTTTTTCTTTTGTTCAATTGCTCAGTTTTAACAACAAACATTAAAAAACTCAAATACTATTTATCACTAGTGGTATCTCTCCATGCAGAACATTTTGGTTTTATTTGTCCAGGTTTTGAGATATCTGTCTTGGAGATTTCTGCATTGAAAATACAAACAGTGTGTTCTGGATGTCTCTACATGAGCGTGAAAAAACTATGAGCATGGTGCAAGATACTGTACCATGCAGGATACCATTAGAGGCGATTTTGTAATTTGGGCAAACCAACCCTTTAACGTACGGTGAGCAGTCCCTCTTCATGCTGTGTCTAGACTTGACATGCTGCTTCAGCTGGAGATAAAAACAGTTAAGACAACATGACATGAACAATATACCATCCAAATGCGCCGTCCTTATGACCTGAAGCAGCCCCATTTACCTCAGGCCGTCTCTCTCTGAACATTCCATTATTTTGCTCTCTGTCCGTGTGTGTGTGTGTGTGTGTGATGTAAGTCTTGCAACACAACTCTGACATTTCACAGGAATTAAGTTGGACACCGCAGGGATTTACTCATCGTGCCATCAGCTTTCTCTCCATCGCTCTTTTCTCCTCTGACTTCCTTTCTTTATTTCTCGGGTCAATTCTCTGAGCTTGCAATTGGTGTGAAACTGGAACAATATTGCCAAACACAGCTTTTTACTTCCAGTCCCATTCCCTGTTGGTTTGTTTGTATTGTGGGTCCTCAAAGGCATATGAACCATTGATTCATTTTGTTGTGTGCCAACAAGGTTAGGGTTATAATTCAAAAACACAGATGAGCACAGAAAATTGCTTCTATTGTCTTGTCATGTCTTTTATTCAACATTTGTGTGTTTCAGTTTCACGAACTTAAGTGTCTCCTATGAGAAGAGAATCAAGTTCTATGCAGCTGCACAGTATGCTGCTCCTCACTCTGTTCCCATCATGGAACACAGACGACTTACTCAAAGCTGCAAAAGGTTCAGTGTGTAAGATTTAGGGGGCTCTGTTTGCAAAAGGTGGCGATAATATTCACAAGTGTGTTTTCATTAGTGTATAATCAGCTGAAAATAAGAATGGTTGTGTTTTCATAACCTTAGGATGAGCCCTTTATATCTACAGAGGGGGCGGGTCCCCTTCCCCAGAGGCCGCCATATTGCACCGCCATGGTTCTACAATAGCCCAGAACACACAAACCAAACACTAGCTCTTGATAGGGCCATTTTGCGTTTTTCGCAAGTTTCGCGGCCACCGTAGTTTCTCCTACACGCTTGGAAAGGGAGGGTGAGGCGTTCAGATGGCTGGAAACTGCAGCCCCTGGTTTACCTGGTGACTCCACTACTGCTGTTGGCTGCAGGTCAACTCTGCTGCCTGCTGTCCCTTGTGTTGGAGATGCTGCTAAGTGAGGAGAGCGGGGCTACTCCACTCGTAAAACAGCTGAGCATCACCTGGATGCTCGAACTGCCACTCACCACCTACATATCTGGCTGGAAAGATCATTTTACTTCATTCCGACCAGTCCTCTATCCTGTTTTTTACCGTCCTTCCAAGCACAATCCTTATTTCTTGTCTGAATTCTTTGAATTCTTATCCTCCATCATACTGAGCCACAACATGATTGTCATTACTGGTGATTTTAACGTACATTTTAAGGATCAACCCACGGAGAATCCTTGACACATGAATTCAAAACTTTACTTGAGAACCTAGACTTCACCCTGCATGTCGCAGAGTCCACCCATAGTCTTGGGAATACACTTTATCTAGTGATGTCAAAAGGCACTGAGTATTAACACTGATGCCAACAAGGTCTCCATTCTAGTTCTACTAGATAAGTGGTGCCTTTGACACAATTGATCACAATATTCTTATTGAGCACCTTGAGAACTGGGTTGGCCTCTCTGGGAACGTTTTAAATTGGTTCCACTCCTACATATCGGGGAGAAGGTTTTAAGTCAATATGCGGAGATCATGTCAGTCAGTTTCTACCGCTTGTTCCCGTTGGGGGTCACAGGTGACTGAAGCCTATCCCAGTAACTTTAGGCCTTGGGCGGGGTACACCCTGGACAGTGGCCAACTCGTTGCAGGGGTGACACATAGACAGACAACCATTCACGCGCACATTCATCCACTAGGGCCAATTTTGGACACATCAATTAACCTAAACATGCATGTCTTTGGACGGTGGGAGGAAGCCGGAGAACCCGGAGAGGACCCACGAAAACACGCAGACTCCACCCAGAGAATTGGTCCGGCATTGGTCCGGTCCGGGAAACGAGCCCTCGATCTCCTTGCTGGCGGGCGGGAGCGCTGGCCGCTCTGCCACCGTGCACCCCCCGCGGAGATCATGTATCAAGAAAATTTGAGTTACCTTTTGGTGTTGCTCAGGGAAGCTACCTTGGTCCTCTGCTTGTTTTGTTGCACCTGCTTCCTTTAGCTTATGAGACAATAAGCTTAATTTCCACAGCTGTAGATTTCAATGGACCCAAGTGACAACCAAAACTTTTGCCAATTGGCTTGTCTGCAGTAAACAAGTGGATGCAGACCAACTTTCTTAGATTAAATGGTGAGGAAACACATTTTATTAGTTGTTCCACAAAAAAGAAAGAAATAGTTCTCGTGGCTCCACAGGTTAAATCAGAATCACGAGCCAGGGCATTATCCTAGACTCAGACTTAAACTTTAAATCCCACATAAAGAAGGTGACCAAAGCAGCTTTCTTTTATTTAAGAAATATTGCAAAGTTACAGCCGTTTCTATGCCAACAAGATGCCGAAAAATGTGTTTATTTCAAGGAGACTAGATGTAATGCTCTTTTTACCGCTCTTCTAATACAGTCCATTGATAAACTCCAATTAATGCAGAACACTGATGCCAGGCATTTTACCAGAACAAGAAAGAGAGGGTATATCACCCGAGTTTTAGCTAACCTTCACTGGTTATTCTCTTGTTCCTTCCTTCAATTATAAAGCACTTTGAGCTACACTACCTGTATGAATGGTGCTATGTAAATAAACTTTACAATTATTATTATTCTTCTGATGAGCAGATAGCTCCTTGCATGGCAGCATGTGCCATTTATGAATTTGTGTGTGAATGGGTGAATGTTGACATGTAGGGTAAAGTGCTTTGAGTGGTCAGAAGACTAGAAAGGCACTATATAAGTGCAGTCCATCTACCATCTACTGTCCTTACATCAGATTTTGGATAAGGAGGCCAACATATTTCTCAAACCTTCAGCAGTCATTGTAGTATTGACATGTGACTCACAGGATGTATCATGTCTGTAAGCTGTGAGCTGCTCAACCAAAGAGGGATTCTCTTCCTCTGATTGTTTATTTTAATATCTTTAAGAAGCTTTAGGTGTAAAAGTTAAAACTGTCCAAGATACTATCACCAGATCAGGGTCGGTGGGTGGTGGATTTACAAAGTGTCTGTGCCCACTCCTGGATCTTTCGAAAATGATGATGTCTGGAAAAATTGTGCTTTCTCTTCATCGGTTGCAGTCTCTGTAATCAACCTGTGAGTATGAAGTTGCTTTGAAAAAATACAAAAAACAAAAATGAACCATGACCATGAACATGAAAAGAGAGGTAGTGTTAGCTGTGAAATTAGCTCACAGAAAAGTATGTGTCTACATGGAGCTGGAAAGGGAACGAGCAGAGCGGCATCTGTATTGTCTTTAAAAATACATTCCCATGTGTGTGGAGCTGTGACAAGTGAAAATGGGATCTCCTCCCTCACTGTGGTCAGCTCTCCTTATGAGTCATGTAAAAGTGTGAGACTTGGGGACAAGGATGCTCTCATTCTAATGGAACTAAATAAATGCCATATGTGACAGCAAGAGTTGTGTGCATACATATATACATATACATATACACATAGAGTCCAGTGCATCTGCGGTGTTGCTGTAGCTCCTCTCGTTGTCTTATTTTTTCTAACTTTTAGCTTTCCTTTTTCTTCCTAACTTGAGTAACTTGTGTGTAAGTATAAATTAAACTAGGCTCTTTAAGAAAATGAGGGTAGAAAGTATTTTAGTACTTTAGCTGAATTGTTTACACCAGGGAGCAGCTGATCACGCTGAAGCCGAGCGGCATGGCGCCCAGGACAACCGATGTCCCCACGGAGATCTGGAGGAGGACACACCGAGGACGCAGAGGTGGAACGAAGCGGCGAGGGAAGAGAGAGGTGTGCAGACAAAAAAGACTTAAGAACAAGAGATTTAAGCCATGTCTGCCTTCTCTCGTTATGGGCAATGTGAGATCACTGGCGACTAAGATGGAAGAGCTAACGACCTTAGCACGTAGTCACACGGAGTTCCGTCAGTGTAGTTTGATGTGCTTCTCGAAGACATGGCTACACCAGGCTATCCCAGATCATAACGTTTCCATCAACGGCTTTCAGACTGTTCGGGCCAACAGGGATTACACCGGGAGCGGTAAGTGGAAAGGCGGCAGGCTTGCTGTGCTGGTTAACAACAGGTGGTGTAACCCTGGTACGTTACTATCAAGCAGAGTATCTGTAGCCCGGACATTGAACTGTTAGCTGTGGGACTCCGACCATATTATCTGCCACGCGAATTCTCACATGCCATTGTTGTGGCTGTTTACATCCCCCCCTCTGCTAACTCTGTATCGCCACTCCGCCATAGCACAACTCCAGACTCAACACCCGAGTGCACTCATATTAATATCGGGCGACTTCAACCATGTCAGTGTTTCAACAACACTGACTAATTTCACCAGTATGTGAGTTGTCCTACTAGAGAGGAGAGGACATTGGACCTGCTGTATGCTAACGTTAAGGACTCATACAGCCCCCCCCCGGGTAGGTCAGACCACAACCTGGTTCACCTCAAATCCTGCTATATGCCTCTGGTTAAAAGGCAGCCTGTGACCACAAGGACAGTGAGGAGATGGTCAGAGGACGCCTATGAGACACTGCAGGAATATTTTGAGGTGACAAACTGGGAAGCACTCTGTGAGCCTCATGGAGAGGACATCGATGGGCTCACTGAGTACATCACTTACTACATTAACTTCTGTTTGGACTGCAATGTCCCAACTAAAATGGTTGATTGTTATCCTAACAATAAACCGTGGGTAACAAAGGACATCAAAGACATCCTGAATGCCCAGAGGAGGGCCTTTACAGATGGTAATAGGGAGCAGGTGAGGGCCATTCAGGCTGACCTGAAGGTGAAGATCAGGGAAGCCAAGGAGAAGTACAGGAGGAAGCTGGAGTGGAAACTCCAGCAGAACAACATGAGAGAGGTCTGGAGCGGCATGAAGAGCTGGCTTCAAACCGACTGGCAGAAGAGGAGTTGAAGGCAGCTTGGACAGGGCCAACGAACATAATCTGTTCTTTAACAGATTCGACACACCGGCTCCTGCTCATAACCCCTCTTACTCAACTGCTCCCCCTCCCTCATCACCTTGGGAGAGTCCCTCTTCACATTGACATGTACCTGTAACCTCTGCTGTGTGCCTGACTGCTGACCAGGTGAGAGGACAGCTGATGAAACTCCTCTCAAACAAGGCTGCTGGCCCCGATGGAGTTAGCCCCGAGGTGCTAAAAGCCTGTGCCCCCAGCTATGTGGAGTTCTTCAACATGTCTTCAACCTGAGCCTGAGTCTTCAAAGGGTCCCTGTTCTGTGGAAGACATCTTGCATCGTTCCTGTGTCAAAAACGCCACGTCCCAGTGGCTCCAAGGACTACAGACCGGTGGCACTGACCTCCCACATAATGAAGAACCTGGAGAGACTGGTGCTGGAACAGCTGCGGCACATGGTCAGACCCCTCCTGGACCCCCTTCAGTTCGCCTACCAGCCCCGGCTGGGAGTTGAGGGCGCCATCATCTTCCTGCTGAACCGCATTCACACCCACCTGGACAAGCTAGTACAGTGAGGATCATGTTTTTTTTCGTCTGCAGCACTGTGTCGGACACTGTGGTCAGCAACACTGGGGCCCCTCAGGGGACTGTCCTCTCTCCCTTCCTCTTCACCATCTACACCACAGTCTTCAGCCACCACACAGAGTCCTGCCACCTTCAGAAGTTTTCTGATGAGTCTGCTGTGGTGGGATGTATCAGTGGTGGTGATGAGACTGAGTACAGGGCTGTGGTGGGTAACTTTGTCTCATGGTGCGAGCAGAACCATCTGCAGCTCAATGCGACAAAGTCCAAGGAGCTGGTTGTAGACCTATGAAGCACCAAGACACCAGTGACTCCGGTTTCCATTCAGGGGGTCAGCGTGGACATTGTTGAGGATTACAAGTATCTGGGAGTACACATAGACAATAAACTGGACTGGGCTAAGAACACTCAAACTCTGTACAGGAAGGGCCAGAGCCGCCTCTATTTTAGCGGACGCTAACAGACTCAATAAACTGATCCATAAGGCCAGTGACATTGTTGGGGTGGAGCTGGACTCTCTGTCGGTGGTGTCAGAGAGGAGGATGCTGGCCAAACTACATGCCATCTTGGACACTGTCTCCTACCCACTCCATGCTCCACGTGCTGGTCATGGAAAGGAATACCTTCAGCGGAAGACTTATCCTCCCAAAATGCACCACAGAGCGCCACAGGAAGTCATTCCTGCCTGTGGCCATCAAACTCTACAACTCCTCCCTCTAAGTGTTAGTCAATATGGCCCTAAGTCACTAAACTGAACACCGATCATGAACATCTCTGCAATACTGGACATAATTTGGGAATATTCGGTGCTTAAACTACTGTGCAATACACCCCGTTTTAAATATAATTTGTGATACTTATTTATACTTCTAGTAATGTGCAATATCCTCCGTCCCATTATATATTGTTAATAAGCTACACGTAACTTGACAGTTCATGCACTATTACTTTATACTGTAATATTAGCCTCAACCGGTTAACCCACTTTGTACATTACACTTATTTAATTTTAAATTTATATTTATAGCCACTTTGTAGTTACCTGTATTATAGTGTATTATATTATTGCTTTTTGCCTTGCTTAGTACTTCCATTCTTGTGTGCACTGACGTGATAGTGAGCTGTTGTTACAAAGAGTTTCCCCTCAGGGACTAATAAAGTATTTCTGATTCTGATTCTAAAAGTGTTGCACGCATTTGGTGAATCTATGATTAAAGAAAGCAGCAAGACTATGTCAACAGCAACTGTTCTTTGTATTGTAAGAAAATCAATTAAAAGTTTGAAAAGGAACACTGCAACCTTAAAATAGAACGTTAGTTTACCTCACTAGATTAGTGTTTGTCAAGTTAGTTAATTCTACACAGACCGAGTTTCTTAATTCCCAAGTCCTGAACCATTGACCAGATGAATTAAACACAGAAATCAATATTCTGTTTGATAAATGTGTCTGATTTCCAGTCCCACAGTTATATATATATAGCCATATATACAAGTTACAAGATAGATTTATTGATCATTATTGATACTACTCACGAAGCAAAACAAATGTTACACACAACATTTTAATACAGTAGATGAATTAATAATTAAGAAGTCATGGAAATAAAATTATTTTACATGGTGAAATGCGGTACTGTCCTTTAGTATCCTTTGGGCTCTGCAGGCACCTCACCTCACTGATTTCACTGATGCCCCGTAGGTTGGTACCAATGATCTTCTGAGAGTTTTTAATCACCCGCTGCAGAGCCCTCCGGTCCTGGGCCGAGTATATCCCATGCCAGTTTGTGATGTTTCCAGTCAGGATGCTTTCTATTGCTCCTCTGTAAATGTTAATAAGAACTAAGCAATGGAGTTTTATTTTACAGCTGAAATACAGCTGTTTCTGAGCTTTCCTGACCAGTTGTGAGAGAACAATGTCAGGTTCTTTGTGATGCTGATTCCAAGGAACCTAAAACTGTTCACCTGCTCCACCTCAACTCCACTTTCCCTGTTCAAAGGTTTTTTGGGTAGTTTTTCCTTAGTCAAGTTGACTTGGTCTAAGGACAGACGGTCTCATATCTTATATTGTAAAGCCCTTTGAGGCAAAATTGTGATTTGTGATATTGGGCTATATGAATACAATTGAATTGAATTGAATGTAGACAGGGGTGTGTGTCTTTGCCTCCTTTTTTCTAACATCAGCGATCAGCTCCTTGGGTTTGCTGACTTTGAGCAGGAGGTTGTTCTCTGTGCAGCACTCTGCAAGATTGTTGATTTCCTCACGATATAAAGCCTCATGGTTGTTTGTAATCTGGCCGATGATGGTGGTGTCATCCACAAACTTCACAGCAGAGTTGTCTCCATGTTGTGGACTGCAGTCATGGGTGTACAGCGTTAACATGAGGGGGCTGAGCACAGAGCCCTGGGGGTCTCCAATCTTGAGCACTAGAGTGGAGGAGGTGTGACCAATCCAAACTGTCTGGGGTCTGTTTGTGAGGAAGTCCAGTATCCAGTTAGAAAATGTGGTACTCAAGCCCAGGGTGCTGAGTTTTCCATCAGTTCCATGAGGGAGATTGTGTTGAATGCCGAGCTGAAATAAACACACAGCATTCTGTTGTAAATGGACTGTACTTGTATAGCGCCTCTCTAGTCGTCCGACTACTCAAAGTGCTTTCACGCTACATATCACATTTACCCAGACACACACATTCATACACTGATGGCAGGAGCTAACTGCCCATCAGTACAAATTAAACTAATCATTCACACACACCGAAGGCACTGGGGTTCAGTATCTTGCTCAAGGAAACTTGATCAAGGATACTTCGACACATGGCTGGGGGAAGCCGGGATCGAACCGCCGACCTTCCGATTGGTAGACGACCCGCTCTGCCACCAAGCCACAGCCGCCCTGATATAGGTGTTGTTGTCCTCAAAGTGTGTGAAATGTGTGAAGAGTGGAGGGCCGTGGAGATGGCATCCTCTGTGGATCTGTTGCTTCTGGAAGCAAACTGGTGAGGGTCCAGGCTGGCTGGGATGTTGATCTTTACGTGCTGGAGATTCTCAGAGCACTTCATCAGAATGGGGGTGAGAGCCACAGGGCGGTAGTCATTTAAACTAGACACTGCAGACTTTATAGGCACAGGGACGATGGGGGCTGTCTTGAAGCAGGTGGAAACAATCTCTTGTGACAGTGATATGTTAAATGTCAGCAATAACATCAACTAGCTGATTGGCACATGTTCTTAGTACATGACCAGGGATGTTATCAGGCCCAGCAGCTAAACTCCTATTCACTCTCAAAAGGTTTCTTCTCACAGCTGCTGTGGATACTGACAGTGGCCGGTCCTCTGGAGGCAGAGTAGACTTTACAGCTGAGTCTTTGTTGGGGAGATCAAAACGAGCACGAAATGTGTTTAGCTCCTCTGGTAACATGATGCTTTTGCTCTCCTGCCACGTGTTTTTGGTGCTGTTGGTGTTGAGGTCTCTCTCATTTCAATTCACTTATTTATTTGGATGGGACAATGCATATTAATGAACGTACAATATAAATTGATGTAAATACACTGGATTTAGCACAAAGCTAATTTCTATCCGTAGTCCCAGTCTCTCCTGATGTCTCCACTTTGTCTCCTTGATGCCAGCTTTCAGTCTCGCTCTGGTGGTGCTGTAAGCTTCCTTGTCCCCTGACTGAAAAGCAGCTTCTTGGCTCAGAGTAGAGCCCTCACCTGTCCATTCATCCAGGCTTTCTGGTTGGGGGATGATGTTATTGTCTTTGTGATCGCCACATCATCAACGCCTTTGCTTTGATGTATATTTCTCAAGGTTGGATGGAGGCATCTCTGAACATGAGTCAGTCTGTGAACTCAAAACAGTCCTGTGGAGCTGCTGTAGCTTCATTTGTCCACACCTTAACTGTTTTTAGTGATGGTTTGACCCTTTTTATCAGCTGAGTGAAAGTATTCAATTCAATTCAATTCAATTTTATTTATATAGCCCAGTATCACAAATCACATTTGCCTCAAAGGGCTTCACAATCTGTAACATACGACCCCCTCTGTCCTTAGACCCTCGATTCGATTAAGGAAAAACTACCCAAAAAAACCCTTTTAACAGGGAAAAAATGATAGAAACCTCAGGAAGAGCAACAGAGGAGGGATCCCTCTCCCAGGACGGACAGACATGCAATAGATTTATAGCAATAGTACAGAATAGATTTATAGCATCAAAACTATAACATATACAGCCATGATGGCAAAATTGTTGTGTGTATATATATATATATTGTTATGTTAGAAATGTTTAGGTGGTAAAACATAAGGGAAGATGATGGGTCCAGACGGACAACCGAGCAGCTCCAGGTGGAGCCCAACGAGCAGGACCCGAGCCACTCGTCCCCTGCACCATAGACACAGCAACACTGCCCCAGCAGGTCGCCATAGTCACAGATCCAGATACATCTCCGGACACTGAAATACCTGCTGAAAGTGACCGTAAGAAAGAAGAGACGGACGACAAAGCACAAAACTCCGGGAGAGGGAAGAAGTCAAGTTAGTGACATGCATTTATGGGATGAGAATGCATACGGATGGAGAGGAGGACAGAGGTGAAGAGAGAGAGGTGCATCATGGGAAGTCCCCCGACAGTCTAGGCCTATAGCAGCATAACTAAGGGATGGTTCAGGACTCTCCTGAGCCAGCCCTAACTATAAGCTTTATCAAAGAGAAAAGTCTTTAGCCTACTCTTAAATGAGGAGATGGTGTCTGCCTCCCGAACCCGAACTGGGATCTGATTCCACAGGAGAGGAGCTTGATAGCTAAAGGCTCTGGCTCCCATTCTACTTTTGGAGACTCTCTACTTGTGGACATGATGGTGGAATTTATGTAAAACAGTTCTGAGGTCTGTTTGATTAAACTCACCAGATAGACTTAGATATACTATAAATCAGTGGTTACTAACCTGGGGTCCACCATAGATATATGATGGGATTAGACAAGAAAGAAAGTTAGTCACACATAAGTTATTTGTTTCTTACAAAAAAATAAAAAATAAAAAATCTACAATCTCAGAGGAAACACACACTGGTTAAACTGACTGCAACTCATGTCCACACTCATGCCATAACCTTTGACAAGGAGCCAAAGTGGACATCAGGCTTCATTTTCACTACTGTACCATAAATAATCATTTTATGTATCTCAAACATTCTTTAGACCTGACAATGAACAGAAAAGCTGAGCACAGTTTCACTGAATGTCTGGATCACAGCGGCAACAAGACCAGAGCAGCTGTCCTGAAACATGACCGCAGACATTTATAGCAACGATTAGGTCATTCATTTATCACATTTCATCACACTTAACAAGGCTTATCAATCATTTTTACAAAGTGTTTCACTACAGAAATAAAAGGATGAAGGAATGAAAACATGACAAGCAGACTTAATGAAGTAATAAAACTTTGCTCACTAAAAGCAGTTAATAAAATGTATTTGGTAAATGAGCCTTTGTTTGGCAAATATCTGTTTAGACTACAACAATCTTTTTTTAATGGTTGTATTTAGGCACACTCAGAATCAGAATCAGCTTTGCTTGCCAATAATGTGAACACAACAAGGAATTTGACGAATTTGAAGAAGGACCAAAGCTGAACAAAGGTAAACATAACCATGTAGCTATAATGTATAGAGTATATAGTAAAGTCTCTTTAAAAACAACAATGAAATGAGTAGACAAGATATGACAGTATACACAGTATTTACAGCCTGCTTCGAGTGATATTTAATAGGGCTGTCAATCAATTAAAATATTAATCGCGATTAATCGCATAATTGTCATAAGTTAATCGCACATTTTTATCAGTTCTAATTGTTCTAAACACATGCTTTATGCAAATTCACGTTTATTATTAGTGCAACCATCAGAGCATGAAGACTAGGCATGTATCAAAGGTCAGAGATTATTTTCAAAGAACTTGTTCATATCTCTTAAGCCGAAGCTTAAAAATTCTGAATAAGCAGTGATTCCTCTCTTTTTAAGAATAGAAATAAAAGGCAGCTTAGTTCAGAACGGGGCACAGTTTGTCATATGAGAGGGTAACGAACCTGAGACCACCTGGAGGAGGTGCTCTGAGTTCGGTTGCACTCGAACTGTGATTCACGTGAACAGTGTGGGAAACACGAACTCGGGAGCGCTCTCGTTCAGAAAAGGAACCCGGTTCTGCAGTAATGTTTTCTTTAGCGCTGTACAAGTCCTGAATGGAGGGCAGGCACCAATGCTTTTTTCTGCAGTACCAGTGAACGCAACACAGAGGCTGCCATCTGCGGCACCATATATACAAATATTTATAAATATATGTGCCATACACATACACTCCTGCTTAAGGTTATGGAAAGATGGTGGTCTTGGTTCAGTAATAAAAAAAGTCCACAGTGAGTCACTGCAAGTAACATTTAATCAGAACCCCAATCTCTCACTAACCTGAGCCAGAGTGCTTTGGTACCTAGACTTAAACCACAAACAGCATGACAACCCTGGTGTCAGTAATGTTTACATTCCACTTGTATGCCGGCCCGTACCACACTATAGCACTTCTTCCACTAAACATAATCCTGGCATCAATTATTTTTTCCCTCAAAACGTATTTGGCATATCAATAAATGAGACAGAGTAGGGGGGAAGGATCTTGTGTGATCATTCATCCATCTGACCCCAACAGGTGTTGTCTATAAAATGGATTTGTTCATTCTCAATATGCACATGGTTATGTAAGTGGCTATCTCTGACTTTCTTTAAAAAAAATGAAAGCCGTTTTTTGGGGCTTTTTGCCTTTATTTGATAGGATCAGCTGAAGCTAGACAGGGAACGTGGGAGAGAGAGCGGGGAAAGCATGCAGCAAAGGGCCGCGAATTCGAAGCCGGCGCGCCGCTGTAAGGACTCAGCCTCGTACGTGGGGCGCCTCAGGAGCAGAAGTTTTCTGTGATTCATTCAACAGTCAGTGAGGCAGTGAGGAGAGGGAGTGCAGGTCACACTCTCTGGTTTGAGTATCTTAGATTTGGGGTAATTGTGATGCCTCTTTAGAGCCACGGTATCTAACTCTAACAGGAACATAGATCCCACTTTATATCATATAAGGAATATTACATTCCTCCATTGTAGTTCAGTAGTTACGTTAATTAGCTCATTTGCACTAGTTACCATGAAATGTAAGTTATATTTATATTTCTGTCAGAATTACTCAAGCTCAAGTACAGAATGAACCCTGCCATCAATGAAATGCAACATAAGCTAACAAATGAGATAATATTCAGGACATGCTGTATTTCCAAGGGCATCTGAGACCCATCTGTACAGGTAGATGAGAATGTCACAGTTCATTTTGACACTGAAAAACCCACACAAACAAACACGCAAAGGCTGATTTAAACACTGCCTGCTTGTCGTTAAATGACAAATAAATGTGAGCTGTAGGTTGTCTTAAAGCTTACAGAATAAAATATTATCTGGCTGCAGATTCCCAACGGCATTCATTGTTGATAGCCATCGCAAGCAAATGTACACACACACACAGGCCTGAGGGCAGGCAGCTGCAGTGCTGGAACATAACAGTTTACAAAGAGTTTAAACTGTGTTAGATCCCTGTGCTTCTCTGTGTCTGCTGCCCCGGGACACAGCTGAGGCTGGGAGGCCAAGGCACAGGGCGAGAGAGGCAGAGAGAGGGTGAATGTGTTAAAGTTAAGGTATTTTTAGGTTGGACCCAGAATACAAGGCTGGACACGACGTAGGTGGTAGGAGGACAAATAAGATTTATTGTAGTTGTTCCAGAGAGGTTGAGAGCTGGAACGGCTGGAAGCAGGACAGACAGGTAAGCGGAGGCCGACAGTCCACACAAACTGGAGACGAAGGGGTGTCGGCTGACAGGCTGAAGGTCCACGAGGAGTTGCAGGAGGCGGGAGGAACGAGGCAGGCAGGCAAGAGGTGGTAGGAGGATCCACGGAGCGAGACAGGCAGACGGGAGGATTTCTGGATGTGGAGACAGAGGATACCGATAAGTTGCTGCGAAAACACACTCGACAATACTCATATGTAGTTCAGGAGGGACGCGCCCGACGTAAGTACCACAAAGGAGACAGTACGATCTGGCGAAGACTGGAAGGTTGAGCCGGTGTTTAAATACTGCAGGAGGTGGTGATGAGCCGGGATGAGCTGCAGGTGTGCAGGTAGGCGGGGCGCAGGTGAGTGATTGCAGGTGTGGAGGAGAGAGAGACTGGTCCGCTCCGTGGAAGGCTCCAGACGAACAACAACAAACAAGACAGACAAGAAACACAAGGCAGGGCAAAACACTGGGAAACATGAGGGAGTTAAGGGAAGATATTCCCAAACCCTGACAGAATGGGACAGAGAGGGAAACTGAGTCGAAAAAAGAAAGATGAGGGATGGGACGCAGAGACAATCAGCACAGGACAGAAACAGAGAAGGCCGACTGAAGAAACTGCTCTGAACTTGGTATCAGGAGAAATCAATAAAGGCTTGATTCTAATCCAGTACACGTGCTTTAGTCAGATTCAGTGAATACCTCCCGACTAGCTGCCGGTTCGGTGAGTGCGCTGAATAAACTCCGCTGTTTGTACTCAGCCCTGCTCTGTAAACAGGAAACTAACAACAACACCATACCAGCCGTGATGTGGGAGTCAGTAACGTTAAAGGACTCGCCCTCGGTAATTCAGCTTCCTTTCTAGTTTCTCCAGGTGCTGTAGTTGTGATGTTAGCTAGAGCAGCAGGAGAGCTGGGAGTATCTGTCTGGAGCTGCTGAGCTGCTCTGGGAAACTTCTCGTCCTCTCTGGCTGTTAGCTTAGCAGCAGCTACTGTAGGGATAGTCCTCACTGAAACCCACAGCCCCGCTAAGGTTAGTCACATTACTTGCTGTGTCGTTGTTCGCTCTGTATCATGGTGTTTGTCATGGTAGTAGATTTCTCCAGAATCGCATTTTCATATTGGAAAAATTACCCATGAAGTCAGTGGTCCCCAACCATTTAAGCTTAAGTCCACATCACGAAATGAAAAGAAAAGTAAACAAAGGGCTTAAAGCCCAATAAAACAGACAGTATGAAATACATTGCAACAGCGGTTAAAACTGATTCCAGCTTGCAGGTTTTCTAAACACACTTTCTTTACAGCTTAACAAATACGTGGAATGCTGTTTTGCAAAAACATGCTGTAGCTGCATCTTTCAGTCATCCATCTTGCACACGTCTGACAAAACAGATACAAAACAGATACACTGCTAACGTGTCAACAAGATTGTGATTGCCTTCCAGAATATGTTGAAAAAGAAGATTCAGAATTAGACAATCCTGTGATTGTGTTTGGTTAGGTTTAGGCACAAACACAACTTGGTTAGGTTAGGCAAAGATCATTGTTTGGGTTAAAACTTGGGTTAGGGTTCCTGAAACGACTGGTGCATGAGGAGGCCAGTTTCTAATATTGATTTTGGTGCCAGTGTTAGTCCCCTCAGAAAAACAGGCGGCCTGGTCTGTTCAAACTCAGCCAACTTTCTTCACGGATCCCTCCAGTGGGTCATCCCATTCTGTCCAGCGTAAGCCAAAACCGAGAAAGGATGTGGCCGCAGCAGCGCCCAAGCCACCTGTCGAGACAGCAGACGCCAAGTCGGGGCTTCCCGTAAGGGAGGAATGCTGGCTCATAGACCTCTGGAACGAGCACGTGCAAGCCTTCGTCCATGAGCCCGTAGGAGAGGAATCCTGGCTCATAGACTTCTGACTTCCGCTCCAGATCCCTCTTCAGATCACCACGAGCACGCTCCAGAACCTGCTCCAGATCCCAACGTACCCTTTCTGCCACCCCTGAAACTCCCAAAAGACATTTTTGGGGGGCTATGTACCCAGGGTGGGGGAACATGTGGGTGGGGCCCATGGAATGCCATGACGCCCTGCAGTGAGCAAACTGTGTGGCTCTGGATGTCAGCTGTGAGAATTGAGACTTTTGAGACTCCCCACATGTGTCATAGTTATTATCAAATAGATGTTCTTGTGTTGCGCAGCAGTTATATGTTTTCTGCTGTTTTGTGTGTTGGGCTGTGTGGGGATGGCTACTCTGTCTGTCCTTTCAGCTTTTTGCTACAGAGCAAGCTATCAACTTCATTCATGGTCCACAGAGCATTATACCTCCTGAATTTGGTGAACTCCCAATCTTTTTCCTAGCACCACCACCATCAAGTGTTCCCATATCCAACACTTCGGTCAATCTGAAGGTATCTCTAAATCTAATGGCTGGATTCCCATTAAATATCTCCAGATGACAAAGCCTTTTCATTTTGGACACTGTATGAGTCCTCATCTAATGCCACCCTCAGGCTAAAATGTCAACTGAATGATTGAAGGAACAAGTCTGACTTGTACAGCGTGCATGTTGGACTCCAGCAGGGCTGGGTAAGATGTTCATTTGGATGGTAAATGGACTGTACTTGTATAGCGCCTTTCTAGTCATCCGACTACTCAAAGCGCTTTCACACTAGATTTCACATTTACCCAGACACACATTCATACACTGATGGCAGGAGCTAACTGCCCATCAGTACAAATTAAACTAACCATTCACAAACACTCACACTCACACACCGAAGGCGCAGCTTCGGATCCAGTATCTTGCTCAAGGATACTTCGACACATGGTTGGGGGAAGCCGGGATCGAACTGCAGACCTTCCGATTGGTAGACGACCCACTCTGCCACCAAGCTCTCCTTTGTTTAATTTGCATATTATTTGTATTTTGGCAGTGACATTCTGCCTGTTGGATGGGTTACTCCAACAAAATGCTTATCAAGATCGAAGCCAATCTATTGGCTGGTCTTCATTTATCTTTCTTCTTTATCTGGTTGCCAAAGAGGGAGTGAACCCCATCTGTTAAGGGCGTCGCCTATCTCTTGGTTAGTGTTTGTATAGTTATTTTTATTGTGGTGAGATGTGTCCTGTTAGCGTGACTTCAATATAACAAAATTATTCCACCTCATCAGTCCTTTGTCAGTTTTATTCCTAAATATTTTATACTTTCAGAATTCCATTTAAAATTGTGACTGTTTTCAACTTCCTATGAGGGATTAAAATTAAAGAACAGCGCTTGGGGTTCCTCTATAGTATGGGCATGAACTGATAATCTACCATACATTGTTAGGAGATCGATGAGGAGTTGTATAGTTGATGGTGTTTTTTTCAAAGCAACAAGAACGTTGTCTGCATACAGACACATCTTTTTCTGTACCTCTTATTGTAATACCCTCAAGGGCTGTCTCTTGTCGTATTAATCAAGCAGTTCAATGAATAAATTGAGTCCTTGACTAGCCGCGCAATAAAGTTTATTATCTTTCCACTATTGATCGAGCTAGAAAGCCTATTTTCATTGATTGTGACAACTTGAAATTCCGTATTACACATTGTATACAGTTATGAAACATTCCATTCTGATACCTCAAATAACAACAACATATGGGGTACAGCAAAAATATAAAGACAGCAATAACTATAATAGAAGTTAGAAAATTGGCTTCCTACATGGAGCAGTTGTTTACTGGTGGGTTGCTTCATATTAACTGGCATTTTATGAAAATTATTTGTTTCAAATGGGTTCTACTATTAATCTTTCCCTGAGATAAAAAAAATCTCTGATCATCCCAGGTCTAAAGAATTACAGGCAATATTCCAACTATGCAGTGTTAATGTTGTAATTCAAGTATAAGTATTTAAACCTTATTAACGGTAAGGTCTACAGGGCCTAACCGTATGCGTTTTGCAATCAAAGGTTTATTTATAGTAAGTCATTGTAATTTACGGCTCCCTATTTTCCCATCCAAAAACAAAAAAGGACTGAGGAGGTCTGAGTCTAATTCTTTACATGGACAGTGAGCTAGTTTGGCTAATAGTGAATCGCTACAAACAAGCTAAAACAAAAACTGTCTGTATGTAGTCTAACTGTTTAGCATGAACCAAACCAGCCCCTCCTACCTCTACCAGTGGTACCTGCAGGCAGTGAATCACAGCAGCAGCAGAGGGAGGAGGACTTGAGGAAGGAATGATACTGACTGATGTTGAAAGAATGAACAAAACAGACATCACTCAGTATTTTGTTTACTGTATTAGTTTCAAGTGAGATATTACTGAGTTCATATAGTGGTGTTGGTGTTTTAAATATTATTGTTGCTGGTCTAGCCGCAACATTTAGTCATATTTAAAATATTCAATTCTAATCCTGCTCTCAATCATATTACTTTGCAAAAAGTCATTTATAATGAAAAAGAGCCGATAAGAGTATCGATAAAGAAATGAACTGATAAGCGCATCGATAAGAATAATAGTATCAATAACGTCCTATTGATAAACCATCCCTTCTCACAAGAAAATGGTGGCAAGTAAAAACAAAGTTGACACATTGTGTCCTTGTTCTGATTTATTTACAATATTTATAAAAATTAACTGTAGTTGTTGTTATTTGATAACTGCTAATAAATAAAACAATTCGTATAGGGGCAAGTAAAAATTGACCCACTTGCCCGACCAGGCAAATGAAAAAAAACCCTAACCCTTAACCCTGATCACTAGTGCACCTTTGAAATTCCTTGCAGTTCCTCATGGGTATTGATATCTCATCTTATCTCTGTGATAAGAGAGTTTCACATTCTACCACAGTAGGTGAGTAAGCGTACCCATCGTCTTCTTGGTCCAGCGGGTGTAGGGCACTGGAAGACCTTTAGCGTGTAGATCTTCAGCTGCTTGCTCCACACTGTGGTATGTAAGGGTCCCCTCTTTCAGGAATACGCATATCCTTTTTAACAGGGTTTGTAAGCGTATTCTGTTTTCTTCTAACACTTTATTGATTGGGATGTATTCCGTTTGTTTTAACAACACTTCAGTTCCATAGTCTTGATGGAAAGACACTCATAAACCTTAAAAGTTGGTAGGCTTCCTTCAGGTAGTGTGAAGGATTTCTCCTTAGTTGTACATTTCAGAAATTCTATGACAATAGAGCTTGGTTTTGCATTGTTCAGGGGCCTCGTGCCCAGAGCTCTGTGTGCCTGCTCGATACCCAAATCCATTTCAGGTCTCATGTCCTTGCTCAGTGTGGTCTTGATGAGGTTTTCCACAAGGTTGATTGTGGAGGTACCTTCTGCTGTTTCTTTCATGGCCTACAGCCTCATGTTGTTCCTGCATGAGTGACCTTCTAGTTCCGTTACTTTGGCTTGTAGAATGTGTTGCATTTTTAATAGGGAGCTCTTGCATCCTTTGCCCCTGTACCCCATGTCTCCATATCCCTGATACGATGTTAGGATCCTTCCAGCCTTTCCGTTTGTGAGGTAAATGTTTCTTTTTGTCTCCTTGATCTTCGGATTAATGTCTGCCCCGACTTGGTTCAGTTGTCCGTCTGGAAGTTATTTTGTGCTATCACTCCTCAGCTCTTGCATTTCCATAGTCATATCTTTGAACACTTCTCGTATGGTAGTCAGTATTGCGGTCTCTCCTCCTAGCTTGCTAGCCAGTGCCTCCTCGCCGCCATCTTCATCTGTATTGGCATTTTACATTCCATCTTCTCTACCTAAATCTCCCTGTTTACCTCTTTCTTTGTGCCTTAGACGGCCCTTATCCTTTCCCCCTTCCATCTTCCACCTTGCTTAGATTGGTTTGTTTTAATATCTTGTTGAATTTAGGGGGTTTAGCTAACCAGTAGAGAGCCAACATTTTACACAGCCCTCAACGATTCTAATTCACCGGAAGTCCCTGTTTCCTTGTTTTATTAGTCTACAGATGCAAGAAATTCAATTCATTTGGTTTTCACCTAACCAGCAGTATTATATTTTCCATTTATTAGCTGTGACCAGCAGCTCTATAACTCACTCTGTCAGTCGTTCAGTCGGTACTGAAGGATCTCCCCACCTTTTGGGGGTCGCAGTATTTGCCCTAGGTGGTTGAAATGTGCCATGAACAAGTGTTTATGAGGTTGTGTGTGTGTGAATGCATGAACACGTGAATCCATGCGCGTATGTGGTTGCAGCTAAAGACACCAAACATAAAGAACACCATACTACTTCAAGGCTAAATAGGTTGAACAAAAGAACTCACAGTACAAATGTCGTGCCTGTCTCTTCTGCTGTGTGTCTCCTCAGGAATCGCTGTGATCTGAATAGTGAGGATCTGAATCGTCAGTGGCGTAAACCAGACCCCATCCTCAGTCCAACCATCTACCACACCAAGGGCTTCCTCTACTACCTCAACAGTATAGGAAGAACTCCACTGGTGAGCTACACATGCTCTTCTATATCATAAACTTGTTAGCTTGATTTACTAACATTACTCACGCAGCTTAAGTTTCTTGTAACAAGTTGGAGATCCGAAAATGTTCAACAAATGGTTGTTTTTGCAACACACAAGTGAGTAAAAACAAGACGAAGTCTAAAAGTCAGACCCAGTCCTTTTCTTTCTTTCCATCTAATTCTAATCTGAGCCTATCCCAGCAATCACTCTGTTGTTTCCTGATAGTTTTTTTTTAATTGCAGAATGAATGAGATTCCAGCTGCAACATTGAACAATTAGAGTAGGTTTTCAAATCAACGGGAACCTAATTAACGGCACAATTAAGGTCTGATTATATGAATTTTCCCTCACAATACCTGCAGCCCATTATTCAGCCAAACAACGCTGGAAGGTGTGTGAATGTGTGCTGTGTGGGCACATTTGGCAGTGCATACATGTATGGTGTGAGCACCATTTACAAGTGTGTATTTGCTAAAACTGAAATATAATGTTTAACAAGAAAGACCTATAAAGAATTGACATTGATTGGCTTATTTAACTGTTCCAAATTAGAGCTGTGAGGTTGTTTTTCAGGCTAATTAACATAATCATCTCCCAACTGTTGCTGTAGGCTGACATACAGTGAAAAGCATGTGCCCTGTAAGAAGACTTAACCTTTTGACAACCAGTAGATTTGCCCTTGAAAAAACATGATGCTCAAAACTGTACCCTGTATCCCACAGTACAACAGCAGTGGTGGTCCTGAAAAGAAACTCTTGTGGCTGTGTGAATGATGACTGTTGTCTGTCTGAAACACAGAAGGAAGTACAGGACATTGTTTATCCATCCATCCACCCTGATCTCCTCCCTGAGAGGTTTTGTGGTTCTTTAACAAAGTGTGTGACTTTGATTCAGGAGACCGCTGTGTGCATACTGTTTCCTACCAACTGTCCACATGTGTTTCTTTTTTCGTGACCATGATCTTTACCTAACCTCAAAAGAAAACTGTTTTATTACCACTTGAATTTAATTACTGTGACTTGCTTCTATCAGCTATGATAATATTTGACATACCAAAATAATTGCTTAGATTTGGGAACCCAAAAATCAAAGCAGCAGTCTGTTATGGTAAATCAAACCGTAGGCAGGTGATCTGGTCATTGGGATGTCTTTTCAAACCTACAAGTTCCTTGGGTGAGGCTCGCCACCTGATGGCCTTCGCAATCGTGCTGTCTCCAACTGCTACACACACCGATAAAAAATCCGACTCCACCATGTTCAGTCTTCTGAAACTACTGCCCCCGGGGGGAAAAACCTGGCTTGTATGAGGCCATGTAGAAAATAAAGTCTGTTTATTAGCAGTCCTTGTAAAACTTTGTAATTAATTTACTATGTCACTCCACAAAAGTTAACTTAAATTGGTATTTCTTTTCTCCAAATACCAATTTAAGTTGGTATTTGTAGAAATACCAATTTCTTACTCAGTAACCACACAAAATGTCCAAAAACAAAATATTCTTACACTTATTTTCCTTATTAAACAGAAAAATGCAATCTGAACTTCTGAATTCAAGGTACTAAGACAAGCTTAATTACCTGGTGAACTCTGTAGGCAAAACTTGAGTCAAATTGACAAAAACAAAGTCAAACTCACCGAACTGTCTTGGTAAGTCTACTTGCTGTTCCACCAATTACCAACTCCAGTTTGGTCGAAAAATAAACCCCTAATTCACCGCGTTGATGAGAAGAAAAAGAGCAGTTTTATAGCTCTGCTCACAGACGAACAGTTTCGCAGAAGGGACTCGTGTGTGCTAACGTGCGCTACCATCCGCTAACATGCAGCCAGATTGACTCCACTATATCTTTACATAGAAAATAGTTGTTTGCTGCTGTGTTAATGTTCAGAATCTCATTTACAGAACCTTTAACTTAGTAATGTCGACCCAACAAAACAAACAAAAAAAAAATCAAATTGAACCAAATAGATACTGGGATAAAAGTGAAAGAATAAAGACAAACATCACAAAAAGGTACTTAACTTGGATCACCAACAACGTCATATTGAAGTGTGAAACAACACGAAACAACAACCCTGACAGCAACAGGCAGAATGGATTCTCGTGGACGGAGAACACACGAAACATGCTGTCTGTGTTGTCTGATGTCCTCTGATGCTCTGCCTTGTTAATTTACAGAGTTTTCTGATGGACATAGAGTTTTACTTGTTGCTAAAGTAACAAGTTACCGCTAACCGCTGGTAACTGTGGCGGCCATTAACGAGTTAGCTTAGTTAGCTGTGCAGCTAGCGGTTCTAATTAACGCTAGCTGACTCTGCCTGGACTGAGAGCTGGGGGCACGGGGGACTGTTGGTGTTTTCACCGCTAGCACAGAAGCTTTGGACTGTTGGGAGGAGGCGGATTAATAAAGCTAATAAATCTTAAGTTTAAAAGGTAATAGGACTGCTAGCTGCTGGGTTAACTGAGCTAACTGCTTACTGAGCCCCCCCACTAACTCTCACACACAACACACACTCATTTCCCACATAGTGTCGGGGACACTTGAGTCACACACTATTCTCCCTCTCCATTGCACACAATTCATAAAAGGTATCTATTGTATGTTATTATATATAATAATACACTTATATTGTGTTATTATTCATATTGGATATATTCCATTGCACTATACTATGCTGTACTGAACGTTATGTCATACTGTATCTACATTACACCTTATATATTATACTTTATATCCCATTGCAATATATTATACTATGCAATGTTATAATAGTATGTTCATATATAACATATATTTATATATATATAATGTTACACTATTATTGCATAATGCACTACAACATATCTCTATGTTTATATATGTGTTAATACAGACCGCATACAGACAGTATTACACTACAATGTTCTGGTTACACTGTTATGGCTGACGATATCATATTAATCTTCTGTATACTATAATCTGCTGGCTTTGCTGTGACAAATCACACCGCTATGTCACCTGAGACAATATATTGCACAGTTCAGTACAACGCTAGTAGCTCTTCTATTTTATTGTAGTCTTATTTTTATTTTATATACTTGTGTTTCTGTATGCATCTGTCTTTGATAAAGGATTATCTTATTTTATTTTACATAATCAACCTTAAACTCACCTCAGGTCAGCCAAGGTGACAAAGTGTATGTAATGTAACACAGTTTGGATCAAACAAGGCTGTTCAGCTCATCAGCAGATTCAGTCACAGAATCCTTAACTTTTCTCAGGTTTTGAGTTCCATATTCCAAGATTCATAGCTTTTATTACGGCTAGTCGTTTCCCCAGAGCTTGTGTTCCAGGCATCCTTTTCCATCTCACTGAATAATCCCAGTCTAACTATCCTCTCAGATCATATACCTGGGGAGTCTATTTGAGATGCTCCTCAACTTTCAGAATTGCTCTTTAAATCTTTCCTTATTAGTTTGGTTTGGTTGCAGCATTATGTGGCTGTTTAATGCCAACCCTACAAGGCTCTCTGCGCGCGTCTTCCAGGTTTTCTGTGACTACCACGGCCACTCCAGGAAGAAGAATGTGTTCCTGTACGGCTGCAGCGTGAAGGAGACTCTCTGGCAGTCTGGCTCTGCTGTTGACACTGTGGGGTTAAAAGAGGACCCTGGATATCGGGTAAGACACACACTGGTACAGTTTAAAATGCTGCGTGGTCCTCTCTTCATGTCCCAGTGATGGACTCGCAGCAGTTGCAGTTAAAGCTCTGAAACCATAGAAACCACTGAACAAATGTCTGCTAGTGTTTCTGCTGGTTGTCAATGTCTCTCTCTCTCTCTCTCTCTCTCTCTCTCTGTCTTTCTCCAGACCATTCCAAAGACTTTGGATCGTATTGCACCGGCCTTTTCTTTCAACAGCTGCAATTACTTGGTAGTAATAATGTCAAAACGATTAGAAATGATTGTCTTTGACCATTTTGACTATTATCATAGCTCTGTCATCATTATCCGTTTTACTATTATGCTCCTCATCTTCATCACTACCCTCACCATTCAAATATTTAGTGTTTTCAATATCATTGCTAATAGGTGGGCTTATTTAATGTACCGCCTGCATTTTCAGTTAGTTTACTCACAAAGCAAAGAGTGTGACACTGAAACCAAATCGGATTTGAGCTGCTTCCATGTTCGGCTCCAGATTTATTTCTGATTTGAACTCAGGTGGAGAAGTCTCGCTCTGCCACAGCCAGGGTGGTTGTCTGGAGGGAAATGGGCGTGCTGAGAAGTTACACCATGGAGAGTACTTACAACGGCTGCGACCAGGGAATATACAAGGTGTGTTTGCATGTGTGTGTGTGGGACTGTGTGAAACCCTTGATGGGGTCCACTGGTAGCTCGATGAAGCTCTTGATCCTCTGCAGTAACCTGGGCCTTATTTGGGGTGTGAGGCCCACAGTACAGTAGCACCTTTAACAGACCAATTTCTGGGAAATCCATTCCCTGTAGACAGGCTCTATAATCGTATACTGCTAGCAGGAGAGAAACATCATCAAACCTAAAACCACACAGAAATAGAATTATATCAAACCAAAACAAAGACAATTGACCCTGAAATGAAATATGCATTTCCTTTGTCCTCAGCTGCTGGTAAATATTAGTTTGTCTGCAGGCGGCGGGACCTCGCTGATAAACCGTTGTCTCCTTCCTGCCAGCACTCACCGCTGTGAAGCTAAAGGCCTATGGGGGTGTTGACTAAGCCTGTCACAAATGATGAGGGCGGCAACATTTTGTGTCTCCACAGTGTTTCAGTTTATCTGGGTAGTTACTAAGACCGCAGATGTAAAGGGCCCCAGTTCATCTGATTCCCATTCAGATGATGTCAGCGCAAACCAAACTGAACTGTGAACACTGGCTGAATAGACGATGCAGGCGTGTGTCCATCCTACATGGCTGTAAAAAGGATGGGTTTTTGTTAACATTAACACTTGAGCTGATGGCAGCACTTGCAAATGACAAGGTAACACAAGGTAAACCCGCTAACCCTCCAACTAAGATTCCATTCAACGCTTCTTTTTTTCTCTTTACAAAATAAACCGAAACACTGACAAAGGGGAAGCTCTTGCGTGGGTCATAATGAGAATAAGTATGAAAGAAAATTCGAATCATACTCCAAACCTCATGAGGAGATATTAGTTAAATAGCCTGATGTTCGGCTCAACCAAGAGATCAGCGAATGAATGAGAGATGACAAATAATATGACAGCCTGTGTGAGAAGTATTACTGACTGCTTCCCTCATCTCGCACTGGACTGGTCCTGCCGTGAGTCAGTAAAACGTGAGAAAAACACATTGCAACAGGAAACAATCCTTAGTAAACCCCGTCACACATGCAGCAGACGCACAGAACATGTGCTGGTTTCTCTCTCTCTGAGTGTAATTACGCCCCGACTGATCCTTGAGCCGTCATTCGCCGGGCCTAAGAAATTGGACACAGAGTGTATCTGCATGCAGGAGATCTTAGAACCGATAAAATAATATTGGCTCATGAAGTAACCGGAATTCTGCGGGATGCGTGCACGATCGCACGAAACAAAGCTTTTTCAATGCTTTCAAGATTGAAGAAAATGCAATCAAAAGCATATAACGTGCATTGCAAAAAAATCCAGGATAGTCAAGCATTACTGAAACACTTTTTTTTTTAGCTGTGCTGCTCTTGTCCTAAAAGCAACATTTCTGTCCCCGAGCGCTCCGACCACGCTATCAGTGCTCAGTTATTCTCTGAGACTGTGTGTTACTGTGGCTGCTCCATCCACACTAATCCGTAGGACAGAAATCTTACACTAAATGACCAAACAGCACTTTGGGACAACTTCCCTTGATGCTTTGCTGTTTCAGAGCGTTAACCTCTGTGCAGGGATCCAGACAAACACTTCAGCATGTAGGCATGATTTTCAGTCTTTTTCAAGCTCACTCACACCGGCGGTTTTTCAAGAATTGTCCCTTTTATAAAATACCAAAAACGGAAAAACCAGATCCATTGTTCCGTTTTTGTTGTCCGAACAAGAAAACCAAATTCAAACAATGGTCCATTTCTGGCCCCTTTTTTTCATTAATTCCTTTTAAAGAATAACGTGGGTTGCTCTTCCCGTCCTCTCTCCTCCTGTCACCAAGAAAACTAAATAAAAAGGGTCATGAAATCATCATAACTAACCAAATAATACACAAATTATAATTCCCTTATCACATGGGGGGGTATGGATGACAGTCGAATCGCTTTAATAATTTCTCCTAATCCTTTAAATTGAATCTCTATAATGTTATGGGTTGCACAGATAAAGAATTAAGGGAAAGTGATGCGCTGCTTGTTTTCCTGCTTGCTGTGCCTGAACACTGATTACCAGCGGCCAAACTGCAGTGACAGACAAGATATTTTCCAACACACTTTTAGTCGTCTTGTTTCAAGCTGTAGGGAAGAGTTGACCTGCCGATGTAATGTGTGGGTAAATCAGTTGTCTTCAGAGTAAGCCAGCTTGATGCATTTAATCGTTAAAATTGACAAAGTATTCCTCCGGGGGCCATACCCCTGTACCCCCCTAGTTCTACTTCCAACCACGCAATCTACTGGTGCAAAAGCCAACAATATCACAATCATTGAAATGATTTGTTCTTGTTGGACTAACGAGCTGATTTCACTCATCAGGACTGTCTTTGAGTCATTTCCAACCAGTGTTGGGAAAGTTACTGAAATGTAGTAATGAGTCACAGTTACTAGTTACCTCTTTCAGAATTAATTTAATTATTTACCAATTACTGTATAAAAGTAATTTGTTTCTGGGGAAAGTAACTTCTATTCTCTTATTATTGTACACATAGCTATATTTGTTTAGTTTAACTGTAAAATTATAGCTATCATTTTACTTATTATTACTGATAGGAGTTACTAATACTCCCGACCACCGGAGGGCAGCAAAGGCTAGCATTCCTACCTGTAAGCTACACTTGGTTAGACAGTAGGATTTAGTAGAAGAAGAGTCGCATGAAGCTGGACGTATGTTAGCCGAGCGTTGCCACCCAAACATTACAGTCACCGATGAACTGTCTCGTGGCAGCGTAAGGTCGGTGACGTTAGACCTTAAACCCAAAGACGTGGGGAACAGTCTGCGTTTGTCTGCTGTCCTGCAGTTGTCCACTATTTTCAGGTAAGAAAAAAGTAACAGGTAACAAAGCATTTATATTTCAGTAATTGTAGTTGTGTTATTTGATTTGAAAACGTCATTCGTTACATGTCTAGTTAGTGCCAAAAGTACTGGAATTAGTTACTTCCAACAAACACAAACCACTCATTGAATGAACATGAACACAATAGATTCATTTAATACTAACATTTCTAGTTTGCCAATCAGAGACATGCCCTGACTGATTTTTATGATTTAGTGTAAAATGTATTTGCAAAAGCACACAATAATTACAGCCCAGCTGGAAATAACAGCATGCTGATAGTTATGAGGAAAATTCTAACTGTCAGGCATACAGTAAATTATGCCCTTCAACGTTTCAAAAAACATCCAAATGAACAACATTTAAACCAGACAGCATCCATAAATCGGGCTGTCTTGGTGTGTCACATTGTGGTTGCATCATCAGGGACTCGACCTCTTCACATGTGTGACAGATGTGTTGTGACAGCTTGGAACTGACTTCAAACTCATGAATGCATGTTTCAGAAAGCATCACTAAAGTCACACAGGTCAACAAACACAGGCATTCAGATAAAGCCCCCAACAGGTTAGTCAAAGAGGAAGAGAAAATGAAGGTGAACAATTACCCAAACTGTCCATTGTAACCCTCCATCACAGTTTACACAGCCACGTTCTACTTCAATTTACTGCCGTTTGCCTGCGCAGTGAGGGCCTATTAGTGACATTTCCTCCAATAAAGTGGTTTAGATAAAAAACGGTCTGATGGCCTCACCGTGTCATAGTCACCATGTTCCCAGAACAACTAAGCAACTGACTCCGTGACTACAATGTTATCATAAAAGGCCGAAGTAGTAATGGTTCCCTTTAGTAACTATAGCCTCAGATTTTCAACGGCTTGATGTTGAGAGGCACACATGATTAGTAATATACTAATTTCTCTGGATCTTTTTACTTCCAATGGGCAGTTGTTGGATAAACTATGTTACTTTGAAAATGTGATTAAATAATTGTGTGTACTTGTCAATACTTACTCCCACTAATATATAAGCACAACCAGTTGATGTATACTGTATAGCAGTAGTTAAAGATAGGCCAGACCCTACATGACATTATTGTCCCAGTAGCTTCGAATAAGAACTCTGCATCCTGAGTGAGCCTAGAGCAGATACCCTCACCTCCTTTGTAGAGGTGTTTGGGAAGACACACTTATACTCTTACATTATTTTCAATTACATTTTTAATTTCAATTTTATTTATATAGCCCAATATCACAAACCCATTTGCCTCAAAGGGCTTCACAATCTGTAACATATGACACCCTCTGTCCTTAGACCCTCGATTCGATTAAGGAAAAACTACCCAAAAAAACCCTTTTAACAGGGAAAAAAAGAGGAGGGATCCCTCTCCCAGGACGGACAGACATGCAATAGATGTCGTAAGTACAGAATAGATTCAATAGCATAAAAATCATAACATATACAGCCATGATGGCAATGGCAAAATTGTTATATTGTATATATATGTAATTATGATGAAAAGTGTGGGATGTAAAACATAAGGGAAGATGATGGGTCCAGATGGACAACCGAGCAGCTACAGGTGGAGCCCAACGAGCAGGACCCGAGCCACTCGTCCCCTGCACCATAGCCACAGCAACACTGCCCCAGCAGGTTGCCATAGTCACCGATCCAGATACATGTCCGGACACTGAAATACCTGCTGAAAGTGACAGGTAGAAAGAAGAGACAGACGACAAAGCACAAAACTCCGGGAGAAGAAAGAAGTCAAGTTAGTAACATGCATTAATGGGATGAGAATGCATACGGATGGAGAGGAGGACAGAGGTGAAGAGAGAGAGGTGCATCATGGGAAGTCCCCCGACAGTCTAGGCCTATAGCAGCAAAGAGAAATGTCTTTAGCCTACTCTTAAATGTGGAGATGGTGTCTGCCTCCCGGACCCGAACTGGGATCTGATTCCACAGGAGAGGAGCTTGATAGCTAAAGGCTCTGGCTCCCATTCTACTTTTGGAGACTCTAGGAACCACAAGTAACCCTGGATTCTGAGAGCGCAGTGTTCTAGTGGGGTAATAAGGTACTATGAGCTCTGTAAGATACGACGGTGCCTGACCATTAAGAGCTTTATAGGTGAGGAGAAGGATTTTAAATTCTATTCTGGATTTCACAGGGAGCCAGTGCAGAGAAGATAATATTGGAGAAATATGATCTCTTTTCCTAGTTCCTGTCAGTACACGTGCTGCAGCGTTCTGAATCAACTGGAGAATCTTAAGGGACTTTTTCGGGCTGCCTGATAATATGGAATTGCAGTAATCCAGCCTGGAAGTAACAAATGCATGGATTCATTTTTCTGCATCATTTCGAGACAGGAAGTGCCTGATTTTTGCAATGTTACATAGGTGAAAGAAGGCAGTCCTTGAAGTTTGCTTCATGTGGGAGTTGAAGGATAGATCCTGATCAAAGGTAACTCAGAGGTTCCTCACAGAGGTGCTGGAGGCCAGGGCAGTGCCCTCTAGAGGAATTATATCTACCGACAGTGAGTCTCGGAGGCGTTCGGGGCCAAGTACAATAACTTCAGTTTTGTCAGAGTTTAACATCAGAAAATTTCTGGTCATCCAGGTTTTTATGTCCTTAAGGCATGATTGAAATTTAACTAACTGATTAGTTTCATCCGGCTTAATCGATAAATATAATTGGGTATCATCCGCATAACAATGAAACTTTATGGAGTGCTTTCTAATAATATTGCCCAAAGGAAGCATATATAAAATAAATACAAGTGGTCCAAGCACAGAACCTTGCGGAACTCCATGACTAACTTTGGTGTGCTCGGATGATTCATCGTTAACATATACAAACTGAGATCGGTCTGATAGATAGGATTTAAACCAGCTTAACGCGGTTGCTTTAATTCCAATTAAATGTTCCAGTCTCTGCAATAGAATTTGATGGTCAATGGTATCGAATGCAGCACTAAGATCTAACAAGTCAAGCACAGAGACAAGTCCATTGTCTGATGCAATTTAAAGGTCAGTTGTAACTTTTAAGCAGTGCTGTTTCTGTGCTATGATGCACTCTAAAACCTGACTGAAAATCCTCAAATATACTATTGTTATTTAGAAAGTCACATAACTGATTAGCAACAGTTTTTTCAAGGATCTTAGAGATAAAGGAAAGGTTAGATATAGGTCTATAGTTGGCTAAAACCCCTGGATCGAGAGTGGGCTTTTTAAGGAGAGTTTTAATAACAGCTACTTTAAAAGACTGTGGTACATAACCTGTCAGTAAAGAAAGATTGATCATATCTACTAAAGACGTGCTAACTAATGGTAGTATGTGAATACCCCTAAAGAGTCCCCTCTGAACCTACTGTTAACATGTACAGGCCTCATGCCCGACAGAGATGTACTACCTCCCTGCCACATGCCCCAGTGTTTGAGCAGATCACACCATGTTTCTGTCAATGCAGGTACATCAAAATCTTTGATAGATTTCATGACTTCAGGGTTCAGCTCAAAGGTTGAGGAGTGGAGACCCTGAATATACCTGCAGCTTAACTGAAATGAATGCATTTAAAATAATCAAAATGAACCTGTTTAGTGAGACAAATATAAAAGCACCTACAACTATCTATACATGTACCATACTGAAGAATAATTTTACATGGATTACATTGAACCATGTACTATTTTCACTAATTTTATCATTGTACTGACTATAGTTATCGTTCAGTTTCTAAAGCCTCCGACCAGGCCTACACTCAGACACACATGCCCTCTGAGGGCTTACATTCTCTTATTAAAAAACAAGTCTTAATGATCGATTCATTTGTTTTGTAAATCCATATTCACATTCCCTGCTTTATTCAGTATTAAATGTACCAGCTCTGCACACTGTTTGGAAGGGATATTTCCCCGTTCTCCCTGGTAGGTTTGCTCCAGGGTTTTCTGGTTGGTTGGACGATGCTTTTGGACTGAAATTTCAAAGACTGAGAGCTGGGCTTTGACTTGGCCATTGTAGAACAGTCACCATTTTGTTGTTTAAGCAAAGCACTCCTGCTTTGCTTTGCCCTTGTGTTTGGGGTCATTGTCTTGCTGAAAGGTGAAATTTCTCCCAAGCTTCGGTTTTTCAGCGGGCTGAAGCAGGTTCTCTTGCAGGATCTCACTGTATTTTGCTCCATCCATTCTTCCATTGTCTAACTAGATGCCCAACCTGGTGAGGAAAAGCATCCCTGTAGTGAAGTATGGTGGTGACAACATTATGGTGTGGGGATGCTTTTCCTCAGCAGGGACTGGACATCTTGTTAGATGAATGAAGAATGGATTTATATAGGCATGGGCAGTGGTAGGTTTTTACCGCACCATTTTGGCCAAAAAGCTCTCTTGGTCTCATCTGACCCCAAAACCTTTTCCCACACCTTAGCTGGGTCACTATCATGTTTTCTGGCAAACTCTGTCGCAGTATGTCAAGCGAGGTAAGGCTAAAGGGCCCAAACGCAGACAGACCGAGGCAGTTCAACAGTTTATTGCTGGAACGCAAAAAGGCTGACAAACTTACTGGGGGGAGGCAGAGGTCAAAATCAAAAGACAGTCCAGGCAGGCAAACATAAGCTAAAGGAGGGCAGGCAGAAAACCAAAAAACAGAACTGGTATCCAGGTCCATGGAAAATTTCACATTTCAAAATAAAACAGTAAATCATAGAACACAAACCAAAAACCATGAGATACTCGAGACGTGCTTTGATATGGTTTACCTTGAGAAATGGCTCAGTCCACTCTCAGTCACTGAACTCTGTATCTCCTTCAAAGTGATTGTTGGATTGTTGTTGGCTTTCCTCATAAGTCTACTTCTTTCTCGGATGCTGAGTTTTGAGGGACAGCCTTATCTATCATTTTCACACCTTTCCTTAAGATTCACAGTCTGACCAATGATACTTAAACTTTACACTACCATATACAGTATATGGTTGCAAAAGTATTAATATATGATGTGTGTGTATATATCTATGCATTTGGAAAATGAAAATCAACTAACAAGTTTTTCTGCGTGTTTTTTTCAATCATGGCCACATCACAAAACAGTCTGACACACACCTAAAACAGCATTAAGAACACCTGAGGTAAAAATAACACTGAGGCGAAGTGCACCACAAAGTCCTCAGTCTAGCTTTGGTTTGGTCTCCACCACCTCCTGAGAAGAATATTTGGCTCTTTAGCTGCTAAAGGTTTGACTGTGTTCACCATCCACTCTGTAATGTTATCTGTCTGCTGTTTGGTGCCAGACAGGTTTGATCTGATGTTCTATGATGGAAAAGGCTGCGGGCTGGTGGTGGAGAGCAGCTCAGACTCAACTCTGAAACCAAACGAATGAGCTAAAAGAGGCTAAAAAGTCACAGAGTGATTTCACTCTGCATGACACTTTTCGTAAGACATCATTTGATTTTATATCAATATCAAGATTATTGATTAGTGTAGAGGGGTGCATGGTGGCAGAGTGGTTAGAGTTCCTGCCTCCCAATAAGGAGGTGGGTTCGAAACCTGGACCAGACCAACGTCACACAATCTCTCTGGGTGGAGTCTGCATGTCCTCCCCGTGTTCTCTCCGGGCTCTCCGACTTTCTCCCACCGTCCAAAGACATGCATGCGTAGGTTAATTGAAAACTCTAAAATTGCGCCTAGTGGATGAATGTGAGTGTGAATGGTTGTCTGTCTCTGTGTCAGCCCTGCGAAGAGTTGGCCACTGTCCAGGGTGTACCCCGCCTGAGGCCCAAAGTCACTGTCACCCGCGACCCCTAAAACGGGAACAAGCGGTAGAAAATGACTGACTGATTAGTGTAGGAGTCTTGATAGATGGAAGGAATCCTACGCTTTCTGGCAGAAAGCTCTGCAATAGACTGTGTAATTCAGCAGGACAACCTTAATGTAGAAAGCAGAAAGTTTCAGGGTCAATAGGTTAACAAAGCATGTGACTTGGACACCGAAGACTGCTGTTCTTTTCCCCTCTAATAACAGTCAACATTGGTTTCTTTCAACCATGACCATTATTGTTTCCTCACCTAGTTTTTGTTGTTAAACCTAACCAAAGCCTTACCATGCGAGGTCTGTAAACACCTATGTTAATAATTTATGTGACAGTCGTATATAACGGTTTTGGAAGGTGCTGACAATGTTGACCATGACAATGGCCAAAAGTTGTCGCTAAACAATGTTCAAGTGTGGCCAAAACAGCATTACATTTTGATATTTCTTGCATCCAGTTGGAAATATTACCTGGTTTCATCCTCAGGGGATCAGATCGTCAGAGAAATCCGTCGGAATCGGGCAAAATTTATGATACCTTATCATGGACCAAAGTGTTGGTCAAGTGGACATGTTGTCATGACAGTGATGCTAGCTGAAAGGTCAACCAACCAAAATCATTTAATCAGGAGATACTTCATTCTGAGATGAATAATTGAATGACATGTGCACAATGAATATGAGAAATCTGAATAGTCTTTGGCGATTGGACCCCATCGTGAAGCCGTAATTGTACAGGAAACTCCCCAATGGAGTCTAGACACTGGTGGCGGTGGTGATTGGATAAAGAGAATGCTAAAGATCTGGGTGTGATGAGGAATGGACTTCTGCTGAGCTTGACCTGGCACTGAATATGACGCACTGGAGGTGAATGGGGTGGAGGAGGATCGCAGCGATTTCACACTGAATTGACAGCTGACAGCAGCATAATCTGGTTGGTTTGACTAAGGATTGAACGCCCAGTCAGCTGATTAGAGAAGCTTGAAGATATCGAGAGAGAGAATTGTGAATGAATGAAGCATAAAGATAGTCTTCCTGATTGAACCTACGCTGAGCTTCATTAGGAATCATCTTCAAGACCACAAATACTGCATTTCTAAATATCTGACCAGTAGTTTCCTGAATGATTGTTCGATGGATAGACAGACTTATATATTCAAAATTAGGCCCAGTAGCTAGCAGGCCAGAAAAGAATGTATAATGTTAGACAATGTTTGCATTCTTCGCTGACATTTCACCACATATTGTTTTCCATCCCATTTTCTAGCAACACATTCTGCACGCTTTGCATCACCATCTAAAGCGTGAGCCGCATGCTGAATGTCACTTTGAATGTGCCAAAATGTGGACACAAAACGGCATAATTGCTTGGCATTTACTACAAAGAAAGATTTCTCATTTTAAGCTTCAACAGTGTTTTGGGGGAGGTGATGAGCAGAGAGGGAGTTACTTCAGGGTTTACCTTACTTATACAATATTCAACAAAGCACAGTTGATGTGTTTCATGTGTCCTTTGTCAGCTTTGTGTTTGTATTGGAAACATATGAAGAAAATGTAGTCTATTACTACAGCTGCCCTACACTAAGGCACATTTTCATTTAGTATATTATTCATTTTTGGAATATGTTTTCCTTTCTTTTCCAGGTAAGGGGCAGAAGTCAATTGTAGACTTTCAAATGAGTCTGCAATTTTAAACTTATCATCACGTCATGTACATACACAAAACTCATGCCTTGAGTATCAACCACCCACAAGCCTCTGTAGGCTTGAAATAAAGAAACATTCTCAAAAGCCTTTCCCGTGCTCCTTCAAAAAATATCAGAAGTCCACAGAAACTCTAACTGCTCCTGTAATCTAGCGCCTACAGGTTTTCCGGGGTGTATGTAAAAACTAGGTTTTTGGTGGAATAGATATAGCCAGATGAACTAATAAAAAAACAGACAAAAAAGGCAAACGAGAACGTCGAAAGGTGGAACTAGAGAACAACGCTGGACGTCCCACGAGCAAAGAAGGAGGCTCCTTTATCATGGACCTTGTGCTGAAAGAGCTTCTTCTGTGTGTACTGCCCACACCAATACCCGAGTACCTGGCGACAGATTAATGTCAAGTCCTATTTTGTCACCATAGGGCATACACATGGTTCATACGAGCTGATCCGTTTCTGCTTTTCTAATGAGATAATCTGGGTAGAGTAAAGCATGTGAATATCTTGAACAAAACACAAGACCACTACTGCACACTGATGGAAATATTTCTTTTTCTCCACACTGCAAAATTCAATTCAATAAAATTGTATTTATATAGCCCAATATCACAAATTACAATTCGCCTCAAATGGCTTTACAATCTGTACAACAGATGATGCAACAGATTACATTTTTCATTTGACAATCAGAACAGAACATAGATAGAATATAGATATTGTTAGAAAAATCTCACTGGGATCTCAATTCAGAGTGCATTTCGCGGGCACAGGGCTGACTGTTTAAAAACCAGTCGGCATGAACAATCACACACACACACACACACAAAACACTCCCAGTTTGCACCGCAGTTTCCGGGGGAGGCGGTTCCTGCCTCCCAACTTCTGCTGCGTCTGATTACATTAGATGGGGTGTGTAAAGTGGAAGACTTTGAGCATGCAACAGTTAAAAACACACTTTTTTCCATCAGATATGAACACAGCAGAAACAGCATTTTTGAAAACAAAAAAGAATTTAAAGAAAACATCATCTCTTGGCCTACCTGGATCTGGCCATGTTAACAATAGATAATATGGGGCCGCTTCCTCTGTGACATTCTAAACCCTCAATCCCATTTAGACGTATCAAAATACATGTAAAATGTCACAGGACAACGTTCAGTAGTGCATATAGTAGGCAACATTGGACTGATTTTACTGAAGACAGTAGTAAAACTTTCACCTGTGCTCTTGTCGAAATGTCCAAATTGCTGTTGCATCAGTACATCTGCTGATTTTGGGCTGAACTCTCTGTCCAGCCTCTCTCAATGTCAACCGGTTTACAACAGGTTCAACCAATCAGCGGCAACTAGGGATGGGAACCGGTTCGAAATTGTCCCATCCATGGTTATCGAATGCCTCGGAGCTTATCAGTTCCTTGTATCGATGCCGGCATGCCGGTCTCTCTCTCTCTCACTCTCTGCTCCCTGTGAGTCACCGAGGGCGGGGCTGAGACCACAGACCGGAGGGCAGACCGGTCAAGTTAACATCACTCGATGTTACTAGGCACCTCGTTACGTAACGTCGAACTTTAACCGTAACGTGTTCTGTCGGGCGTTGCAGTGACTTAAACCAACCTTAAGTACGACAAAGTATAAATGATGTTATTTGTTATGCCACGAGTAGAGGAAAAGTCTGCTAGGCTCATTTATGCAGTCTAAAATGCCATAGGCCTAAGCTAATAATGATGACTAGCAAAAAACTATTGTTTTGTCTATGAACCTTGACAGTTTTTACCCCCTCCATGTGTCCGGTCTGAAGTTGTACATTAAGAACATTAAAATAAATTCCTGTGTGGTTCGCCCGCAGGAGTGTCCCATGTTGGTTCCACCAAACCGCGCAAACTTAACAATGGTTCGTTTGACCCTGAGGAATGCCACCTGTTTGTGAGGAGGTGCACGTTCATGAAATTTGACCAGTAGCTTAAGTTACGTTACTATATAAGGCTACACCTTCTGCTTTATTTGTGAGCAAGTTTCATCCACAACACATGCCAATTAAGAATGGATCTGTTCACACGAGTGGCTCCTGCATGAGGCCCAATGTTTCCACCCTCCACTCGATAAGGACCAGCGACGGCTTGTACTGACTCCATTGATAACATTTTCATGCTTTTCATTTACATACTCTAAGAGTGTGTCATTTGTTTAGTGTGGCTATCTGATGTAAATCCATTATTATCCATTACCTGGGCCTCCGGTGTCAATGTAGATTTTATGTGTTGTTGTGATGTTCAGTCCAAACAAACCTCTGTTTTTTACATTGTGCAGCAGGAAGAGCAGATTTTTTCACGATTAGGAATAAGAAGAGGAAGTTGATGTCATGAAGAGGTGGGGTGGCTGTGTGCTGTTAATCAGTGGCGGTGAACTGGCAAAATGATCATGAAAAGGTCTTTGTAGTTGTTCAGTGCACTCACTCATTTCTAACTTGTCATCATAAGCAATCATCCAAATCAAATCAAATCAAAATAACTCTCACTGTAGTTGCGTCACAGTCACAAATCACTCTGCTGCTTCGAATCACTTTGTTCATTTCAAAGGTTCCTCGTCACTGACTATGTAGTTTGTTCCCTCTTTGATCTAAACTGAGGGGTCGCATCAGTGTTCAAATGCACTTCAGTACGTACAACAGCAAGCGAACGCATCAGGGTCCATACGGTCTTCAGTTCAGTGGTACCGTCAGGAGGTGTGTGGTACGGGTTTTAACTTTTAGTGCAGTACAAAACTAGCTGCTACACACGCGGTAGATAAGGTAATAACTCAGGGCCCGAGTTTTCCCATTATGTTTTTTAATGACGATGTGAAATGCAGTGAATCACAGCCGAGCTGACTGGCATTCTCAGCTCCACTGCTTCGGTCAGTGACAACGGAGATTCAGCATCATTTGTTCATACTGAACACCTCAAATTATCAGTGTCTTTGTTGGTCACACACATCTCTGGTTCTAGTGAAAAAAACATGTGTGACGCGTTGTGCCTGTGTTAACGTGGGCATAAGCTTCCCTTGATTACAAATGAGTACAATTATCTTTAACTGTGTGTATGTGTGCAGGGCCTGCAGACAGGAACCATGGAGCTGCAGGAGATGGGCATGAAGTTCTGCCAAAGTCTGCTGTCTGTAACCAAAGACCTGAATGCGCTTTACATCAGGAGACTCATCACCCACATTGACCTGGACCACAACGTCCTGGACCACAAGTCTCACAAGTAAGACACCATCCATACGAGACCTGACATGTCCATTTTTGTCAAAGTGTCCTCATCTGGGTAGAACAATGAGCGAGGGCATTGTCCTGCTGGTTTTACTTGAACCAAGACCGAGTTGAACGATTAGACTTAAGACTGATTAGATGCTATGAACAGGATGAGTTAGAGTAAGCTTGCAATCATACTTTGTCACCTGAAAATGGAAATATTTTCATGTAGCACTCAGACAAGGGAAATACATTATTAGGACTAATGAATTCATGTGCAAAAATCAAATACCTTGCTGGAAGGAATATGTTTTTCTATCCATCTCTTGCTGTCTGCAGGCAGATAATGAGTTGTTGTGGTATATAAAGTGACACCATATAAAGAAACACCAGTTTCTCCGCTGGCAGCAGCCTCAAGACCAGACCAAGAGCAGACCAAGACCTAGAGACCAGACCTAGAGCAGACCAAGACCTAGAGACAAGACCTAGAGCAGACCAAGACCAGACTAGATACCAGACCAAGACCAGAGCGAGGCTGGAATGCATTGCAGCTTGCAGATCAGTGAATAGTACTTTAGTACTTAAACACAAAATACTGCTGATGTTGGTGGCTCTTTGCACAGAGAACCACCCTTTAAGGGGATGTCAAAGGGCATTCTGGGAAATGTAGGAAATTGCCAAATGAAGAGGACGTAGATGAGGTTGAAGTTGGTACATTTAGTCAGAAAACATCTGGAATGCAATACAAACGTATGTGTAATAATAATAATGCACCTATACAGCACCTTTCAGAACCAGAACCTTTGTTTTTACTGTAAAGCACTCTGTAAAGCACTCTGCTTTACAGTAAAAACAAAGAACACAAGTAAATCATTTCAACAAATAGCATCAGTTCAGTTTTAAGAAGAGGTTTAAAAGAGGACACTGAGGTGGCCTTCCTGAGAGCTCCAGGCAGGCAGCTGCACAGCTGAGGGCCCCGTCACCTTTAGTGGCACGTAGAGAGCCACTAGCAGGGCCAGGCTCACAGGGAGCCAGCAGGTCACAGATAAAGGCAGGAGCCTGAACCCGTCAAACCAAAATAAGGAGAAAAACGATGTCTTCAACTAAATATAGTAGCGTTGTGCTACATATCTAAAGAAGTGTTGTAAACAGTGAAGAACCGACTTTAAGAGCCCGTTGTTACTGTGTTGAAGAATCAGTCATTTCTTGTTAGTCATAGTAGATCCTCAAATGAAGGCAGGTTCATAGCAGGCGGAGTGTGTCATCGCAGCAGGGCGCCGGTATCACAGGGGGAGTCCGTGCCCACCCCCGACACCAAAATAATAAGAAGGAGGGGAGTTTGTTTTTCCATCTTACGAAAGCTCTTTCTTGGCCCTCGAAGTGCAGAGTACAGCGTGTCACCAACAAAGAAGAATCCCTTCACCCTTCTACAGTGTGTGTGGGTGTAGCACTGTGGATCCCACACTGCAGGGGCGGCTGTGTGGATCTAAAGTGGGGCTGAATGGCTTCTATTGATTTTCACTCTCTCCTGGGAGCCCTGACAGCACAGGGTGTGTGTGTGTGGGGGGGGGGGTCTTCTCACCTGAATACACACTATATGTGCTGGATTCCTTTCACTCACCTCTGTTATTATTCTTTCTTTCATCCCTTTCGTCTTCTTCCTCAGACACATCGCCACCTTTCTTTTCTTTTTGTCTTCCTTTGTCTTTGTGTCCACTTGTGCTTTTGCCTCGTTGTGCCTTTCCTTCATGCGTTTTCTCCCGTCGGGTTTGTTCTCATCTTCCTCCCCTCTTTCTTCTTGCCCATCTCCCTTCTCTTTGGACACATTGCTTAGTCTAGGTGTACTGCGCGCCTGTCAGAATGGCTAAGTATTATTCAGAAAATGTCACCCCCCATTTAGACGTGAATGAACGAAGATCCATCATGATTTTTTGTCATTTACAGATAATTACATGCTAGGCTTGCAGCCTTTATTGGCTGTGACATTGATGTGTGACTACCTACCTCTCCCTGTACGCTATATATCAGTCTATAACTTGGCCTCTCTGTCCGCCCTGTGTGATGAAGGGGGCTTCTATTTCAGATTTGTATTGATTTCTTAATTGAAAAAAGTTGTTCCATAACTAACTTATTTGTGCATTCCGTATGCTTATTTGAGTTTGCTTATTGATTCCACATGTCTACCCAGGCTCAGGTGTACCCCATGAAGTCCTGCAGAGCACGTTAGTTCCCAACAAAGGCACTATTTCCTCCCGTTTGACTGTCCTTCAAACTACAGCTGTCTTTTTAAAAAGAGGAAATAATAATATTTCGGTGAGTCGCTTTTAGAGATGTGGGCTTGGAGCTGAGAGCCACAGAGCAACACGTTAGTGGTTGTGGTCTTTTCATGGGGTTTGACAGCCTCATCCTTTCAGAGTGGAAGAGCGGAAGGGAGGAAAGCCAAGTATATTGCCATATACTAAAATGTACTATAAGGCCAGTCAATCTCAGGCGATAAAGAGTCAGTGAACCTGACACAGGTGAGGGCAAACGGTTCATCAGCCCAACTAAACCACTCGCAGCATTATCAGTCAGGTCGCCAACAACAGCAGCCTCCTGAAACGGATCTTTCAGCTGTGTATACTGTGCAATGAAAAGGAGAGACACAGTGCACTTCTACGACGATGGCACAAGGGCCCGCTCCTCGCGAGGAACCGACCATTCTCAAACACTCACACACCAGTTCCATTTCATGGTGCTGTCCTGTTTGATGCAAGTCTAACAGGGTTCACTCTGCGCTGCTATAGCTGAACTGAAATTCCTTGCATACTTCATACTGTGTGTGTGAGTTTGAGTGAGCAGCGCTGTTGTTGCTGGGGTTGCTAGTGAGGTGTCTTTTGTAGTGCTGCGGCCACAGCTGCGCTGTACTGGCCTTTCGTTTTTGGTTGCGTGGGAAGATGGGAATCGTGCCGAAAAAGCAACATCTTTAGATTTCGTTTCAAATCAAAAGAACTTTTTCCACAACCTGCATTTTAGGGTTCGAATCTCAGTTGCGTGCTAAGGGTTTTTGCATCTACGGTTTTTAGACGACACGAATGTAATTTTAATAATCGGTAAGATTAAAAAAGTGCCGTGACGGTCAGAATGCCAGCCGGTAGCATCACCACACAGCGAGTATGCTGTCCAGTGGTGCAGTCTCTTCTCTACAGAGTCACTGTATCTGTGTGAGCTGGAACTGGGTCCGACTCTAAATGACTGCGGTCAGATGCAGTGCAGAAATATGTGCGCCTAACACTGTTCTGTCTACCCACAGCGTTGCATGCGTCTCTGCATTTTCTTCTATTGCCCCAGCCAGTTTTTCTCATGTCTGGTTGGTGTGAGTTATGACCAGGCTACAGACACCAAATATATAGATTTTATCTGAATATTGTTAAGTAGGTATCTGAGGTCAGTTAATGCAATATCAGTCCACCTCGCCCTTATCTAATGTTTATCTTCTACATGTCCGTCCCCCTGGTTACGCTGCTCAGAAGATGCTCTGTGCTTTGTCTCTTAGTGGCGCTTCACTTTGCTGCTCTTAATAATCTCTGAAGATATGAGACATTCTGGATCCTGAAGGCTGCACATGTGAGAGGCGTCCGCTCTGAATTTAAAGCTCTACCTTTCTCTTCAGAGCAGCCATGAGTCTCTCACTCACTGACTCGAGTCGCAGTGATTTGATTGGCTGAGTGGGATCATGTGGGACGATATACAGCGCATGCAACTGGCCGATGACTTTCCTGCTAAACCAACGCTGGAAAGGTTAGAAAAGCTGCGCCGGGTGAAATAGAAACGCTCCGTCGGTTTATCTTTATTCTCCACAGCAGACGGGGAAGGGATGGTGTTACAGCAGGAGGACAGAAATGAACAGAGCTCAGAGCTAAAGGGCCCTTGAATGCACATAAACTTTTCTTTTTTTCAAATAAAACTGAGTATTTATTTGACTATATAACGTAATAATGCTACATTATTCCAGAGTTTAGTAAATGTCCCTAAAAATCAGTTGAAGGGGCAAAAACAGTGGCTACCTTCTGGAAAAAGAAGGCACATGCGAGCCAGTCAGTTCTCTGAGTTTGAACTGGTTCCCGTGAGAAGCCGCACACTTCCCCTCTACCTGTTGTTCTGTGTGTTTCATATTGTGGGGTGTAGCAGTAATTAGGGTTATGAGGTCATGATAGAAAGCAACTAGTGTGTACGGCAGGTTGTCCAGCTGCGTCTGACAGAAGGGTTGAAGTTTGCAGAGTGATATAATCAGTTGAATATGAGGAGAACGCACACACTTCCAGGCGGTCCTGGGCTGGAAAGTGAGCTGAGAGAGACTCATTATTCGACTCATCGCTGATTTGATTGGCTGTATCAAAATAAGGTCTCCATCTATGTAGATGGAGAACTAATGGTGTTACCTGGAATGAATACAGAACTACCCGCAAACCCTTTTGGTTTCGTGTTTTTTCACAAAGGAGAGCACAGGACCAGGGATTTACAGAGCAGATATGGCGCTGACTGTTTCCTTTCTTTTCCCATCTGCAGCCTTGATAGTCTGAGTGGCAGCCCCGAAGAGCTTCCCGACAAATCATGAGAAAACCCTTCGGTTTGTATTCTTAAAAGGCCTCGGAAACATATGCCACACAGTCATGATCGTCTGTCGGGCCTACAAGCCAAGGACCAACGTTGCTTCTTGGCCTTGGAAATGCTAGTTTAACAAAACAATAAGTTCTAATTGTAAGAACAAACATGTTCCTTGTGAAACATGATCAGAATCATGTTCCGGTAAAGACGTTCACACAGAGAGTCACTCAGTGATATGTTCTCACCGGCGGAACAACAGATGTTTACAATATATGCTGCATATGCTGCTGTCGAAGGTTCTACTGCCAGTCTGTTTCCTCTGGTAAGCTGCGTAGCTGTTTAGCTTGATGTCTTGTTTCCTCAGCCTGTGGGGGAATGATGTTATCACAGCCGATTGGTTACAGTCGACTGGGAAGCCTCTGACAGCAACCTATAGGATAGGATCTGATAGGATCTGAAATACGGCAGTATATCTGTAGCATTACATTTGGTCTGTATTTGTTTTTAGTCAGTTCCATCCACCTCTGTTATAATGGCCATGATGCAGTCTGATTGATCTGAATTAGACGGTCCTCATCAGAAGCACCACAGCATCGTTTGTTAACTTCTTGTTCACGGTCTGCCTCGCTGCACGGGTTTCGTGGTGCGGCTGGGGCTCGGCAGGTGGAGCAGGTCTTCCCTTAATCGCGGGGTTGGCGGTGCCTTGCTTGGAGGTACACATTGCAAAGCACTTTGAAAAAAAAAAAAAAAGAGTATTTTATGTCCTAGCAGCCCATTCCCCCCTGCTTCCTTTCTTTATGCTAAGCTAGGCTAGCCACGTATTGTCTCCAGCTCTGTGACCTCTGACCCTGGAATAAAAGGAGAGTGGGTCTGTCATAATGATTCCATAGTACAGCACCTCTAAAATGAACATAAAGGTTTGGCTTGTGTACAGAACAACAGTCTCAGCGACATGGGCCCTGAGTGTGGAGGCAGCCTGCAGTCTCCACACCTGCTGCCCCTGAGCCTATTTATTAGTTTGTGGCTCCCACCTGATTGGCTAAAGCCCCCTGCATGGGTCCTAGCGTCCCTCTGCCGGAATCCTTTTCAACACTCTTGCTTGATTATCTTCTGGGTTGGAATCCTCATGCCATTGCCTCCAGTCTGTTCGGACAGCCCTGAACTGTTTTCGCAGACATCTTCTGTAAAAAATCTCTCGAGCTGCTTTTAGCAGAGGAGGTCTGTCTGGCGAGGCGAAGCTGTGGATATAACCGAGATCTTTTGAAAGGAAGAGATATTAGGGGAGGGTTAGCTGGGACTGAGCCACAGGAGCTTCTCTGCATCTTAGCGCTATGATTCACAGCTAGTAGGGCAGCCTGCCAGGGTCTGCACCCTGCTGTGGAATACTTTAAACTCTACGCTGATGAACTAGACTTGAAATGAGCAGCAGACGAAATTGGGGAAATAGGTATAACACCCTATTATGATTGTATTCAAAATACTATCGCAGTAGCCGCCACTATGATTCCATTCGCTGTGGTTTGTCACTGAGCAGGCCCACTGGGGTCATTGTGGTTAAGTGCCTTGCTCCAGGGCACTGACAGAGCAGCGCACTCCTGGATTCACATGGAACCCTATAAGTAACTCCTACGCCCTAAAACGTAGCGAAGCCAACGTGTTACACCTGTACACGCAGGACATGAGCAGGTCAACCAGAACATCATTTTCTCTCTTCTAGATGTTTCATTTGAGTACATGTCAGGGTATGTATAGAGGCTGAAAAGTGTTTAGTAGCTTAAAGTACCCCTCCACTTGTCTTATGACCATGACTTAGTTTGCACTTAGTTAGCGTAGTGGACGTTCTGACAGCTAACATGGTTGTGTGCAGTTTGTGGATGTAAAGCTCCTTCAGCCATCTACTAACAATGTGAAGACACTGTAATACCGTAGCAGATTCTATTGTACCACTAACGCTGTGCCAGCCACTGCCAGTGACAAGCTAGCAAACAACATGAACAGATAAAAGATGCTAACTACACTTAGCATCGTGATGTCAACATTACCTAATATGGTTTGATACAGTATAGTAATATATCTGTCACTGTAACAAGACTAAAGAGCTGCTAGCAGCCTCTTGTGTTTTTTAGTCAATATTCATTTATATCCGGAATCCTCAGCAGCATTACTGTGCTCCGAACACTTAAACGTTGTCCTGGGGGGCACGAGATGAAAGCTAATGCAGTGCCTTAAATGGATTCATCCTCTGTGGAGCAATAAGGTGCTCAGTATATTATTTAATGGTAAGCTCAAGTGGGACTTTTTGGCTTTTTGGCCTGATAGTGATCATGTAGGAGAGGTGGGGGGGTCACCAACAGCATCACCCCCAAGCACCAGAGCGTCGCCCTCACAGCTCTTTTCTCCACTGTGCTGTCTATATGTGCCTCATCTATTGTTTTGCCACAGCATCGCCCTAAAATTCTCTTCATAACGTACATGTATGTATATTTATTGATAATATGATTGGATTCAATTTGCATTCGTTTTAACACCACACAAATGAGCTGCAGATGTGAGTCCAATAACCCTTTAAAACATTTGAAAACAATTCCTATATAAGGGTGCGCTACATGCTATCACATGTACCGTTCCAAAACCAAAGCATCTCAAGAACAATAAACAAAGAAAGAATATGTACAATATATAAAATGAAAAATAGAATAAAATAATACTAGACAGTCAGAAAGACTGGTTCCACTGGAAATGTGTCTGCTGAAGAATGGACTCCCTGAAAACTTCTGAAATACTTTTAGTGGAGCACATTTTTGGCAACTCAGCAGTATTTGCTGAGATAAATTGACCTGGATCAGACTGGCAGACTGACTGACTGACTAACATTTGATCATACATCACACCCATTGATATTATTAATTTGCTTCACTTTATTCAGCTTATCATTAAATAACTTCTTCCCAGTTAAAATATATTTTGCTTTGGATAGTTTCCCAGTTGGCTGCCAGGACAATAACAATCTGTCTTAAGCTCCTTCTACGTTTTGGCTTTGTTGAGTGAAACTGCTCTATAACAGAATGAAGAGGGTCAGAGCAGGTACAAGTGAGCCCACTTTCTGTTCAAGAGCATGATGACGCTTTCTCCACAGAAGTGAAAGGACATGCTCTGACAGATGTGAATCATCGGTGTTAAGTGGCAAACACAGCGGCCTGGTGTTTACTGGGAAATGTCACATCACGTCTAATCAAACTCTCCGACATTCTCCTTCTTTGCAAATGAACCATGAAGGTTTGATGCAGGAATCCCTCTTTGGGTGCCTTTTAGAAATGTGTTGGGGTACAAAAAATAGGAAAATACTTGAACATTGATCATCTCTAATTCAACAGAAAGCATACTGTACTATTTTGCGTTCACATCCAAATAACCATATGATATGCTATTTGATTGGCCACTTTTGGGACCGATGCGCAATACCTGTTATATTGAAGGGAATGGCTCCTCGGAGCATGTAATATTACTGTGGATGGTTTTATATTGGAGATTATGGGGCGGCTGTGGCTTGGCCGCAGAGCGGTGCTCTACCAATCGGAAGGTCGGCGGTTCGATGCCGGCTTCCCCCAGCCATGTGTCGAAGTATCCTTGAGCAAGATAATGAAGCCCACAATGCTCCCGAAGCTGCCCCTTCGGTGAGTGAATGTGTGCAAATGATTAGTTTAATTTGTACTGATGGGCAGTTAGCTCCTGCCATTTCCTACATTTCCTCACTCATTGTTATGTTCTTAAAATTATATATACAACAATTTTGCCATTGGCATCATAACTGTATATGTTATAGTTTTGATGCTATAAATCTATTCTGTACTTACGACATCTATTCCCTGTCTGTCCGT